>VXBU01005332.1:0-10040 GCA_013400315.1 Bombycilla garrulus
ATTTACCAAAGGAATTACAAACATCTATGGGAATTTCTCTCTATTTCAGTTTTGTCTAATCTGTCTTTCAGGGAAAAATAGCACACACCTAAGGCATAGCTTTCACAAGACACATTACATTGTTAGTACATAGGATTTAGAACTGCGGTCAATGAAATGTCATTAAAATTTGTAAAAAGCATAAATATTTTGTTTATTCAGAGACTAACTTCATACTGCTCTGATATCCTTTGAATCAGTTATTTCTGTCATCAATGAGAAGTGCAAATTCAAAACAAACAACTAAAGCTGGTGGCATGCCAAACATCTGAAATTAATGTAAAGTACGATCCAGATCTGTTCCAAGAATAGCAACTGAAAAAAATTCAGTGGAACAGAAAGATAAGTTCTCTTGAGATTATATGTTTTGTATCTTAACTATCATAAAGCAGATAAAGATTTATGGAACTTTAAACCCTCTTCTAAGATACTGACATCAGCAGCATATCCAAAGCATAGATAATTTTTCACTGAAAAGATAACAGGTACATTACAGATGGAACCAAAATTTTTGCTATATTTCACTGCATTAATTTTACATGGATGGAGATAATAAAACACAGAAATAGAAAATACACTTTAAGGATGTGTTTGTAGTCTGTCATATAATTGTATAATGTACTTTTCAGATTTAAAGTGTAAAGCTGCTGAGCAAAGCTGTTCAGAAGCAGCATGTGTATTTTTCTGACTGAAGAGTTTTAGGTTAAGTGGAACTCCTTTGAGGAAAATGAAAGATTGCTTGATTCTCAAGAGTAACAAAAGTTGTTTAACTGAGAGAATTTTCTATGGCTCAGAGGGGAATCTGTGTCCCGGCCTCTATAAATTTATAGGCAACAGAATGAGACTTCAAGGAGACTATAGAGTTTATTCTACACAGGAATCTACAGAAGGCTGCTTAACTACATAATGTGGGAGGAAAGTATATTAAAGAGAAGTGACAAGATACATATTTCAGATTTTCATATTCTGTCTAGCTCATAAGATCTTTGTTTCAAAAAAAAAAAGTTAGCTTATTACATAGTGTTCTAATAAAATAAGGCTATAGAGAATATTATTATTTTGACATCCCTTACTGCGTTATTTACCCAGCAAGACTCAACTAAGGTCATCAAACAAAAATATAAACAAAGGAATCGTATGAAAGCCGCAAGTGTAAATTTGTAGAGAAGTAGCACAAAAAAATGAAACAGAACTACTTATGGAACATTACCATCTTTACCTAGGGGTTATGTATGTAAAAGTTCAGTAACCCAGAAAAGTAGTGTGATGAAAAAGAATAAACTGGTCTTACTAACAAATCTATTGCTTAAAAACTGCAGTGATTAATTTGTCAATGGTAATATAGCATTCAAAAGGATTAGTGTAGTAGAAACTTGATCTAATCCTCAGTCACAAAGGAATGTTGCACATTGCTCAGCACGTAATTTTTTTGAAAAATTACTTTGTAAAACAGGTGTCTGCTATGATACACCATTACCATTTTACAAATAGTATGTTTCATCCCATGAAACACATAAATGGCAAGGTAGGTGTGCCTACATGTGAGTGGAACACCACAGACAGGCTCTAGAAGAGCACTGTATAACATGAGATTTCAGATGGAAAAGAACAAAATCTAAATTTTAGAGGATGTGAAAACTTTTAAATACTTAAGACTAATTTTCACCAATTTTCTCTGCCTGTTATGAAACTGAAATACAAATATGACATTCTACTTTGAACTTTTTTCTTGTCTTCTAGGATATTTTTAGGTATTATTTGGATTGGGGGGTATTATTTTTTGGGACTTTTTAAAAAGACAGAAAAAGAAGGCTAAGAACATGGAAGATGCAAAAGTATGCATACCTTAAAAAAAAGAAAAGAAAAAAAGTGATGGAAAGAAAAAAAGAAGAAATAATTATATTTGAAAGGAACTCAACCCAAACATAAGATAAGCAATTATAATGAAATTTTTGTAGTGTTTTGAATAGTCATTCCAGGCAGTAAACTTGACTTAGTCTGAATATTATAATTACCTGCTTCATGCTTAATATTCTGTTGTTTACCAAATGAAATTAAAAACCAACTAACTCTAGGCACTTCTGCAAATCTGGCTCAAAAAGAGAAGTATTATCAATAGCTATAGCTCATTTTATCTCAAAAAAATCCATCAGGTAACCAACACAGCAAAGGACTCGCACTGCAGTTCTACACTACTGTTTCTAATTACGAGGTTCTTCTCTGCAGGAAGCAATTCTAAAAGAACTGAAAAAAATTATCTTAAAGGCTACAGATATCAGAAGACTTTTGTGTCATACATCCTGAAATGCAGAATATCTTTGCACCTCACAGCTTGCAACAGGCATGTACACAACCCTTTTCTTGGTAAAGAGTCTCTGGAAAACGGCTTTTCAAAATAATTTCTGAAAATAATTTTTCACTATTCGCAGTGAAAATTATATTCACAATATTATGTTAAAAATTAAAATAGTCTTTCATTGACCAAATGAAATTTGTAAAAATATATTATAATCTAATATCTGCCTAAGAGATATATTTTGATTTTCCTATATTTTAAATAGTGAGAAATAAATAATGTTGCTAATAGAAGTAAAAATAATGACACTTTTTTGCCACATGCAGAAAATAACTTGTTTGGAAATGTTTAGATGGGGAGAAAAGAGTGTCAAACAAAACAGACATTTTCAGACTTGCTTCTTTTTCTATAAAAAGTTATAGTACCTCACTTTGAAAACTATTTCACCTGTTCTGAAAGTACATGTCTTCTGAGCTCTATTATGCACAATAAAGTTAAAGAGAACCTTTTATTTCCATAAAGATACATCAGCATATTTCAGGAAACAAAAACATTTTTGACAGTTTATGTTATTATATTTCTGTATTATACCCTCTGCTATGACCTTCAGTACAGATCATCTGCAAGATTTTGATGTTATCGTTGCAGATTCAAAACAAATTGAAATGGTGCATAAAAAATATTCTGATTTACAGTGGTCAGCAAGTTACTTAGAAGAAAGTTGCACTGACAAAATGTAGTCTTAGCTTAATCTAGGTACAGAACTCATATTCCCGAATAGGGACCTGAATTGCATTTTATACTTTATTTCTTACTTAAGCAGCTGATATTTCAAGTCATTATGCCTGTGTTCAAAACTGAGTGTTCATAAACAACTTCACTTCCTCCCAGATAATATCATGCAAATATTCTCTTCTCTTATTGAATATGGGAGAGATCAGGAACATGCTGTACGTCTCTTGTTGATAAGCATTCAGCTAGAAGAGGAGATAGGGACCTGTGGTCAGATTTCAGAAAGCATATTTCTGTTCCTGGTTAAATACTTCAAAGGCCACAGAGGGAAAGTCACTTTGCTTTCTTCTCTTGCAATAGCTCCTATGCAGCACATACCTACAGAATGATGATGGCTCCCACCAAGAAGTGTTGTAGACCTGAATCCCCTTAAATGAAATATAGTACCTGCAACTTCCAAAAGCCTGCTTAACTGAAAATGCTATGCCTTTTATTCTGATTTTAACCTGTGTGCTGGGTTCATGTGTTAAGGTAGCATTTAGAACTTAACTGCTCTTTTTGGCCTGATATCTGGATGTCACCAGAGCACAGATTTCCAGATGAAATGGTTTTGTATCTGTGAATCTTAGATTCACAGGTAACTTTGTGATTCAAAACACAGAGTAAGGTAGATGCAAAACATTAACTTTGTGAAACTGGTTCTTAGGCACATCTGCATATACCCCAGTGCCAAAGCCAAAAATAGGTGGTCTTGAACTCTCCCATTTGCCTTCACAAACCAGTCAAAAAGGCATTGTGTGGCAACAAAACTGTCAAAACAGTGCTAAGGTTTTTAATTTGAAAATGGAAAGGTCTAAAACTGCTCCATAACACAAATCATACTGCTGTTAATTAAACTCTAAAGCAAATACTAAATTCTGAGCTGCAATAATTACCAACATTTTCTCTAGGGCTCAATATCAAACACTTATTTAAATTAATTAACTGGTATGACACCTCCAATAACATTTCAAAAAAAAGAGGTGGTCAACATTCAGCTGAATTTAGTAATAAAATCTTTGCCCCTCAAACGACTGAAACTTAACTTATTATCACCTTGTTCTCAAGAGCTTAATAGCACAACATCCATAGCTATCATCTCTCCTTGCAAAATATTAAATTTTCTGTAATGAAGTCTTCTAAAGTAAATATGAGATGACAACTGATTAGGGATCTGTCACCTTGAGCAGGAAGACTTGACACTTTATTTCTAGCTGAATTTTGAGTCCATTATTTCGATAATTGTACAAAGGAAACTCTTGCATATTTTTCCACAATGTGAATGCTATGAGCAAATAAGGGCTGTTATTCATTTGTTGAAATTATCTAAAAGTAGCACAATGAGTGCAAAACATTTGATTGGCCCACTTTGCCTTTTTTGAATCGATACCCTACTGCTTTGCTAGACATTTTGAAAGGCTCTGAGGGATCTGCATCCATCATGATGGCTCATGAAAAGCAATTGTTCCACTGTTCCAGTTATCATCTACTTTATTCAGCTCATCACTAGATTCCCAACAACAGTCAACCTCTCACTCACCAGTGTGACTGAACATGAGTTGCAGGAGCATTAGAAGACATCTGACTAAACTGATATTGACTGAATATTTCCCATCAATCTGCTAGACAAATTATATGAGGAGTTTCATGACTAACGCTTCAAATTTTGTCAGAGAATTTAGTGCTATCAGTCAGGATGTACATTTAAACTTCCATAAACATCACTAATTCATTTACTTTCAGACATTGTAATATCAGTATTTATTTGATGCAAATAAGGCGAATAATGCAAATATTTACAAAAATACTTACTCAGTTTCTCTGTCTAGAAGGTGCCATTATGATCTTCCAGATAGTTCATTGAATGCATGAATTGAAGCTTTTCCCCCTCCCAAAAGCAAGATAAAAAGTATGTCTTCCAGAAAATAATACAGTTTAGACTCCAAGAAATGTTGAGTTTAATAAATCCCTCTGTTGAACTGTTATAATTACCCTTTCTCTTCCTGCTGGAGGAGCTTGTTTTGTCTGTGTGTCTATTTGTCTACCAGAAATATACAAAACTGGAAAAATCTGTCTTATCACATAAATATACCTATTGCAGTAGCTTTTCCCTTTCCTCTTTACTTTCTTACTTAATGAAGAAGCTCCGCACTTCTAAAAAATTATCATTGCTGAAAAAGAATCAGTTGTAATATATTTCCCTAGGTGAACAGGACACTAACCTAACCTGGAAATCTAATCTAACCTGGAAAGTAATTTTGAAACTTTGGTGCAGTTTTCCAGCACACTTATTTTCCCTTAAAACCAAAATTTTTCTCCCATTTGGGAAAAATCAGCATCTCAATGGTCCATTTTATCTCACAAACCTTCTTGAAATATTTTTTCAACTTTTATTTGCACAAATTGTTTCTCCTATTTTTCTTACTTCTTTGTTGTGTCTGAGCTTCCCCATACCACCACAGCAGCTTATATGATATATTATAGAATTTAACAACTTTTAAATCTCTACCATTGTTCTCTACTACCTAGTGAAAAAAAAAAGGAGGGAAAAAAAAGGAAATAATAAAACAAAATGTAGTTGTAGTTTCATCACTGGTTAATCTGAAAGCCTTATTACACTGTTACTATACTTGTATAATGGATTTACTATAGAGGTTCATTTATGACAGGCATGGTATCTGGACACTATAATATACCTAAAAAATTTATGCATACCTGCCTCATTAAAAAACAAGAATTATTTTTTTTTCTTTTAATTCAAATTTCCTTCAGAATTTCCTGTTTAAATAAAATGCTATTTTTTACCTGTGGACATTACGTTATTTTTGATTACTTTCAATTTCACTGAGTAAAACATAATCTCCTGTTTAAAGCAAATAAATACAAAATGCAGTTTTCCAGCAAATAACAAAATTGGACAGTGAGGCAAAAGACATTAAAAGCTTCCAGTTCATAACTAGCAATTAAGAACTATTTTTCTCATTTAAATAAATAAATGTTCTCCAAACAGTATGTTGAACATTGTAGTCTCACGTTCATTTTTATCAGTTTCTAGACAAAACAACCCCTCTGCCACAAACACATTTCTGCTGTATTATAGCACATGAAGTAAGCTGCATTTTAGTCATAATGTTTAACATTATAAACATTAAAACCTCTTTCAAACAACATTGCAATCAGATTTTCTAAAACCGTGTGGGGTAGATGATACTACCTGATCAGTAGATGATCATCAATATCATCAGTAGATGATACTACCTGATATGAAATCTAAGAACAGGATTCTCTAATCCTGTACTAAATAAAATCACTAACAAATATGCTTATCAACTACATTTTAAATGTCTCTCTCTTGTCTCTTTACCAACAAATATTCACACTTCCTATAACCGATTTCTTCATTTGTTTCTAACTTTTCTCTTCACTGGCATATTTTTTGCTTGAGTTGGCACCAGTCAATCAGTACTTTTGTTCTTCAGCTGCTCAAGCGGCAGTGACCGGGGCAGCCACAACAGACACAGTTCTGGAAGCTCCTAATGTGTACCCCTGCCTTTTATTCAGATGCTATTTACACAGTGGTTACATGTAGACTACATAGCTTTTATAAAGCTCAAAGCTTGGATTTTAAATGGAAAGCTTATTAGGCACAGGAGTCTCTCAAATTAAATCATAGTAAGTAGTGGATTAAAATGCTTTGGAAGACAGAATCCAGAGTAATTCATTTCTGTACACAAATAACACTAATGTAAAGAAAAAGAGAAAAATAGAAAAGGAAATATAATCAGCAAGATGGACTGGACACAGGAATTTTATTGCTGCACCATTAGTCTACTGTAGAAAAAACCCAAATCATTCTTGTCTTAATTTCATCATGTATAGGTAATTGTGAGCATACTGAACAAATAAAAACATGAAAGCAATTTCCTTAGCTAAATCTCCAAGATATATACATTGAAAGGGTACAATATATTTCTACTGTTAATTTTCAACTTCTGTCCCAAGAATTCCAAACAAACAAAGTTGATCTGTCTTAAAAGCCAAGCAGTTTCCTTTCCGTCCCAAATTTTTATTTCCTTCTTTTTTATTTTTAATCTTTTTAACATGGGATGTAGGAATGTAGAGTTTTAAATCTACATTTTGTCTCAGACATGGAAATTATTTCAGGCTGGGTGAGTTTCACCTATAATAACACGGAATTCTGTCTAGGAATTGGACTATGAGTTTTATTATCAATATTTCTATTAAAATATTGTGTGTTTCCATTAAATGTTCTGATTTAGGTAAATTGAATTTGCGTTGTGCTGCCTCACATTTTGTGCTAAACTTATCTTTTAACAATTTCTTATTTCCTCTTTGGTCTGCTTGTCTTCAAATTCTATACCGATAATATAAGCTTTAGGAAAACATAAGCTCCTTATGCCATATTTACATTACAGCCATCTCCTCACCCTTTCTCATCCAGTATTACACGGTATTCATTTAAAACAGACATAAGTGCACATCCTGCAAATGTGACCTACAACAACCCCCTGAATCCAAGAATTGTTTGCATCAATGTCATTTTATTCAGAGCAGAGTTACTAACCGAGTTACCATTTCACTGTGGTCTTAGTGCAGAGTTCACAAATGTAAGCAGGAGAGAAGATATTACGGGCTGAATTTGAAAAATATGCTTTAGACTGCACTTCAATCCTCTTTACTAAGATTTGAAATATCCTTGGAATGTATATCTCTGAAATAGCATATGAAAACTTTCAACGAAAAACAAAAACTTTGATCATTAAAGATAAATGCAGCAAGTCTTTAAATTTCTAAATGTTTTGTTAAAAATTTTAGTTTTGCTGTGCTTTAAGCATTTTGCATTACTAATGGATGATATTTTCATGACATTAAGGTTACATAAATGATAGTATTGAAAAAATATTGTCTTAAAATTGGGATTATTAATTGCAGATTAAAATTATTTTCATCATTCAAGAGCATGCCATCATTCCAACCTTCTTTACAAAATTATGTTTTTATGCATATCCTTGTAAGTAAAATGATATCAAATATGCTGGGATATGCATAAGCAATCTTTTAACATTAAATATTTGACCAGTTGAACATTCAAGGGGATGAGGTAAAGTCTACTTACTGCAACACACATCTCCAGGAGAGGAATGAAAGCATATTAACACTAGGTTCTTTTTTGGTGACATCAGCTGAGTTTTATACATGTGTAATTCAGAGCAATGCCTATAAACAGTAGTGTAGGAAAACTCTTATTTGACATTGCTCTGGAGATGGTTGTTCAAAATCCAGTACATAATTAAATATATGGGATGGATGTAGCTGAGTGGTTAATGCATGCAAAATTTCCTCTGACAATTCAAGTTAAAATTCACTTTAGTTCTTATAAATCTTGCAGGAGTATAATTGACTTAACGTTTTCTCCCGTACAGCTAATACACTACTTTTATTTCTGATAGCCAGCACTGAAACATCTGGGGAAAACTGAACTGTTAGCTTGCGTTTTTTCCCTAATCCTTCAGCTCTAGCCATATGAGTAAGTAGTTGATGACCTAAAAGTATGATCTATTAATTTCAAGAAAATAATTGCTAGTAAAATTAATCTGATAAATTCTGACACTATGATAGTAGGATCATAGGTACATAAATTATTGTGTTAAAAATTACTACTTTAGGTCTGTTACACATTAATTTTCTACATGTCATTTAATTAACAGAAAATGGAAAAAGAAGGATATTGTCCTCAAGTATAACTTCACACTCTCTATTTTGCTGACCCAAATTCATAGTTAGTTCCATTGAAAATTAGTGACTTCAGATTTCCATATCTTCATTCTGCTGCTCATATCAATTACAAGTATAATCTTGAATTCAAAATTGTTTTTCCCTTTTTTTCTTTTTTTTGAGATTTTTTTAGCATTTAGACTATGTATGAATAAATTAGTTTATATATGGGCATTTTCAAATTTGTAGTGTTATAGTACACGTTAACTTCCAGATACCTATTTTAGAAAGTTTAAAAAATACATATTTACTATAAATAAAAAAATAATTACAGCAGAAAAAAACACAAACATAAAAAAATTTCAAAAATCTCCATGGAAAGCTGCACTGCTTTAGACCAGGGCAGAGTTAATTTTCTTCACAGTAGCTAGCATGAGGCTGTGTTTTCGATTTGTGCTGGAAATTCTCCTCATTATCAACAGTTTCCACAGAAATCCTAAACAGCCCCATACCAGTTACCCATAGGTGAAGAAAATTATCTCTACCCCAGCTAAAACCACCACAATAGCACAAAGATGTGCTAGGCTTTGCTTTACCTATTGAACTACATTTATTTCAACCCAGGAGTTTTCTCACGTTTCTTTTTCTGATCCTCTCCTCATCCCACTGGGGAGATGAGTGAGTGGCTGTGTGGGGCTCAGTAGCCAGCTGGGGTAAAACACAACAAAAGCAGAGAAAGGACTAGTTTTATATCAATATCCTGTAAACAAAGTCACATATAAAACCCAGACATATGTAGGTGGAAAATTTAAATAATACTGAAGATATGTTCTTCCTATTGAATTTAATGTGAGTTTTCAGAAGAAATAAAAACAATTATTTGTCCTGGTATTTATCAAAACCCCCAACCATTTAAGCAAACAAGCAAACAAAGCAAAAAAACCAATCATATCATTACACAGGAAAATTTTTTTATATGCAGTGATAATTCCTTCCTAGGTTCTATATTTATTTATTATATTTATTATATTTTTAAGCTATCTTCTATTTTCTCAAATAAAGGAGAAAATAAAGGTTGCCTGTTCCAACATTTACCTCAATTTAATTTTCCACTTTATACTCTAGAATTAACTGAATTGCTCCCAAACTCTTTTTAGAGAAAAGTCAGTCATTCCTGTGTTATCATCAGGACATGCAT
>VXBU01005332.1:10875-24328 GCA_013400315.1 Bombycilla garrulus
TAGATAACAAAGCATATTTGCCTCCCTGTGGCTCAGTAATATCTTTGAGCATGAAGAATGCTGAAAAGAAAATGCTTCACACATAGAAGGCAGAGGGGAAAACAGGTGTGAGAACTCCAAGCATGTCACATGGAAGATCTTTTCCAGTGCTAGTAGAAAGTATTCACTTAGGAGAAAAAATAAAGTTAAAAAAATAAAATACCCAAGCCCAGGGATAGCTACGTCTCATGTCTGTACCTTTAAAAGCTCAAATGGCACCATGAGGAAACCAGTTTTGCTCTCTACACTCTGCAGTGAATGCAGGGAGTATGAATGAAAACATGTCAGGCTTAAGTAATACTGTGAATATAATTACATAGTAAAGAACTGGTACCTGCCACTATGTTGTGCTTCATTAAGATCTTTTCATGCCAGCTTCCCAATCTAACTGTCCTGTGCAAATGCTGAACATTTCTGGATATCAGTATACACTAATTAAGCAAAGTGAAAGGGGAAATTGTACACTTCCTCATAGTACATCATGCCACCTTCATTTCTGAAGCTTATCTCTGATTTTCATTGATTTTTCTAGCATAGCAGGCTGAAATAGCTGGGAAAAAAAAAAAAACCAAAGAACAAAAAAAAAAATAACCAAAAAACCAAATAAAACCAGGTAATGGAGAAACAACTGTTCTGAACTTCCTTCCCTTTAGAATATCAGCAGTAAGGCAATAGCAATTCAGATTGCTCAGAAACCATGAACACAAATGACTGAGCACTTGTGAAACTGAAATGGTGCAACTCTAAACTGAAATGTAACACACATTATATGATCTGAGTTCAAAAGCTTTGGAGATGAGTGCCGACACCCTTTGAGAACTTGGTAATGAGACTCTAGTGGAGATATCAGTATGACACCATACTAGTTCTACACGTTTGTTCCAGATCACTCCTCTTACAGTGCTGTTGTCTTGGCATTTGGTAACTACTGCTTTAACTCTGGGGCATGAGCTATTTTGAAAAAAGCAATCTGATACAATACACAAACTAAAAGTGAAACCCAATCTCCCAGATACTTGAAATCAACAATGGGAGTATGTAGAGCTAATCGACCATACATGGGACCCTAATCCCATAGAGAGGTTAACATACTCTGCACCAGAGCTTTGCATGCTGCCTTACTAATCAAGCATTTTTTTCCTTTTTATTGTTTGCAATAAAAGAACCAAAGGAGCAAAGAGGTGAAGTAACTGAAGGTGCAAATGCTGAGCCAACCAGAAAACTGCAAGCCAGAACTTAAAATGTTAAAAAGGAAAGATCACCACTTCACACAAGTGCAGTTTATCTTTTACATTTTTATCACCCTGGAGAATTCCACTAATTCTTCATTCCCTCCATCATATTAAAAATCATCTTGTAATCTTTATTTACAAAAGCTTTATATGATGAATTTGATATATTTACCTTAAAATGAACAAATCCAGAGAATAGTGGAAAGGGCTTCATGCACAACTGTCTGCAAAGAGTTGGAAATATGTGTGATAGGATACTATGTATCATGACCTCTTTAAAACATGCTGCTGAACTAGAGTCTGTACTGCAGTGACTTTTGGAGTTTATTCCGACTGTGTCTTCCAAAAGAGAACGTTTGGAAATGTTCATGCATAACACAGCAATAAGATTTCAGTAAAGTGGAGCAGGATGGAGAAACAAAAATAAACATGTATTGTATAGAAAAACATTCTTATGCTATAAATGCATCATGGCTACAATATTGATTTCCCTTCTGCCCAGTCAGAAACAAAAAATGTTGATTCATCAAAATGCTAACAGTATACATCATGTGACTGAATACCAGATTATTCTTTTATCACACTCATTTCTGTTTTATTTTAAATCCTATTGGATTTTATTCATATGATTTTACTCTCCCTTTTCTATACTTTGTAGCAAATGGTTTAGTAACATCTGTTAATAAGATCAAGGCTATAAGACAGATTTTGTACAAATAAATCTGAAATACATTATCTCATCCTTTTAAAAAATTTATAGGTATTTGTGGAGATGTCAATCTATTTGAAATGGTGAGTTAAAATATTTGCGTTAGTAAAAGAGTATATGTACTGAAAATATACAAAATTCATATTATACATGCTCAAAGGGTTTGTTTTATACATATATCAGATATATAACCATCCACAAGGGTGGCAGATATAACAGAATCCACCTGTAGTTTGGATGAATGCCTGCAGACTTCAGCAGTGTGATCTAGGAATGAATGGGCAGACAAGTTCTAGGGAGAAGAGCACCTGGAAATAATGAAGAGGACTTGGAGTGAATAGATAGGCCAAGACACTTCCCTGACCCCTCAAAGGGAATTAATGTCCTAGTTATCTACATATGCTTATATTAATGAGTTCAGAGACGCATCTGTTTTTTTTGTTTTTGTTTTTGTTTTTGTTTTTTTTTTTTTAATAAAAGAAAGACTTTTCATTTCCAGTGTTGTTTGAGATCATGACTCATAAATGCCTAAAGAAAAAGTTTCTTGCCAGCAGAATTGACTTCTGAAGCCAGTGATACTGCTCCATTGTTAAAAGCAGAGAAGGAAGAATAAGTAGTGACTTGCATCAAATACAGTTCCTCTGGTCTTTTCTCCCAAATTCTAAATTGATATTACAAGTACTCTTATCCCCAAGAAATGTTGAAGTTCATCACATGTAACAGAAATGTTTACTTTTATATATTACCATCTCAGAGAGCATTTCTGGTCCTTTATTGCATCTGTCTTTTTTCCAGCTCGAGTGTGCAGATTCTTCCCACATTTGCAGGTTCTGCTTTAAAAGATGCAGACCCTTTTTAGGAGTGGGAGACCAGCACATGGATTATCACCATGTAGTTCTAACATTTCATTATTCCTACACTATCCTGGGCTCTATGAACGGCACAAAGAGAAATGTTGTAGAAGGGACCACATTTCCTATTACATAATGTATGTATTTCTACCTTCTTTCTCACACAGGAGAGGGATGGAATGACAGCCCATATTAAACTCCTTCTGAAGCATCCTTTCCTCATATTCCAGATACTTCACAGATGGTTAACTTTGGTCTATTCACTTAAAGAGCCTCTTTTGCTGTTGCTTTTTCTATAATTTTTGCATGCCATGCAGAAATCAAAAAGGGAAATAAAGATCAGGTTATTCTACTTCCAAAATAGGTAAATAAAATACAGGAGCAAGTCAATAAAATACAAGTCAATAAATTACAGGACACCAGTACAATATTTAAAGAAACTGGATTATTTATTTTCTTTTGGGATTTAATCTAAAAATGTTTATTCTATTGACCCAAAAGAGCTGTATAGTTCCAACATTTCGAGAGTACCAAACACTTGATAACAGGAGTTGTTTTGAATTTTGAGATGTGTAATAAATAGATGTAAATACTCCACGTAAAGGGGTTTTACTTTTTTTCCTGCTGATTTTAACAAAAGGAGGAAAGTATGAGAAGCTGTTTGACTACTGTTTATAAAATGAATAAAGTCAATGAGTCAAGTTTTTTTCTTTCTGATGCTCATGGGATTTCTGTGAAAACTGATATGTCAAATCACATTTGATAAGCTTCTCTCAAGAGTATAATCTCGTTCCTGCTTACAAAATAACATATGTTCACTTTGCTTGACACTACATGCAGAAGATAGCATACTGTAATGTGAAATTTGGAGCAGTATAACTTACGTTGTTAAGAAAACCACTTAGAAAATAAAAAACATTAAGAAATAATTTTTGGTGGGAAGGCTGGCATTCATGATATCATTCTCTTCCATTTTTACTGGTACGAATTCCAACTCTGTGGACTTAAATGCCCTATTTTTAACTTTTCATGGACAAAAATAAAATCAGGAAATTATTAATTATAGCTGCAACAAAGAGTTATCGGGCAACACTTTTGGCATGAGGCCTCTGTTCCATTATTGTACACAGTTGCACTTTTTCCTTCATTCCAGATAAATATTTGAATGAAGAGATCAAGAGCAAACTGTAAATTGAAATCTAAAGTGTAATGCTCATAGGTTATATCAATATAAAGCAAAATATCGAGTGCTATGAAGTTAGAGACCTTAAGTGTTCTTCCCATGACCCACTAGCTTAAAACAATGTTTAGAAATGCCACCCTGCAGTTATTGCTCCAGGCTTTTCACTTAATTCTCCAGGCTCTTTAACAATGAAAATTTAATGGTATGTGGCAATAGTAATGGCAAATAATCTTTTGGAAAGCTAACAAGCAAATAGACATCTCCTTTGCCTAAAAGAAATATTTTATGTCCAGTCAACTGTCTGCCCTTTCAGTAATGATGAAAATTATTTTAAACAATAAATGGTTATGAAATTTCATTAAAGAAGAAAAGAAGCTAGTTTCAGCTCTGTTTAATTGCAGCATCAAGCAACAGATCTTAGTGTCATGAAGAACATTTCTCACAACTAACTTTAAAATAAAGACATAAATTGCCTCATGACGATTCTGCTGTAGAGCTTTTGCCTATAAATGGCATTTTCTGCAGTTTGAGCTCTGCAGCTTATCCTCTATTACTGCATGAGTATATTCTAGAGAAAAAAGAACCCATATAAAATCAGTAAGATATTTAATAGTCATTTATCCCCCCTCCCCCCTTTCAGGTACTGTGGTCACACACAGCCTGACACAGCCTGAGAAACCTGCAAGTCTTCCCAGGCCCAGCCTGGGAGGTTGCAGAGGACTTAGGAGAAGAAATCAGCTCTCATGCTATTCTGGGAGAGCAGAATGTCAGGAATGAAAACAAAGATATGCACCTGTGGTTTGTGTTCAGCTCTATGTGAGCTACCTGATGTTTCACTTTCAGAGGATTTTTTCCTTTCCTTTACTAATCAGTTCCCTGTTTGTCTTTACCTGACCAATACAATTGTAACTAAGATGTGTTCTATAAAAGAGCACAGCTCTTTCTTTCTGTAATATAATAAACTCTCTTCCTTAATGCACAAGCCTGAATTACTGGAATCATAATTGTGTTGCTTGGAATCTGGGAGCAACAAGGTGAAAAAAGCATAAGTTGAAAAAGGTGAAAGGCATGGTTTGTTGTTCAAAGGGGAAAAAAAAGTAAGAAAGAAGGTGGAGTTAGATTGTTTTTCAGCTCAATGTCATGGATTATTAATATTCCTGAAACTTACAAGAAAGGTTTTATCCTTCCTTCCCAACAGAGTAGTTTTCACTTTATCTGTGGACAGCTTTGCATGAACTATGTTTGGCAATCCTTAGATAAAATGTACCTTAATACTTAGTACAAAGAAAACTTTTGTTTAACTTGAATTTTAAAGAATTGCATTTTTTAATCAATACATACATATTCTGTAATCTCAAAATTGTTCAAAGAACAAGAGAGAAACAATATAGCCGGACTTTTATTATAAACTGTTTGGTTTCATTTCTAGAACCTTTAATATGGAGATTACTTGACTTTCCTGAGTCATCTAGTTCTAGCTTAATTTTATAATTGGAGTACTTTTTCTAATATGCATGCTAAATGCCTCATGCTTCAAATCAGAACTGTTTTCTGTAAGGGGTTTGCATGGTTGAAAGCTATTTTCTTGTCTCTCGAGTGATCTCTCACTTCTCTAGACTAGAAAAAAAAACATTTATTTCCACTTTCTGCTCTTGTATCATATTTCTTAGTGTTCTGAGCTTGCTATTCTTCCCCAAATTCTCTTTTATCTAACAACTTTTTTACCTAACAACTTTTTAAAAAAGTGACACAAAAATTATGACACCTTACTTGATCTACTAATAGAAGTATAGTGGAAGAATTACATCATATATCTTATAATCAATCTTCTTACATATACCTTGATAACTGCTTTATCTCAATCTATGAATTGCTTTCTGTATTATTTTCTCTCCCCTGTGCAGCTGAAAGGGGAGTGGTAGAGTGGATTGGTGGGCACCTGGTGTCCAGCCAAGGTCAATCCACCACACCTTGAAGAAGTAAAAGTATGTCACACCCTCCACCCTCATTACCAGTTTTACATTTCTCTAGTTATTTGTTGATGCTTTCAGTAATGGTAAAGGAAGCGGTCTCTGAATAAATTTTTTTTTTTAACAAAAAGCAAACTGCAGGGCAGGAAGAACTGAAAAGAAAGAAAATAGGTTAGTCCTTATGGAAGTCTAAATGCTCCTGATACTTTGTGGACTGCTGGCTGCACAGATGAGATTAATCTTGGATGATGAAGATCTAGTCCTAGTTTCTACAATTCAATTTACAACAAAAGAAGGCAAGTAGAAAAGAATAATTTTGTAGACAATGCCCCTCACAAGTTAGAGCTGCTCTCTACCTTCTTCAACAATTCTTTGAATATGGAAGTAGAATAACTTTCACTGCTTTGATGTTTTTCAGAGATCATCTAATTCAGGAAAGAGAGGTTTGAATACAGTAAAAAAATATCTGGCTTTATTCAGGCTAAAATACCAGATAACATAGCTCAAAGGCAACTTGGAATGGGATCCCCAAAACTCCTTCTTCTTCTTCTTCTTCTGATGATGATTATTATTATCATTATTATCATTATCATTCTTATCATTATTTTATCATCATCATTATCATCATTATCATTATTATTAATTATAGCTTGTACAGTATGTGTCAGAAATGCAAATTATTAATTTAGAGGTAAGTTGCAAAGTCCTTCACAGATTCAGCATAATTTAAATACAGTTCAATTGCATCAATAAAGTAATTTGCTCTCCAAAATATGGTGAACAGCTTTTTGCTTTTATCTTAACACTTTCCTACTCTGTTGTGATAATGTTTCCAAAAAAGACTGCTTCCCCTGCTGTTTGGGGAAATGTATCTATGTCTTGATCCAACCATTTAATATTCAACTGATGGTAATCTTGGCCGTACACTCATTCTGGTTTCTCTGAGCCTGAGTGCTTAATACCTCTTTCTCTGCCAATCACTTCCTAACTGACAAACAAACCCTGATCAGACATGCACTGTTCCATAGTCTGCTCATATTGATGACCATATTAAGGTGGACTTTCTTGTTGCTGCTGTTGTTCTAGGATTTTGTTAGTTTGTTTGTGTTTAGGTTTTGGGTTGGTTTCTTTATATATAGGAGTAATTTGGTTTGTTGTTTTTTTGTTTGTTTGTTTTTTTTTTTAATTCATGCTAGTAGTAAAATCAATCCAGAAAATTGAAAGCAAAGATGAAAATGTGTAAGAAAAAAACCTGTTTGGTTAACATTTCTAAAATCACATATATGGTTAAAAGCAACTAATGTACATGCTTGTAGTTTATCAATAATGTAAGGGCATCTCATGAAATCCATAAGAGAGAAATGACTTAATGAATAAATATATATGAGGCATAAAATTTGGGGAGATATATCATCCAAGCACTGTTTCCTGAGGTCATAAACCATTTCATCAGATTGTTTTTAAGTGGTGTGAAAAATGAAACATAAATTTATGATTAATTATATATTATAACAATTACAATTATACAATTATTAGCCATATTAATGATATATAATACTTTAACAAATACTGTTGTCACATCTCCCTGGATTTCTGTCTTCTTTGCTGACTAAGGAGATTGAATTTACTTTTTCTTTGTAAAAACAGGGATCTTGTAAACTAAAAATTTCTGATCACAATATTAGACTATAGAATGGGGATACAAAAACATTGAACACTTGGTTTACAGAATAGGAATTCATTCTTTGTTCTGCAGTGTTTGGTGCAGTATATCCTTCTATTTATATTAGGTCCTATGGTACTTAAATCTACTTTCCAATTAATTAACTTTACTGTCATCATTAATTAGCATTATTCCATGCACAATCAGTATTACTTAGCCTTTAGTATTCAGATTTCTTGTAATGAATTAGCTTTCTGGGAAATCTGGAAAACCAAAGTGCTCCACATAGTGTGTATAGCCTGATTAAAGACCTAACAGGAAAAATTTAAGGGTTTTGAAACCATTGGGATATTTTTATAGGGATATTGCAGTTCTTAAAAAACTGAAATTTGAAGCGCTATTACTCATGACTGTACAGAAGCCACTGTTTCTATCTTTTGCCATCTAGATAAGACAATCTCTATATTAATCATTTAATTCCTTTTGATTTTCCCACTGACGGTTTGAAATTTTACTTACTTAAGGAAAAAAAATCTCATTCACAGGTTTAAATTTTTTTATTCACCATGGGAGAAAATTCACAAGGATAATTTTTGGTTTAGGGATATATTTTCTTATTGTTTTGCATATCATATAATTCAGATGAGATGTTAAGCATCATCATCATCCCTAAGGCATTTTACATCATTATTCAAGTATGAAAAAATAGAGCATTTCAAACTGTGCAGCTTGCCAGCTTCTATTAGAACTCATGGCATTTGAGTTTCAGTTCCTGTTTAGTAAATATTTCAGAACACATTTTGTGGATTCATTATTTTTAGACTTTCCAGCTAGAAACCTGAAGTCTTTTAATTTCCTTTCTTGCCTAAATCATGGCTTTTAAACCCTATACTATTGTTATCTACTGCGATTTTCATTATTGGCAAAGTATTTTGGCATCTCTCCATTTGTAAACTGTAATAATGGATTAATGATAATAATCAGAACAGAATTTTTGACAAAGTCTAGAGGTTTGACTTTAAACAATTTTTTCACTTTTTCAGTAACTTGGAGGAGGTGAGTGGAGTTATCAAGTTTTCAGATGAAATCAAACCATGGGACCAATTCACATGCTTGAGGGCAGGACAGCCATTCAAAGGGATACAGGCAGACTAGAGGAGTGGGTCAGCAGGAACCATATGGAAATCAAAATAAAGAAATGGAAACTGTGAGAGCCGGGAAGGAAGAGTCCCTGAGTTAATACAAGCTGGCAATTGATTGGCTGGGGTGGAGTAGCTTTAGAGCAGCTCTGCTGAGAAGGATTTGCAGGCACTTGTAGAAGGCAAGGTGGGTGTAAGTCAGCTGAGTGTGTGTCCTGGCTGCAGCAAAGTGCAAGAGCATCTTGGGCTGTACCAAGAGCAGCAAAACCAGAGGGTCCGTAGGAGTGATTAGTCTTAAGCACCTTTCCTCAGCCCTTGTGAGACTAGAGTCAGGGGTCCAGTTTTGGATCTCTTGCTCAATATGAGACGCTGGCAGATGAGTGAGTTCCAGCTTGGGGCACTTGCCTTGTGCAGAGAAGCTGAGAAAGCTGGAAATTTTGGAGGGCCTAACAGCAGCCCCCAAGTACTTATGAGGAGGTAATGAAAATATGAGTCAGATAGCTCACAAACATGGAAGGAGCGTAAGAGATAATGGCCAGAATTTGGAACAAGACAGAATCCACTTTGATATAAGTACAAACCTCTTGACCCCAAAGACAGTCAAACGGTGGGGCAGGCTGTACAGAGAAGTTATGCAGTCTTTTTCCTTGAGAGTTTTCAAGACCAGACTTGGTTTTAGACACAAAAACCTAAATAACTTATCTGTCCTCATAGCTGAATCTGCTTTGAGCAGGAGGCTGGACTAGAGATTACCTGAGGTTTCTTTCAATTTGAATTATTGAACGAACTCATGATAAAGAATAAAGCATTCTGAAACACATGTATGACCTTCAAGTGCTGAAAACCCATCTCACTTGATTGAAGAGATAGAAATAATTGCCTCAGTAGTGATTCTTTGTATAGATCCATTAGGTAGCTTGTAGTATTATTGCATTTGGAAATATCAATGCATACACAAAAAGTGTCATTAGTGTACATTTAAAGCCCCTGTATAATGAAGAAGATTATAATTGCCCTTTCCATTACTTTTTGCTCATTTCTCTCTATCCTTAGAATTACTGAGGTAATTTGGGTTGCTATAACAAAGGGAAGATTAGACTCCTTCTAGAAACTAGCGTCAGTGAAACTTGCCAAGATAATGCCCTCTCTTATTATATTTGGTTACTTACAAAATATTAGCTTAAATGATTACTCATACTAAAACTTTCTACGCTATAGGGACTCAGCACAGTGAATAATAACAGAAAATATAGATCTGGTAATTATATTTTAAAAATTAACCACCTTCTATTTTTATTCCTGCTATGGAAGCAAAGGTTAGGTCCAGAGACCCTACTTTAGCTTCTGGCTCTACCATGGACTGAGCTTTGATCTGGCAAGCACTCGTATCCCAGTAACTGGATTGCTTAGTCTGTGAAATAAATCTTTTCAATTCAACATTTAGAGCACTTATTGAAGCAAGAAGTAATTCATGAGTGCTATTCTAAGAACATTTTTAAAACTTTATTTCATTCCAACAAAATATTTGGAAGGCAGAATAACTAGATTAGGTTAAACTATGAATTTATCTAACTTAATGTTTTCACCATGAAGAATAAAAAATATCAGTGATTATATATTTATGTGTTCATTTTCCTTTACTCATAAAATAAATTTTCCTATTTATCAGAACACACATTCTCCATTCATCTGATTCCTTTTACACACTAATGAGTAAAAAGCTGGTTTGACAAAATACAAAAAATTAACCTTCTAGGCAAATACTTTACCTGTAAGAGGTTAATATCCCATATTCCAGACACAAGGGTAATTATGGCATATTAACACCTTGAGAGAACTTACAGAATAAATATATTAAAAAATCTCTTAAACTTTCAGAAAACTGGTATGTTTCATGACTATTTTCAAAGCGGGTATTATTAACAGAGTAAATGTATTAATATCTTTGTTTTTTCTGGCTAGATTGTCTGACAAACTGGGTTCATCAAAGTATCACAAGGTTTAAAATAACATTTTATGCAGCTAAAAAGCAAAAAGGAAACAAGAACCAAGTTTGTATTGATACAACTTTTTATGTATCCATGCTGAAAATTTTGTTTTCCATTTTAAATTCACCATCTTCTCTATTAACACACACACACACTAAATAATCACATAATCACTAGGACATTTTCTATATCTTCTGCTTTAAAGGTTTTAATAAATCATCTGAAAGGTATCTAGAAAGGTATTGAATGGCTTGTATAAATAAATGCACTTTCTGGACAGAAAAGCAGGATACTAAATACAGGACAGGGCATTTATCAGAATATAAGAGCATTTAAGGAAATACAAAGAATACAAAGAAATTCTAGTTGTCTTTCATAGACCTCTACATTTTTTTATGGTCAGCTTTAAATAATAAAGTCTAAAAAGCCTCTTGCTTGGCTCTTAGCTAGCCTAAGAAGTCAGTAGGTAGCACCTTGAGATCTGCTTCTGTTTCTAAATTGACATGCCTCAGGATAAACAGCTGGAAGTATAGCTGAGGTTTAATCCATACATTTCACACATTCCCTATAGCAACAACAACACACAATCAAGACACTTTCAGAGCACATCTGCAGCTAAAAAAAGTGATAGTGGCACTGTGCACATTTCACTGCACAGTTCAGTATTTTCAATGGCTATTAATAACACTGGAAAACCACATTCAGTTACATCTTCTGCTCAAAATATAACCCTATTTTCCAATCTTCAGCTATTCTGAACTTAGTGTTTGTGCACTTACTCATATTCCTGCCTGATGAATGTTCTGTATTACATAAAAAAATATTCATCATTTTCCTCCCCCGGCTATCTTGGGAAAAAATGTATGCCTGCCTTTATGGCTTTACTAGTGAAGATATTCTTGTTGTTATGAAAAATAATAAAAAAATATTGAAATTGGGCTTGAAGCACAAGCTTTTTTCTTTGCCCTCACAGAAAGGATTCTGGGCTACAGTGACATGTCATATAGCTCCAGTGCTCAATCATATGAATTATTCTCAGCCATAGAGTAAGGCTGTAGCAGAAGAAATTGCTCTATTCTCCATAAGTGTACTCTGTAACCAGCCTGCTAGGTATGCTCCCAAGGACTAAAGGACTATTTTGAATCCACAAAGACAGAAACTGAAAGTCAGCTCGTGCCATCAGTATTCTAAATGCTATAGAATGCTATAATAGGGGAATGAAACATCTTCTCCTTTCACCATACTTTAAAAATGATAAAAAATGCAAGTGACAGTTGCCCCAAACAATGACCTTGCAGAAGATATTCAGTCCTTTGAACACTTACTAGAGATATGCATCTCAATCTTATGTCTCCCTAACCTGAGTAATTCAAGCACAATTTCTGTTACTGGAAATGGATTGTAATGATCACCTTTTGGGAAACTTCATGCTCCCCATTACAGGAGCACTGGGGTTCCTCTGCAACAAGCTACATAAAAGGTAAAGAGCTATACTCTTGCCTAAATATCTCGTACCTATACCCATGTTTTAATTGAAGGGGCACAAGGATATTTAAAGAAAATGTATGACCTTCCTATATATTTGCTGCACAGAGATATGAAAAGCATTCTTTCTGTTCACTAGGGATTGCAGAAAAAAAGGAACTTCATGGCAACATCAGTAAAAGCTTATCTAAAACAGTTAAGCTTATACAATTTACACTAGATGGAAATTAAGAATGGAAGAAAAAGAAGAAGACTAACTCAGGCTGACACTACAGATTATTAATGAATTTGGAGCAAAATTGAATGGTTCAGTAACTGGAACAGAGGTGCCTTTTAGACTCATCTGCTGGCTGGGGAGCTGGAGAGTAAGGCATAGTGAATCCTAATTAAATGCATGACAAATATTTAGAACAATGTAAAGTGGTTTGAAGGTGGAATTTTTCCTCTGACCGGGCCACAAGACCAAGTCTCTTCAAAAAAGACAGTTTAGAAACTCCTCAATTTCATCTGAATTAGGCCCATTCTATGGCACTGAATTTGGCCCATTTTATGCCACTGAATTTCAGTCTGAAAAGGTTTTGTTTGTAAAACAACAATGGATTTTTTTCATATGCCTCCTCTTTCATTTTATTCTTGCAATCCAAGGCAGGAAGAGAAGAAAAAGATAGAGTTAAAAGAATACTTTTTCCTTAACCTCAAGAAAGTTTCAAATTTATATTTGGTTTCAAAAGAAATAGTTCATTTGTATTTTTTACCTTAACCAAATCTCTTTTTAGATTCTTGAAATGAATCAGATCCTGGCACAGGAGAAGAATCCTTCTATAACTCATTGTAATCTCATACTCCTACGCTATTCAAATAACTCTTTGGAAACAAGGAGAGAGATTGTGCCTCTTCATCCATTCTAGTAATGGGAGCAGAAGGAGTCAGAAAATAACACATTTAGAACTTTTTACTCACAGTAACGGACTAATAAAGAACATATCACAAGTCAAAACCATATCCAGACTGCCCCCCAACATTCCCTCCAAAATTATATGAATACTTTTTTGCATTACACAGTAATGAAACTCATAAAACTACTTCATAATTTTTTTCATAAAAATTATTCTCTTTCTGGTTCTTTTACTAAGCAACCACATCCAAAAAGGGCAATATAGAATTAAATACATTTTAAATCAACCGTTTTTCTAG
>VXBU01005353.1:8475-23642 GCA_013400315.1 Bombycilla garrulus
GGGGAAATAGCCGGGGGGGAAAACTTCAGAAACTTATTAATCACACTTAACATCTCTCATTTTTGAAGCTGCTGGGAGTAGGAAAGCAGAGGGGAATCGGGGAGGTGTTTTCCGGGCGAGATGCACACCTGATATTTCTTGCTTGTTCATTTGGTTATTTAAAGCCCCAGCATGCACTTGTAAATTCAGGTGAAATGCAAGATAGGAGGTGAGCAGCTGAGCTTTGGTCCCTGTGAGTTTGTCTTTTAGCCTGATGTCATCACAAAAGTTTATTCAGTTTGTCTGGTTTAATCTGCCAAACTCCCTTCCTAAAAATGCCCTCAGACCCCCAAATCTGCCTACTGTTGCAAAATCAGAGCTTGTTATGATACTGAAAGACTACAGAAACAGATGTGAACCCATTATGAAGGAAGGGTGACGGATGGAATTTCACTTAGGAGTGACTGAATCTGTAAAAAAAAAAAAAAAAAGAGAAAGAAAAGAAAAAGAAAAAGAAAAGAAAAGAAAAGAAAAGAAAAGAAAAGAAAAAAAAAGAAGAATGGCTTTAAGAAAATGCAACCAATAATTAATACAGGGATTGGGCTTGCCTGAGGCTACCTGGAGGCCCAGTGCTTAGGAGAGAGAAAAGAGGATTAAGTACTTTACTTGTAAGAACAGCACCCATCAGCTCCAGCAGATAAAATAATCACTACAAGAGCCCTGTGCCTCCTGCCTGGTGGCGTTGACTGACAGCATGAGTCAAGTTACGTCCACATGCCCACACGGGAGCACAATTAGCAAGGTGCTGCAGGCAGGGCTGCTTTCCTTGGAAAACAGAACCGATCCCTGCAGCTGGAGGCTGGAAACTGGGAGGTGAGTCTATTCCAGCAGGGAAGTTGCTTCCATGGAAGGGTATGGGACTGATACTGCCTCCACGCCTGCACAGATCAAAGGGCATAAGAGTCTGGGAACAGACTCCTTTCTGTGACATTAAGTAGCAACATGAACTCAGACCAGAGACAGAGTAAATATGTGTGTGTGTGTGTGTATGTGTGTGTGTGTGTGTGTGTTTAACACAACATATAGGCAAACTCAAGAACTTTGCCATGGGATGTAGCTACAAGAACATTTAGCCCGGTTAAAGGGAGGACAGAAAGTCTTTGAATTTTCTGTTGAATATAAGTTTTTGCACTGTAACTAGAATGAATTATTATGATTTTGAAAGGGATGTTAGATTCATTGGTACCTAGTGCAGGCCAATATTGATTATTAAAGAGCAGACAAAGACCTAACTTGGGATCTGGGTCTGTTTCATTCCCTGAGGGTAAATTCTAATATTTTACTCCTTTGTGGGGCTCTCCTGGTGCTGCTGACAGTTTGAACCAGAACATGGCAATAGATAGACCTTAGTTCTGCCATTATCTGTGATCTTATGAACTAATCTGCCCTATCTCTCTAGAGAAGTCTGAACTGCATCAGTCTAGGGTATGTGATGTTTCAATAGTCTCTCCCCAGGGAGCTTCTTGCATTTGTCTGGCTCTGCATCCCCAAAACATATCACTGGTGGGGATTCTTTATCCCACTGACAAAACCTTTCCTTGATGTCATGGTCCTTACTCATTGCTTGGAAGCTTGCATATGCTTTGCCCTCCTAATAAATTTTTAGAAGTGGCTTGATGCTATTTGCCCTCCCTTGATCCTTCCAAAAAAAGTGATTCCTTCCAAGCTGGGCAGTGCTGTCCCGCTTTGTCCAGCAAATTATTTATTTATATTTTTTTTGAGGACACAAAAGTTCTCCATCGAGATCCTCAGAGCTATATATACTTGGTGTGCCTTGTTCTCATATTAGGTCTTGCAAATAAGGAAAACATCTTGCTGTGCTGGATCAAGCATTTCACAGCATCGTGCCCTGGCTCCCAAGACAGTCTGTGTTACTGGCCAGCTGCCTCTGCATATGGGTCCAGTTGCATCAGCCCCTACTCCTGCTCAGTAGTCAATGGGCCAAACTCTGTCCTTACTTGGATCCCGGGACAATCTTAGTGGAGTTGCAAAGGTAAAAACAAAATTAAAATTGTGCCTTGTCTTCCGTCCTCCCTCTCCAGGGAGGAGAGGCAGAAGATTAACGGCAACTTGCTTTGCCCAGTGTTTTCCATCTGTGCAAAGTTATTCACTTTCTGGGATGGTCAGCCCAGGACTGTTCAGATCATTGTGGCCATGCCACAGATGCTTCCCAGAAAAGTTTATTTTGCATATGTGTATGCTAAAACACCAGTGTTTTAAAAATACATGCCCCAAAATGCTGGTGCTACTAGGTCATATGAAATACTGGTGAAGATGGTGAGATTTGAAAGTTTATTTCAGTAAGTTGCTCCTGGAAGCAGGTGTTTCATAATGATTTTCCATTTTTTTATTGGTAGCCTGCATAGCTCCAGAGGAAACCTTGAAGAAAAAAATAAATCCCTTGCAGCTCCAACACCAGAAGGCAAGTAAATCTCTTTCTGTCAAATGTATTTCTTTTTGAAGTCCTATAGGCATTCTCAGAGCGAGATAATTTTGGTGTCCACTCTATCTCCTCAGTTAAGAATTTACTAGCATTGCATAAGCTTCCCATAACAAGGTAACCAGATATCAGTTGACTGCTAAAAATAGCTTTCCTGTGTTAGTCAATCCCTAGTTAACTTTCTTCAGCTGTCTTCAAAGATGCTATTTAAATCCATCCATCTTCTGGAGGTATGGAAAATACTGATACACAGACAGAGGTACAAGTCAGCTCATGATAGTTTGTATTAATTACTAAGCTCTAGGAGTGTTTGAACATAACTTTGGGAGTGATGGAAATTAGCCTCAAGGGAAGAGTTTGACATCAGGCTTGTCCTGGGATTCTTGAGAAGAAAAGGAAGATAAACTGAGATACTTAAGGGAAGTTGTTGGAGGGGCCTCCAAGATTTTGTCTTTGCAATGCCAGTAAACTAAGAGAAAAATAAATTCTATATGTCTTACTGGAACTAGATTGCTTCGCAAGGAAAAAGTTGTTAGTG
Organism: Bombycilla garrulus; assembly: GCA_013400315.1. Lineage (NCBI taxonomy): Eukaryota > Metazoa > Chordata > Aves > Passeriformes > Bombycillidae > Bombycilla > Bombycilla garrulus. The sequence continues at coordinate 11,493 of VXBU01005353.1, forward strand.
TAAACCATGTTCTGGTCCAGGCCAGGGTAATGTCCCTGGACACAAAAAGTCATGAAAACTGTTTCCTTGTGGACTTGTGCCCAGTATTTCCCTTATCATTCTTTACCATGCAACAGCCCTCTCTCTGCTGTATGACTGCTTGCCATGTGTCCTAGGTTACAATGTAAAAATGTGCCAGAGGGTCTGTATTTTATCTCCATCTTCATTAACTGTTGAAACCAAGGAGGGGCAGTGTTTTTCTTTGCCTCCTCCCCTGGACTATCTCCTGTTAATGGGCCATTAACACCTTGTCCTATGAGTCATAGATAACTCCCTCCGGGGCCATTTGTGTTTAATGCATGGACCCACCCCATGACTCATACAACGATATCAGCCCATTGTGAGGATCCACCACATGACTCATAGAATTACATCATCCCATTGTGAGATGCTCCACCCAGGGGGAGGAGCCAAGCATTCCCACCTGGATATAATGTGGGAACTGGGACAGAACAAGGAGACCTTACCCACTGGTTTCCAGAGGACAAGAGCTACCAGACCTGTCTACAGGATCACTATTTCAGCAAGACCACCCCATCTGGACTGCTGCCACCACTCTAACTAGCAGGGCATCAGGTTGTATTCTGACTCTGTCAGTGTTTTTGTTTCTTTGTATTACTTGCAGGTATTTTACTTTTTCCTATTCAATTGTATTTCTGACTTGGAGTCTCACTGGTTTTGCTTTCAAACCAGCACACCATGTTTGTGTCCTGTAGCCCCTTTATCAACTCCTCTCTTCTTGCTAGATCTTAGTAAGTGATCACTTATCTATTTTCAAACTCAGGACCTTCTGGCCAAGCACAATAGAGAATTGCTGGGATCACACTGTAGCTTTTCACTTGTCAAGAGTGCATTAGTTGGCTTCTAGCTTCTATAATCTGCCATTGTTAATTGGGGAACATAATGTCTTTGAGATTATACTTCACTTGTTGAAGATTCTTGATGGAGTCAGATGATCCACACAGAAGCATAAGCCAAAAGACAGTAATTTTGAGATTGTTAAGATGATATCCTTTTAGAAAGCAAGGATACAAGTATTAGGCAAACTTGGGAACAGAAAGATTAAAACAGGGAAAACAATGACTCTGGGTTGGAACAGTTATTTGAATAAAGGCACAATTTTTTTAATGGTCAGGGGAGTAAACCCAGGAGATGTTTGGAAAAAATATTGAGGCAGCCTAGGGGAAGGGTATGATCTGCTTAAACTCTAATCTACCACTGCTTACAAGTATGGCTTTTGTTTTAGTTGTCCTGACTTTAAAAAGAGCCTTGGAGAACAGAGACTATTCCAAGTGAGTGAACTGGATGGGCAAAGAATAAGGTGAAGTCCTGAAAAAACTTCTCTATGAGACAAAGTCAGTTTTTTTATCCCAGCATTTTGGAGGTCCTCTGCTGTTGTCTCAGAGAGTCTTGATGTAGGCTCAGATCTTCTCATGGTCACCTCTGGAATATTCAGCCAGCATCTTGTTTTCACAGCACAGTCCCTGACTGTCCTGACCCCTGTTTTCAGATGGGTTTGAGTGAGGCAGCAGGAGGTGGACAAAGTGACTTTTGGAAGGCTCTGCAGAGTGACTCAGCAGCTTGGCTCCGGTTATGTGACCCAGAATCCACTTGGCACAAAATTTGCCTCTTCTCACTGCTGGTCCACTGCTCTGCCTGCTGCATCAGAGCTTGTCCTCACCGTCACTCACCCTGACACTTACTCTGGGGCTCTGCTTCATCCTCCTTTCTGTAGCCACCAAGGCAGTTCTTAACTTGGCCAGGGCTTTTCCTTTCAGCTCCTCCAGGTATCATTGATACATGTAAATTTGAGCTTTGGTCCTGTCTGAAGACAATAGATGGAAGGTACTTCTGCCCCACAGTGCCATGTTGCCCCTGGCTAGTCATACATTTCCCACCCCCATGCTCCTGTTCTGCATCAGCCCTTTGGAATTCTTTTCATCTCCAACCCTTGCAACTGACTGCTTCTTCCTGTCTGGATTGAAGTTGAAAGCTCCATTTGTTTAATTTGGCTTTTAATTGACCTCATCCAATGCTTGTTGATGTCTCAGCTAATCTGTGTTTCTCCTCTGCTTATCTGGTGCAGTCCTTTGAAGTCCCCAACATGATAAACTGTCCTGTAAGAGAGAATGAAAGATGAATGAGACAAAATTTCCCATCTAGCTCTCACTGTCCAGATAATATTTTAGTAGTCCTTCAACTCTGAGGCATGAAGGAGATGGAGGCTTCCAAAGAAATATAAAACAATTTGTTATGGTCATTTAGCTGGAATTTTTTGGGGCAATATCTGCTAAATAGTCATAAAGCAGATAGCACAAGCAGGTAGCACAAGCCTGCTCTCCACAGAGGTATTGCAAAGACTGCATCTCTCAGCATTAGTGAACTTTTCAGACATTGTTGGGGAGGATGGGAGAAAATATGTTGCTGCCAATGCTGCTTGCAGTTACCAGGTTTGTCTAGGGCAGCTGGGGGAGTTAGATATGAAAATGCCATTGAAATGAGAGTTGGGAGAAAAGATGGGTGAACATTATGGAAAGCACCTTGGGTTACCTGTTCACATAATCAAGTGGAATCACAGGATGGGGTTGGAAGGGACTTCTGGAGATCATCTACTCCAACTCCCTTGCTAAAGCAGGTTCACCTACAGTAGATTATATATAATTTCATGACCTGGTGGGTTTTGAACATTTCCAGAGGACACTCCACAGCCTCCCTGGGCAGCTTCTTCTAGTGCTCTTACCTGATGTTAGCTAAGCTATACTGCTTCACCCTGCCTGTGTATGCAGAGGCTAAAATGGGTTTTGTCAGCCTCCCTTGCTTGCCAGAAGCATGAACAAAAGTGAAGCCAAGTCTGGCCTCTGACCTGAATTCAGAATTTTCAGGTAAATGAATTTCTGAGGTGGTGAAGCTGGATGGGACTTGGGGTCCCACCTTAAGTGCAAATGTCGCCATCTCAAGGCATTTGGTTTGCTCTGAACTCCAGAACCTCTACTGGAGGCAGCACAAACATAGCTGGAGAGCCTAGATTTAAAAAAGAGGCTCAACCCTCAGACTGCTACCTCAGACTGCTGCTAAAAACAGTGTTTGAGAATCTGACATTAGTACTTGAATTCCACTGAAAGCTAACAGGATTTGGGCTCCTAAGTAGTAGTATGTATTCTTGCCTTCAATGGTAAATGCTTCAAATTTTCAAATCTTCGAAGTTGAAAATAGAAAGACAAATGCATCCTTCATGTAATTAATACAGTCCTCATTGATTTCACCTTTTAGGACATTATAGTTATGGAAGTGTTCTGTGCAAACTTTGCAAAGAAATAAAAGACTTTTCAGAGGCACAGCAGGGAGCATTACAAATCAAAGGATAACTTCTGCAAAGCTGTTTGCTCATGAGTCATTGCATGAACAGAGTCCAGGACTCAGAGGAAATAAAAGGGTCTTACTAAAAGCAGCATACCATTGAGTGTGTTTGTATATATGTGCAAAGCCCAGTCTTAGCTGCAGAGGCATCACAAAGACTGAAAAAGTCCATGGCAGGAATTTAACTTGGTTCTGTCAGATACAAGCCTGTTATTTTCATCCTGAGACAGCGAGCTCCACTCTTCACTGTGCAACCCAATTCTTAGTTCAAGAGCTTAACATTTTGAGCTATTTATTGTTAATGTTATTTACTCATAAAAGTCACTGTCTGAGAATGCAGAGAAATGCGTTAAAATGTGTAATGCAATGGAAGCTTTGGATCAAACTCAGATCTGTGCCAGGAAAGGAGAAGATCCCATCCTCAGGTACTCTCCAGATGTGCAGAACTAGGAAGTTATAGATGAAGATATAAACTTTTAAATAATTTTTTTTCTTAATCTTGAAGTTCCTTATGCAAACTTTTCAATAAAATTGCAGCATAAAAATCCATTGCCAAAGGGCACAGTGAAATGTTTTAGCTGAAAAAAATATTCTAAGAGCTGGTGAGTCACTTAATGTCCAGTTGAGGACTTAGAAAAATTTAAAGAACCATATGGAAATAGAACTGTGCTAATCACCTTGGCAGAATTAAAACTAGGATCTCCTGGAACAGGTCTTCTCTAAGTGCTTCCCTTTCCAAATTTATTTGCAGCATGGTTCTTGGAAGAAACAGAGAAAAAGTAATCATGTCTGTCTCCATTCCCCCCTCACAGATACCATCTGGATTGCAGACGAGTCACCGAAATGAAAATTAAGCCTGGTAGGAAAAAAAAAGCCTCTCACGTGTCTTTCTAAACTGATATTTTCGCTATTTGCATTTTGCATCAACTGAAACAAGACCAAATTTTCTGGTAGCGAGTGTGTGTTAACATGAGTTCTATTTTATTAAGAAGAAAAAAAAAAATCATGGCAGCCATTTAGCTGTGATGGCCAAGATATAAAATGTCAGTTTTATTTATGGCAAGTAGCTGGGTAGAAAATATGTTCTGGCATCCCTTGAGATTTCAAGAACTTTGTTTTTTCCTTTTCTCTTACTGCATGAAATAATGCTGTATTCTTAACAAACAAACAAAGCAAAACAAGGACAGAAACAGCCCTCCCCAGCAAGAGGGATCGTATTCCTCTCTCCAGATAACCACCTCCAGAGTGAGGGGACCTGCTAGAAAGATGCAAGGAGATGAAAATCAAATCATATGCAACAGGGACTTAAACCAATGCTTTCCATCTCCAAATGGAGATTGCCATTTACATGGCAATCACTGGATGAATGGGCACACTGGAACTGCTGTTTTCGGCTCTGTTTTTGAATAAAAATTCCATGCTTGGACATGAAAACTGTTCTTATCCTAAAAAAAAAGTGTCACTGAAGTCAGTCCACCCTTGCCACGTGTGCAGCTGTCAATGAACCCACATTTTCCAACAACAAACACTTCCATTGGAAAATTCCTCCCCAGTTCTCAATGATGAGCACTAATTTATTCCTTCTCCAAGTCCTCAGAGCTGCTCCCAGAGTCAGCAATACCCAGGCTGTGGCCCGGAGGACGGCAGCTGCTCTGGGACTCGTGCATGGCAGCAATCTGGCTTTGTGTTACTCGTACCATTAGAGTTACACTGCTGTTGCTCCTGACTTGCGCCTCTGCTGAGCATACACAGAGGTCTTGAATTCATTCAAACACCATCTGAATCAGCTCCATAAGCAGGTCTGACCAAACTGAAGAACCTAGGATTTCTGGGGGCATATTGTTGCATATAGTTTCATTCTGTCTGCACTATAATTGATTTCCTTGTGATTTACCCTTATTTATCTCTTTTCTCAAGGAAGTCTCTTTATGAGGCCACCATGCCACTGACCACAGAGAGCTAAAAACCTGCCCTGGTGTGGTCCTCTTATCTGGATGTGAAAAATGACATCAGGTAGAGCCCTGCCTCTTCTTACACTGGTAAATTAGACAAGCCAGGTTCTGTAAGCACCTTTTTTTTTTTTTTTCAGTGCTTCAAAGAGACACTATCTTTCCAAAAAGAGTCGAGTATGGATTTCCAAAAACAGACTTAGATCTCTCTGCCAAGCACATACTGGAGCTCTGGTTCTTCTATCCCATGACAGCAGAATTATAAAAAGCAGGGCAGTCCCTGCTACTTTTTAGCTTCTGCTTCTACTGGCATCCCAGGGTTTCCTTTTCCAATCCAACAGAATTTTGCGACATAGGCCAGAAAACGGATTCTCAAAATCTGGATCTGCACAGTGTGTAGCCCCAGTTTAAATAATCTCTCCCCATTTCTGGACTGGTTGTTCCAGGAGGCTAATGAGGCTTTGTTAGCAGAAGGGTACAATGGGTCTTCTGAATGTTTTTGAGTGGGCAGGCCCTACTTCCAAAAATAGCTTGCTTTTTCTTCTGTTAATTAATGTAGCGCTAATTACTGCATTTTCCTTAGACTGAGAAACCTCATCTGCAGCCTTTGCCAGACATCGTGTGCAAGGGCTGCATGAGCCAGGCATTTTTAGCTCCTCTAGAAATGAAGGCATTTGGATAAGAAGTGCAACATCCAGGGCAAAACTGCTGGACTCCCCATAGGAGCCACGAGCTCACCTGCTATCAGAGGGGATTATGAGTTGAAGGTTTTCAAGCATTTTGTACACAGGTGTCTGTCGGTGCCATTTGGGAGAATGGCTCTGGAGGATGAGAAGGTAGATAAGCTGGCTTCTGTGAGAAGGTAGATAAGCAAGCCCCAAAGTCTGAAATTTTTGAATCTTTTGGAATCCTTTTGACAGGAATCTTTTGACACCCTGGGACAGAAGCCCAGCACAGCACAACTGCATCATCTGAGGTAGGAGTTGTTCCACGAAGAGTCACTGCAGCATCAAAGCAGTTGAAATACATAAAATTCCCTGAAGAACAGTGAGATTTCTGACTTGCAAGGTGATTGCAGGAGGTCTTAGGTGGGGCACAGGCAGAGTGGGTCTTATTTTAGGATAGGAGGGTGGGCTAGGAGTTTCTTCCAGCTCTATTTGCCAAAAGTGCTTTATTGATAGAAGACTTTGATCTACTGAATGAAGACCTTACTTAATCCACTGTAACATGAACAACAAATTGAAAATAATATAAACTTAACATTTTTTAAATAGCGGAACAGTTTACCTAGGAATGGCCTTGGTTCTTAGTAGCCTGATGCACAAGTCAAGATAACATGCTGACAGATATATGCTCCTCAACAGAGTTATAAGCTTGACAGAGGATCTATGAGGTTCTCCTCTAATGTACTATTGGGGTTTAATTTTGATCTTTGAGTGGATTATTGGCCTGAATTAATTAATTGCTGATAATGGGACCAAAAAGAGATTGTAGCAGTGAGATATTAGAATAGACATACTGTGGAAGCCAACTTATCTCTATTGCAGAGCACAAAAAGCAGAGGAAAATGGGCTGAGAAGAAAATGCTCCTGTTACCATTTCCTCTCTCAAAAGCAGGACTATGCATGTCACCCTTAAACTTGTGGACCTTAACTGGCAAGGTTGTTCTCTCAGAAGCAGAGTAAAGGCATTTCTTTCAAGGCCATGCTTCAGTGATTATGCCAAACAGAGCCATCATCTAGCAAACAAAAAAACCCCAAATCCCCATATTTCAACCATAGCTGATGCCTAACACAAATGCCTGGAATATTTACAAGAACTGAATTTGTACTTCAGCCTTCACAGTTTCTTTCCTCGGTATTGCAGTCACATTTACCATGGCGAATGACTGGCATTTACCATGGCAAATGAGTGAGAGAAGAATTTGTAAGGACATAAAAATCATGGATGTACATGTTACGCGTGGTGAATGACTGGGGAGGAGCAAGTACATTCTCTGATGTTACTCCACCAAAATGTCACATCCCAGTTTCAAGGACTGATTCAAACTAATTAAAGGCCTATTCAACATATCTGTCAATTAATTACAGAATATTAACAGATTCAGTGGCAACATATGGGAATGCATCTTGGTACAGAGGATGTTTTAAGAGTTGTACTGTGCCAAAAACTACTCTAAATTATACTGTGTTGGTCTTGAGCAAGTGCTGAAGTTACTCAGGTTATGCTGCAGTCAGAATTGATCTTAATGCTCAGAGTACAAAAATTAACATTCTTTGCTGGGCACACACCTTTGAATACATGTTAAACCAAACCTAAAAATATCTGGGCTAAAGGGGTGCTATCATTGTTGCAGACTCATGTGCAATCTCTTCACTGCTAAGGGAAGACATTTTCCTTGAAATGTTATTTTGCAGTTTGCAAAAGACTAGACTCATCTCTGTCCAAAGGCTGCGGCACAAGAAAAAAATTGTGTAAGAAATATAATTTTTGTACCCAGAACAAGGGTCTTCTGTGTTCTTTCAGCTGAAGAACTGTCATAGTTTTAAGGCAATATTCTCCTCCTTAAGTTCCTGGTTCAGCAAAATGCACGTGGTTAATTCTAATCACTTAAGTCATCCCATTCAAGTCAGAGCTTAAACACTTTGCTGAATTGTGTTTGAAGTGGGGAACGAGAGCTTGAATTTCCAAAAGTCTCTAATTGCAATTAGGTATGCCAAGGGTAGTTTTTCATCTTATTTCTGTATTTGGTGGACAGTTTAGATTAGAAAAGAAATGGCTGCAACTCCTGTTTTATATACAAAATTCTTCTGACTACATGATGGCAGATTGTAATGCAGAGCTTTATTTTAGGATAGTTTTGCCCTGGAATTTATTCCAACTCTTCAAAATAGAAGCAAAAGTTATCTCAAAATCCCAATCTGTTTTATGAGAGCCTTAGGTCTTGTAATTAAGATACTGTGGCTTAACAAGTTACCAAGCATCAGCTAAGCTGAGGTAATTGTCTGGATGCAAACCTCACAGTAAATGCTTAGCCTAAATGCTGAGTCAATTTATCCCTGGGCAAATGAAGAATAATGTAATTTAACACTTCAAACTAAGCTGAAATGAATCACTGTGTGTTTGCCACAGGCAAAGAGAAGAGATGTAGGGAGTTGCCCGAGCTGAGGAGGGGCAGGGTAACTCTCAGCTCTGGCCACTTGAGAAGTTCAGGCATTTTCACACTGATGAGAATGGAAAACAACTAGTACTTAGCAGTTCTGCCACATTTTCCTACAGGTGTTTAACTACTTACTGGTCTAAGGAGGGAGCTCAAATGTAGCACATTCAGTAGTGACTGAAATGGCCATTTAATGACTTACAACAAAGTTGATGGTTCTCAGCCCATTTTTGAAGAATATGTGTCCATCATAGAAATTGTTCATGTGAAAAGTAGATATTTGAAAAAGTTAAAAGGAACAATCTGTCCATCTGTAGGCAGCTAATGAGATGGCCAGGAAGAAAAGACAATCAGGGAAAGGTGGGTTAGAAATCACTATGACTATCTTTGAAAGAATGAATAGGGAATGATTTCCCATTGTCTCTTCGAATTCAAGAACTGGGGTATAAAAAAAGTTAAGTGGCAGGACAAAGTAAGAAAGAGAGGTTGCTTTTCCATGCTTTCAATTCAGCTGTGGAACTTCATGCTGTAGTTTTATGTGGTTGGGGAAAGTTCATCTGGGTTCAAAAATATTTATACAAATTCACAGGAGTAAAATACACTGAAAGTTTTAACAAAAAACCCACATTTTGGCTCAGGAGGTTAGTGAGCCACGAATTTTTTGCTCTTGAAGTACCTGAAAGAGTCAGACAGAACCTGGATCCATGGGCAAGTGATACACATCTGTTGATGGGGGCACAGTGCACATGAAGTGTGGGTATGTCATGAAGGATGAATGGAGAAACTCTTGCAATCCTTAAAGCTTTTGGAAGACATCATCTTGAATATAAAATGTCAGCCTCAGCAGAGAACAAGGGCCAAAACTAGGCCATGGGGGTGAACTCATCTGTTGCTTTAAACCAGAGGCATTTTAAGGAAGTGATTTCTTCAAAGCAAGGGTAAAGCATTCTGATGTGGTGTGTGGAGGGGGGGTTAATCTAATGGGAATTTGGCATGTTGAAGTGCGTACAATAATCTTTCAGGCCTCTAGGGTTTGGATTTGATGGGGGTAAGAGGCAGCTGTATGTAGATTCATGAGGAATGAGATCAGGAGCTGAGGCAATTCTTGCCAGATACCTTTGCTTGGTGATTTTATTACAGCCATGTAAGCAACCAGGGGAACTTAAGACATTTATCAGGAATCATTAGGTTTGATCTATAGACCATAATGACTATACATAAGATACTGGAAGTAGCAGGACACTTATTAAATATTCATTTACTATGCAGAAAAGGAAGAGAAGTTGTCCAGTGTGGTTGAGTAACAGACACAGAGAATCCTTTAAATTACTATTTTCTTAAAGAGAAGGAACTGATTTGAAGCCCATGGAAGTCAAGGGCATATTGAGTTATGGGAATGTGCCATGTTTTTTAAATCTATGGGAAGACAGCTGGAGAACAGAGCATCTTTTACAATGGTCAAAAGGTTAAAAGTGAGTTTAGCTTGAACCTTGAGGACTTTAAAACTCTATCTCAACTGTTGATGATGAGATGGAGACTCAGGAATTGCCAGAGGTTGCAGGAGCAGACTGAAATAAATGTGATTTTCTTCCACAAACACAGCATAAAATTATCTACTTGTGAAGGGATATTCAATGGGTCAAGAGGGTAGTACTCAGGATGGGGGAATAAATGGCAAAGCAGCAGTTCTGCATTGTCCAATATGAGTTTGAGGGACTGGAAAATGGACCAGACAAAATGGGAAACAGGGTTTCAGGCTGCGATGAAAAATGGTGTATAAAGGAGGAGATTGCCTTGCAAAGTGTCCAAAACAATAATCTCCAATTCAGCATCAGTGAAGTCTTAGCTGAAGTACAGGGCCCTCACACTTCAAAAAGGGACAAAGCAACTGGTGAGATCCAGAGGAAAAAGAAGAGGCTGACTGAGTATCTAGAAAACTCTAAAGGAAAGACTGAGAATTTTAGTATCCAACCCACTCTTTACCTTCACATTTTAAAGAGGAATGGATGTAGAGGAAGATGCTGAAGATCTCTTGGATCCTGTGGTGCAAAATAAGAGAGATGGAAGGCTTGAAAAAGCATGGGAAATGTCAGTTTTGCACTGAGAAGATAGCAAAGGGAGTGAAGCTCTGAACTCTCTGGTAATCTAAGGTATCTCCACAGCTGAAGGATTAAAATGACAAATTAGACAGCTATCTGTGAGCAGTGATATAGGCTGAACACAGATACAGGCAAGGCATGAACATTTCAACAGCCTTCTCACGGGGAGCTGCTCACAGTGACCTTCCTTCCCAAAGGCCTTCCTATGATGGATACTTCTCTATAGTACCCTTTGTAGAGGAGCAAGGAGCACTTCTGGTGTCTAAGATGCACTTACAACATTTTTAGTCCAGAAACCATGCACGTACTGTGAGATGCCTCCAAGGATTTATGCAGGTTTTGGTCTAATGCCAGGACAAAGAAAAAGAACTGCATAGTGGGAGAAAAGTGCAATGTTTTTTTTTTCTGCCAAGTTAACATTCTTAGACTTTGTAATCAATTTTCTGCCACATCAGAAGCCTTTTCAGAGTATCTGATTATTAAAACACTCTTTGATTTACCTTTGTTTGTGTCACTTCCTTATTTATGTGATTTGCTGAAGGATTCAGAGGTGATATATCTAAACAGTCCCCAGTGAAAAGTACCTGGATATTTATAAGTTCCTTTAAATCACCTCCTATCCTTGGGTGCTATGTATTCAGCTCCATAACTACTGTCCTGTTTCTGTGTTCTGCATCTGTAAATCTCTTGATGTCCATGGATCATGTTTTTTACTGTTTCTTACACAGGGACAGTGTTATCAACAAGACTGCTAATATGGGTTGTAGATTCTCTGATGGAAACTCCTTGAGACTGGAGATGGGAAAACACATCTGAGTGTCCTTCTCTAACGCTGGGTGCTTATACTAGGATCAGAATCACTGTAGGCATTCTGTGCATATATTTAGGAGCAAAAGAGGGATGCTTCCTAAGGAATACAGATCTAAGAACGAATTTTAAAAGTTAATATCACTCCACAGTCCACTTAGGGATCCCCACTAGATAATATTTGTGACATGGCTACTTCTGTTTTGAAGCATCTCAGAGATGACATGTTGAAACCAAGTTCATTAAATGCTTTCTGAAAATTAGAGTTTTTGTTTCTTGTTCCTATAACATCACCTGGAAGATCAGCTGTCAGTACTTTCTCTCACATGAAGATATTTCCCTTTAGAGCTTGTATAGCTGTACAGAGCTGTCCAGAGCCTGTACAGCTCTGACTCCTTTGAGGACAATACAAAAAGTCTTCCCAGAGACCCAACAGTATTTTCCACTAGATTCCCGTCATATTGTCTTGGTTTTGAAAGACAGGTGCCTGCCAAGGAAGGTAGGATCTTCTCTTGGAATAAAAAATGTAAACCCCCTCCCTCCAAATTATTATAGTTTCTAAGATTAAAGGGGCTCTCAGGCAAAGATATGAGGATAGGAATAACAGTTCTTTATTATGTATAAACAAAACAAAGTAAAACAAAAAAAAAACCCAACAAACAATAACTTAATAGGAAAATTAGACGAAGATGCAGTATTAAACAAAAAACCAAAACCTGATAGTTAGAATACAACCTGA
>VXBU01005353.1:25363-48883 GCA_013400315.1 Bombycilla garrulus
AAGGGTCTGGTCCTTCCTCTGGGAATCCAGTAGGAGAGAAGGCTATTCCTCTGGGAATCCAGTAGAAGGCAGATGCCTGTTCTGTCCAAACTCCCAGATTATATCCAGGTGGGAGTACTTGGCTCCTCCCCCTGGGCGGAGCATCTCACAATGGGCTGATGTCATTCCATGAGTCATGTGGTGGGTCCTTAATTGCTCATTAGACAGGAAATGGGTCAGGGAAGGAGTTATCTATGAATTATGGGGCAAGACATTGATGGCCCATTAACAGGAGATAGTCAGGGGGAGGAGGCAAGGAAAATAGTGCCCCTCCTGGTTTCAATAGTTCATGAAGATGGAGATAGAATACAGACCTTCTGGCATATTTTACATTGTAACCTAGGACACACATACCTTTCCCATGAACAAAACTGCGGTTTCTACGTGTTTGGTTGAAAACCTACCTGTCCCTCCAGAGTCTGTGATTTCAGAAGAATCGTTGCTATGTCTAATTTTAGTCTCTAATGAATGAATGCAGGCAGAGAGCAACACAAGCAGCATATAGTGGTGAGCAATTTCTGGTGAAAGAAGAATTGCAGAGGAAAGCAGAGCAAAGTCACATCTGCTTGTATCAAATGTCATCAAGCAAAGAACCTTCTTTTGTTCCCTTACCAGAGAAATGAGAATGAGCACTCAAATTTTTCTTAAAGTCACAGCTTACCTCCAGGTTATGCCAAAACTGACCTTTGGGGGTCTAGAGATGGAAACCCTGACTACATTGTTTTGGAGTGTTCTGATGTTAAGCTATTAGAGTAACTTTCAGTTTGATCACCCCACAAACTTTCTTGCATTCAGGAAGCAAAGTAGTTGTCAAGTCTCCCATCTATAGGGTTCCAACATATAAAAAATAAATGGTTATACCTTTCAAGAGGCTTAATAAAAACATGTTTTATTTTCCTTCCTCTGAGATGCCATAGGGATAGCATCATAAAACTTCCCTGATCATTCCGTTTGTGGTTATGATGGAAAACATGTTAAAAATTTCCCCTGTGATGATAATAATATTCACTGGGTTCCCCAGCCCCATCTCTTCTCTGCTGTCAGTCTCTGGTGATGAGTTCAGGTGCAGCAGAAACTCAGGAAAAATAATGTGACAGCAGGTTTAATTTCATTTGGGAACTAAGATGAGGCCAAGGTCATTGAAGGTGATTTAAGGAAGGTGGGGCTGGACCCGTCACTAGAGTTTCAAAATGCTCTGTTTTTCCTAATGTATGATTATGCTGGTCCCTATGGATCAACACTGAATTTATGTTTGCATAAATGCTTGGCTGTAAATTAGAAGATGTTTTTGAGCAGTGCTTCACTAGCTGTAAGACATAGATTTGCAGTCCCTGCTGAGCCATCAACTATCCTAGGGGACATAAGCCAAAAACTTGACTCTTGGGCTCAGAAATAGTGGTGAAACATGGAGGACTGTCAACATTTCTGGAAGACATAATGTCTCTTTTACAGACTAACTGTTTTTCTGTGCTAGGACTGGGACAAAGAAAGTAGGAGGCATTTGGTTTCCCAGGTATCTGTTCTTGTGGTTAAGAGAAGATCATGACTAAGAGAAGATGGTATTTGAATTTGTATGATTGAATTGAACCTTGCTCTCTCCTGTTGAATGAGGATCTTTTCCAGAGGGCACAATGTCAGGCTTGTTGCAGGTCCTGCAGGCTAGTGTGGCAGCTGCTGCTGGATGGGGTGCTCCTTGCATCTGTCTCTCAGGCTACAGAAACTAATGCCTAACCATGCCACCCCAATCATCTATTGAGCCTCAGGCAGACCTTTGGGCTATTTGTTCAGCTGGGGCAAGTTTTCCTTCTTAATCTTTTCAGCTTGGCAGGAGCCCTGCTGAGCACACAAGGAAGCTCATCAGCTGCGGGCTCAATGTTTGGACAAGGGAATAACTCCTGCTGTGGCTGGTGAGCTCCAATCCTGTCTAATTTACATTGTTATTTACACTGCAGGCATTCCTGTGCTTCCTGAGTACAAGCTGGCTTTTCAGCACGTTTACAGCCACACTCCCACAGTGAGCTCAGCAGTGACAGGCAACTACACAACAGAAGCAACAGCCCCCTTGCATGGTGGAGAACGGTGCTTGTAAAACAATGATGAGGCCATCCCCTGCTAAGGAATCTGATTCACCAGGTTCCACATTCTTCAGGTTCTGGGGCCTTGTATCTTGTTCAAATTGCTGTAGTTGTCAAGTCAGTTTTCCAGGTATGTATCACTCCCAAGCAAACCTGGAAACTACGAGGTTTGATGTGATGTCAAAGTGACTCAGTTGATGGTATGTGAGCAAAGGCACAATGCATTGGCTAATGTGACCATTGGGTCACTCACAAGTTCAGATCTGCTTGTCCATGTGGAAAGCACTTCACAGGGCGGGTCTGTGTGACAAAACCATGTGCAGCATCTGAGTGCAGAGTTTGGTGAGTTTACAGCAGCTGGTGAATGGCAGGAGGTCACCTGTAGGGACTGCCTCCACACTGGGATGCAGCCAAGGTCTCTAATCTTAAATCCTGAGAAGAAATGCCTCTTTAGAGCTGATGCCACATTTGAGGTTTGATTAATCTATAAGGAATAAAAGTCACCTCTCCATGACAGAGGTAACTATCCATAAGCAGTAAAATAGATTCTTCATGGCTTGAGCTCAGGGACCCTGCCATGATCTCTGTTGCCTGGGGTTCAAGGAAGAAGGAAGAGAAAGGAGCAGCTGCGCCATCACTCCAACTGGAGCAGTTATTTCAGCCAAATCTGTGAGGTGATGGGAGTTAGGAATTTGTACCCCACCAGAATCGTGCATATAATATCCAAGGTTGGCCCCCTGTTGACCAGGGGAGGGAGATATGTGAATAGTGGGTCCTGGGGTGATGGAAGACTAGCACTTTGAGATATCTTTATCTCATAATCTGTACCCAAAGTCTCAAAGACCTAGTCCTTGGTTTCTCTTCTGTTTGTTGAAATGAATGTCTCTCTCCACCTAATGCGGAGAAGCGTTCCGGACATACAAGCCTTTTGCTTGTCTCAAAGTACTCAGAACCCTTTGGTGCTCTGTGGTTATTTGAAAGTCTGTTCTGACCAAGACATTCTCCTGGAGGAACAAAGAGGACGAAAACATCACTGTAGACTCCCTCAGGCTGTAAACTATATCCTGGAGAGTCTGATGCCTGTGACAAAAACTCACACTTTATCTTTTCACTGTCACTGCCTCCTCTTGGTGCACCCTACCCTGCTTCTTCAAGTCAGAAATTAACTTGGGGTGGCCACAACCTCTTGTTAGTGCAAATGCAACCAAAATGTGCCGCTCGCTTTGAGAACAATCAACTCTGCTGGATGGAGTCAAACCTTGGCAAAGAGGAATGTCTTTGGTATCTTCTTTGATAACCAACTCCACCTGTCTAAAACATTCTTAAGGCAATCAAGAAGTGGTAAATGAAATATCATTGCATGGACATAGCCTGCTGTAAGAAAATATCTGAACAAAAATGATGTCTTTTGCAACAGCAGCTGCCACTGTGGTCTTTTCACTCCATGCTGATTGCATCCTGAACTAGATCTGCCTACCACATAGTGCTGATGGGCATAAGGCTCAGACTAGGAGCTGCTGCTCTCAATAGAGCATCACCTGGGATGTGATGAAGACAAACAAAGGCAACTCTAATTTTTATAGCACTGCTAAGCCCTTTCTTTTTTAGGGCTGGATTTAGCTTGGAGCCCATGGCTGCCTGATGACGTGTGAATGGGATGTCGGTGAGGAACTGACCTTAGAGCTGATGACAAGTTGTACTGGCAAGAACTGGTGTAGCTGAGTGAAGGCTGAAACTACGTAGCAGAAAAACCAAGGTAGGTTTGGCGCAGGGTGCAGGAAGCAGGCACAAATATGTGGGATGGCAACTACAGATTAACATAGAAGCATTATGTCACAGGGATGATTAAGGCATCGGTGGCTCAGGAGAGAACAGCATCTTAGGAAAAAACCCACCAAAATCAAACAAACAAAGTATGGGACAGTGAAAACCAAACTGAGCTGCCACATGTGCTGTCTCTGTATCACAGCCCTAATTTAAGTGAAATTTACAGTAAGAATTATGCTTTTCTCCTTCCTCCTCCTGTTCTTGTGGAAGTACTTGTTTTCCTTTACCTGGGAACAGAGGACATCCTGTCCGTAAATCTTTATGGCTTTCCAGAAGTTTTATATTACTTATGTAGCTCTGAAATACCCTGACTTGGCCCTGCCTTCCCTCAGGAAATTTTCTCTTGCTCAGATTTATATTCAAAGTGGCCTCAGCACTTTAGGAAGGCAAAGACTATGCAGTTTCTTAAATCCTTCCCATACTATGGGCAAGGATTTTCATGTCACCTAGAGAATTCATTTATGTGATTAGATATACATGCACATGGATCCACACAGTCTTTTGCAAGCAGGCAGGACATGTTTTACTCACACTCCAAACTGGTCCAAAAGCCATGGAAATGCAATCACAAGATGCTGAGTGGCAACTAATACAATCTACTTCTCAAAAACTCTTATTATCTGGGCTCAGCAATGCACTTAAGATTAGATCCCACAATCTGGCTTGTGTTGGGTCATTCAGAGCACAATAGCTCATGAAGACGAGCCTGACATTTTATCCTATATGGTTCTGACTCGTTTTAATGAGGTTTATCAGATTCAGATAGAAAAAACAGAATCACAGGAACAGAAAAGTCTCCACGGACCACCAGCCTGCACATTACAGCTGAAGAACTTTCTATAAAGACTACCAAGACCCCAAAATGAAGTGAACAAGAATGATGTTGACAGTTTATTGCAGTTCTTGGCTGGATTAGTGAATATACTTTTTTTTTTACAAGGCATTGTATTTTAAGCCAAAAAATGCTGTGATTTATATATCATCTTAGATTTAAACCAAGAGCTTATTGATGTGTTTTCAAAATAAGGAGAAATGTCATAGAACTGTATTGTTCTGGAGCTAGAGCATGTCACATAGAGATGTCTGTCTCTGATGACTACCCTGAGTCAGGGCAAGCAGAGGCAGCAGTAATCATCAGGGTTAAATCCACCTACCCCACCTTTCTCCCATTTCCTTCTCTCCTCTTATAGCAGCAGAGGCATCCCTGTGGTCTCATAATGAATGTGGTCAGGGAACTGATCTGGTTGAAAATGAGTGGAAGTATAAAAGGAGTTCAGTTTCACTTGGATGAGCTTTCCAGTCTTAAATAGAATGTGGCTGGAGCATGACTGTCTCCCTCAGTGCTCGGTGATTCTGACTAGGAACCAGGCTGAAGCTTTCCCTATGGCTGCTGGTGCCATATCAGCACTAGATAACAGGGAGATCACAGGGAGATGTATCCAACACCCCCCTCTGACTTGGTGTACCAGGCAAAAGGAACTAGCCAGAAACTGCAATTCATGTAAGACCATCATTTGCACTGGTTTCTTAGGGGCAACCCCTTGCTCCTTATGAAGCCTCCTCACTTTGTGCAGTGATGTACAGACTCAGGTATCCTTGTGGATGGACCTTGAGTCCTCAAGGCTTCCTTATTACCATAATAATGAAGACATGACCCAAACAAAAGGGTTGATTTAATGTGACTGAAATAACTGAGTTGGCTTCCTGCCTCTACCCTTTATCTATGTATAAATTGCAATCACTTTTGAGAGCAGGAAGAAGAAAGACACTACAGAATCAAGAAGAGTATAATTTGGTGGGACGTGTGTTAGAACAGACCTACTTAAACCATACAGAGCATTCATGTCCCGGCATCCAGCTAGCCATGTACAGACATCTAGTTGCCTTTGTCTAGATGCCTTTGTCAGATGCAGTGGGGAGACTGGTAATGTAGAGCACAAGAAATCAGGCTTCTGCTCTGAATCAACCTCTAAAGAAACTTCTGCTTTGGTTTCAAAGGGTGGCGGGTCATTACAGATTTCTAAACTAAGCCAAATCACATCTTATGTATTTAGGAAAGAAAGCAGACAGCTTTATTCAATGTTCCCATCTGAAACACTTTCAATTGGCAACATTTTCCTCACATGTTGGAGAGTTCTCTTCTGAACACCCATAATTTTGGCACCTCATTCCAGCAGCTGGTTAGCCATTCTGAAAGCCCTCCATCTAGACATGCTGGTGGCTGAGGCCTCAGTTTTACCACAAAAAGGTTTCTGTATGTCCCATGAAGTTCCCTGAGACCTTCTGCCAGGGAAAAGTTCTGGATGTGTTTTTTTCTGCCTCATTCCCAGGAAGTTACAGTAAGAACCGTAAGGCGAGGTCCCGGCTGGCCATCCCCAGAGCACAGAAGAAGAGAAAGAAGGGCAACCAAGGAGCCTAGGTTACCAATTTTCCTGGGGCATGCTAAACACCTTGGGCCAGTACTGATGGACACCTTGGAGCTCTGCATGGAGAGGTCAGTTGCTGTGTTGGGCTGTGCTCTCTTATCCTTACGTCATCCTCCTTTTTCTGTCCTTGTCCTCTATCTGCTGCCAAATCACTCTTTCCTGTAAAAGAGGTGGAGTTTTTTGTTGTTGGTTGGTTTGTTTGGCCAGGCTCTGGGCTCATCTCTGAGAAATTCAGCAGGGAGAGTGGATACCACAGTTGACTGTGGGGCAGCATATGAGAACACGGTTAGTGTACAGAAATACCACATTACAAGACACTTCCAACACAAGTCCTGCAGGAAAAGCTCTTTGTAGAACAAAGATCCCCTTACCCAACTGACCCAGAGTTTCTGACTCCTCTGACAGCCATGTCATCCTAACCTTTAAATCACAAGTCATACTGCAAGGGACAAGGAGAAAAAAAACCTTGAGATTTAGGACACAGTTTGTAGGCTAGGTAAACTGATTGTGGTTCTTTGCTTCTCCAAGAACTTCCTTCCTGATGTTTTCCAGGTGGTTTAATTCCTTCTGTGTAGCAATGCTTATTGATACGTTCTTCTCAATATTGCTCAGATTGAGGCCTGAGAAATGGGGCCTGTGTGGCATTTCTTCTTTTGGAGGTTTGTCAGGTCAGCTTAGATGAGAGAAGTGTTTGGAAGGTGGAAGAGGAGCAACAAAAAGCAATTCAGCTTGAAGGGATACATCCAGCATGGAAAACCTGAACCTGAACATTCAGCTTTGGCAAAGTCATAAACAACTGAAAACAGCATGTGTTGTAATAGAAGCCTTTTGCAAGCGGCCAGTGCTGCAAAGTCAATCTCTAATAAAGTTACTGAGTTTTGTGCACATCATCAACCTGATTTTTGCTGAGGCTTTGCAGTGATGGTGTGATGCCACTACAACAAACTGCAACAAACGGTGGACAGAAAAAAGTGTACTGGATGGGAAAAACTCTCCATCTTGATAGTTTCACGCCACCATGCAGAAACCTGTAGTCAAAAAGCATCTTCAGGATTGGTGCTTTTCTCCCAGCACAATCCACATGTGTGCTTTTGAAATTTAAGATCTTGCTGTAAAATTCTGAAGGAATATGAGGACCATCACACACTCAGGGTGAGAGCATAAAGTGTACTCCTGGCACCTTCCCTTTCAGCGAGGACTTTATTAGGATGAGAGTCCTGAAGAACAGATTGTATCCTTACCTCATAGGGAAAAGCAAAATCTGTCTAAAATAATCCATACCAGATCTGAGCAGTGGGGAAAAAATCCTTCAAAAAGCCAAATCTGGAAGTGGGATTTATCTGGATGGCATGAATACCTCACACCTGCTGGGCTCCAGGGGAAATTCTCACTACTTCTGGCACCACCAGTATGCTTGTCCCAAACCCTGTCTCTAGTTACAACTCAGCTGCAAAGCACTGGGAGAAAAATGAGTAAAAAGGGACAGAAGTAGGCCTATCAATCATAGGAAATAAAATCCTCCTTTTCCCTCTATGTAGGTGATGTTAATCCCCTACAAACTCTGTTAGCAACAATGCAAATACGACCAGCAAAGGGTCAATAAACTGCTCTCCTCATCCCTTGCAGGAAGACCCATGCATCTTCTCATCCAACTCTTTCCCTTAACCCCAAGTTTGCCCTGATATTGCCACAGGATACATCCTAACTTCATCAGAGTCTTCTCTGAAACCATGCACCTTCCCTTCCAGAAGGCTGTTTTGGATAGGCATGCAGGCTTACAGCTGTATGTATTTCACTGCTTGTTTAGACTGTCACTGACCAGGAAGCATCTGCAATGACTTTGTATGGATGAGGCTTGGCAGCAATATGTTACCATCTGACCTGATGTTGTGGTTGTTTAGCTTTTTTTCTTTTTTTTTTTTTTAAACTTGCTTCTCCAAGGAGATCTGGGACCTGAGACATGTTAAACATTATTTTGCTGACTTTAAATTGCTTTGCAATACTGCAGTCAGCTTGGATGCCAAACTTAAGCCCGTAAACTCTATTTTTAACCTTGAGTTTGTCAGTGCGATGGACACTATCATATCAAAGTATTTAAGGGTTTGTGGTAAAACTTCCTCAAAACAGTTTTGCTCGGATGAGACTAGTTTTACTGGAAGCCTATACAGATAGGAGCTATAAAAATTTGGTTTAAAATTGAATCAGGCTGCAGGAAGAAAACAATCCTTTTTTACCATGGCAGCATAAAAGCAGGCTGGTTTTGGAACACAAATGAGTTTTGTTTGCAGCAGACACATAACGCCAGCCTAACTCCAGCATGGTCCTGAAAGGATCCATGTGTGGAAGCTCCTGGTCTGCAGAACTGTGCTGTATTCAGGTAACAGAGCTGCTCCCTGTCAGCTAAACCAGCGTGGTTGTTTGCCTTCCTGCCCCTTGAGAGATGAACACACGCCAGTTATAGTTTGAGTGCCTTTGTGGCAAGGGTCCATTGCCTTGAGAATTATGGGAAGGGAGGCTTACCCTTAGGCAGGCGGCTGGCTGGGCTCACTGTGGGTGAAGCCAGTGTTGGACATCCTACACGGCTCATGTTGAATGTCTGGGAAGCAGGAGCCATGTGGGCCTCTGTGTGTGAGCCATGCAGAAGGGTCAGTAACACCTGTCTGTAAAATGAGGCAGAAGTTGATTAGCTTATAAGTGTACAGAGTGTTCTTCATGGAGACATGGCTCTTTCAACTCCTGAAACCAGGGAAAAAACTGCCTAGGGAGTCTGAGTGCAGATGGACACCTGGATCACCCCCAAGCAGACACCCTCTCTGCAACACAGTAAGCATACAGTGCAATCATTTCTCTCAGGAGCTCAGGTCTACTCTCCAGGAAATTGCTACCAGAAATACGATGCCACATGAAATCCCTGAGCTGTCACCACAGCAGAGTAAAGCTGACAACTGTGTTTGAGCCTATGGATGCTTTAGACAGACACTAGAGAACCAGAGGGTTGGATGTTCTTCATCTCCAGGAATATCACTGGGAAGGTTGTTGGGGTATACATTTATTTTTGTTTGTTGGCTTGGTTCTTTATTTTGTTGTCCCTTCTGCACTGACATCTATGGAATTAGAAAGATGTGGAAGAACAGATTTTACCTGACAAGCCAAAAGCACCTTTATGAAATCTGATGGACACTCCTGGACTTATCTGAAAATCAGACAAGAAAATTTCACAGTTATTGTGCTGTATCTACCCGGGAATGAAGTATATAAATGAGTCTCATATGGTTACAGCTGTGTGAAAAAATGAGATATATAGATGAAGAAAAAAACATTACTGATGAAAAATTACCTTTGAATATCACAGTGATTTAATATGTACTTTAACTGCAGAAGACTTTCCAAATATCTTAACTGACATTACTAGAGTTCTTGTAGACTATATTTTTAAGGAAAATTATGAACTCAAGAAAAAGATGTTGAGATCATGAGTAGCAGCCTGCAATGACATGCTAAATGCTCATTCCCTCAGCCTTTCATTAAGATAGGCAGATGATTAATTGAGGTGTGGTTCAGCTTCTCTTGGTGCTGCTGGGGCTGCAGATACTCATCTTAGTTTCTTAGAGAGCTTTTCATTGCCCATTGTCTGGTGGGCAGCTTCCAGCTTTTCCCTTATACTGTTTTGGTTATATCTGCACTGTTTTCATACCAGAGTCCAGAGAGCAATCAGGACAATGTCATCCCTTTCACCCACATGGCTTCCTTGTGGGCACACTGCAGATTGTACCTATTTCTGCCTTCCAGCTCACTAAATCACTTTGTGGGTTGTTGTGGCATCAGTAACCTTTTTGGTATAAAAGGTGCATGGTCTAAAACCCACTCAGAACTTGTTTGCTTCTTGTCTGAGGTGACATTCTGGCCCTGCAGCAAACACAGTGTTTCAGGAGAGGACTCTAGCTAGAGTTTGTAGCATAGATGCAAATGCTTATTGGGAAGCAGCAGACCCACCAGAAGGAAGTGCAGCAATTAGAAGTTCTTACCCTGAAAAGACCCATGTGCAGAGCACACTGTGCCCAAACCCACATATTTGTGCTTGAAAACTATGCTTATGCAAGAATGTGCTTAAATCCTGGCCCAGGTCAAGCCTCAACTGGAAGAAATTTATTCAAGTGATCCATCTGGAGGTGTTCAACCACCAGATTTTGCTTCTGGAATGGAAGTGTTCCTGGCTTTGGGCCCTTATTTCCAGGCAAGGCTAATGGTGCACAGCTGCCTCACACCCCCATGGGAACAGGGCTCACATCTCACATCTGGACACCAGTCTGTCAGACCCACCACCTGGTGCTGCAAGATACACCTTTCCCAAGTTTTTCCTCATTATTCAATGACTTCTTGACTCACTCTCCAGCTACAGATGACACAAAAAGATGCATTTTCACATGTTTATGTAATGGCACGTCCTTTTTCTGCCCAGTGAAACCCCCGACATCAGTCCTCTCTCAAAAGAAACTGAAAAATGACCATAGGAGCCACGCCCGGCTCCTGCTCTGACAACATCATGCTTTTCTTCATTGGATTTAGGCTCACTAAGTAGTGCTTAATCAGCTTCCAGGATATGTCTGGTTTATAGCATCTGGATTCACAATAGTAAAAGTGGGTCCCATCATGTGTGGTGCATAATAGCCGTATTTAATTTTCATACCAACACCAGATGCCTTAGAAACTGGACAGTTTGTGTAAGTGCTGAGCCTCTTCTTTTCTTTAACTTCACCACAATTTCATCAGCATCAAACAAGCTGAAGTATTTCTGGGAAGTGACCAAACAAACCACATTAATTATTAAAAAATAAAAATAGACAAAATGTGCTTTTTTTTTCATTGTGTCTACTAAACCAAGTGCTAGAAGGAATTTTCACCCCCTCAAATGAAGATTTATACTTTGAAAAAGCTTAATTAAAAAAAAAAAGCAAAAGACAAATATAAACTCTTTTTATCTTTCCAAATAACATTGCCTTTGAGTAAATTGGAAATAATTCAGTTGTTAAAATTTTAGCTAGAGGTGATGATAGCTGAGAACTCTTATTTGTTTATATGGTGTCTGACTGCAGGGTCCAAAAGTTGACTTTCCTATAGAAATGTGACTTTTACTTGTGAAGGGAGAGAGCACAAGTAGGCTTTATGGACATATCCTTAATTGCTCTTTTGTAAATAAGGGAGTTCAAGAAGGTGCTCTCATTCCTTCTCCTGTTAAACAAGCTGCAGTGATTTTCTTGGTAAAGAAAATGACCTACAAATAATGCTGGAGAAACACTGTTGGGAACACATTCAGCAGGAATGGAGGGTCTCTTTTGTAGGACTGTAATTGCTAGAGGGATCCCCTAGGAGGGGTTATTGCATTTAGGCTCTTCAGGGTATTACACACTCCCAGGAGAGCAAAAACCAAAGAGAGAAGCATATTTTGGTGAACAGCTGCAAAAACCGTGATCACAAATTTGCAAAATTTGTTATGGGTTTAGGCAGGATCTGAGAATCTTTTCCCAGTAAATATGCTACTTTTGCTTTAAAGCTCAAAACACTTTTTTTTCCCTTTGCTACCACAATAACTGAATTTAAGAAGACATGTTTACTTTCCTCCCTAAACATAAGCCATTGAAAATCAAAAGAGGTCATTTAGTGAGCACCCCTAGAAGGAAGCGCCAAGAGAAAGGGGAAGATTACAGACATCAGCAGTGCAGAACAGAACTGCTCCTGACAAGCAAACATTGCAAGATTTAATGGAAGGCAGCAACTGCTTTTATACACTCCTATTCTTCCCTTATGTTTTCTCTTCATTTGGCTACAGAAATCTCAATCCATTCTCTCAGCCCTTTACTTTTCACCTGTCCTAGGTTACAATGTAAAAATGTGCCAGAAGTTCTGTATTCTATCTTCATTAACTGTTAAAACCAGGAGGGGCAGTGTTTTTCTTTGCCTCCTCCCCCGGACTATCTCCTGCTAATGGGCCATCAATGCCCTGCCCCATAAGTCATAGATAACTCCCTCCAGGACCCATTTGTGTTTAATGGGCCATCAAGGACCCACCACATGACTCATAGAATGACATCAGCCCATTGTGAGATGCTCCGCCCAGGGGGAGGAGCCAAGCATTCCCACCTGGATATAATGTGGGGATTGGGACAGAACAAGTAGCCCTTACACGCTGGTTTCCAGAGGACAAGAGCTACCAGACCTGTTACAGGATCACTATTTCAGCAAGATCACCTCATCTGGACTGCTGCCACCACCGTATCTAACAGGGTATCAGATTGTATTCTGACTCTGTCAGTGTTTTTTGTTTCTTTTGTATTACTTGCATGTATTTTACTTTTTCCTATTCAATTGTATTTCTGACTTGGAGTCTCACTGGTTTTGCTTTCAAACCAGCACACACCTCTCTCTGAGCTGGGTGCTGGGAATTTGCTTGATGAGGCACTTTCTATTATTCTATTTCTGTTCTTCCTAAGTTCTCCTCATTTTAGTGTGGAATGTGTTCTAAGTTATAGTGCTTACAGCCAGTTGCTAGTCTTTTCTACAGGTCCCTGGGCTGTCTGCAGTTACTTTGAGTATGGATGCTCAAATTTTATGGGGAGGAGAAGAAAAATCCTGCTCCATTTTTCTTTCTGTCCTTGCTGCAAGACAAATGTATAGCTGTCTTCCTGTTGGCAGCATTCAGATAACCCCCAGTACACGTGTAAGTGTCGCCAGACTCCTATTACCAGGAATTGCAAGGCTAATTCACTGTTGTCCTTCCTAGAAATTTGGTTCCAAATGATCCTTAAAAAAAAAAAAAAAAAAAAAAAAAAGACAAAAAAAAGAGAAAAAGATCCACCCAAACTTTATCTTGTTCATGTTGTTAATTTGGCTCTGAATTTGTCAAGCCTGTGTCATGAATATTATCCTGTCCCTTCATGTGTTTTTCAATAAAGTAGGCAGATTGAAATTTTACCCTCTCTGACCTACTTGGGAATTTCAGTCTTGTTTCTATTCCTGCTTCCTCATCAAGTTTACTAAGGGTCTTATAGCACAAAGCAAACTGACCATGGATAGAGGGAAATACATTGAATAAGCAACTGTCCCAGCTATCCAAACAAGCTGCCCCATTTCCCAGCCCATGCTGGGAGCCTTTGGGTTTGTCCCCTGAGTATAGGCGTTCTCATGCTCTATTCTGGTTGAATTTTCAGTGACCCTAAGTCTCTTCCAGTGAAAAATCAGAGAAAAACAGACAGCTGGATGTAGTCATAGGCTAATTTACAGGATGACTGAGTGAGGACATGGTGCAATGTGACATAGAGTAAATGTGTTTGCATCCTGAAAAGTTCTTGGCCAAGTGAGCTTCTCACCAGGGATCTGGACTACCAAGGGATAATATGTAAAGATACACAACAGGTGTTACTCCATCAGAAAGCTGGAGCTGAACCTGATCAGGACTACAGCATTAAGGTGCCTTGTTAAAATGACATTCCACAAGCTCCTTGTCTGCATAAAAAGTTAGAACGCTGATCAACACTGTTCAGATGTTGCTTGAGACAAGGAATTGCTATCTTCTCCAAAACCAATGAAGTATTAAATGATCAAATTTCTGACTGATTTCCTTTACTGGGACCATTTGTAACTTTGTCACCAAAGTAGTTTCAGAGCAATGATTAGTTATTTCTCAATCCTGTTGACAAAGATCCACCAGTTCAATGTAGTGAGGCTGAAGTAATACTAATTCCTCTAGATAAAAATCCAAACAACCCAAAATCAAAAACCAAAGGAGCTGTCCTGCTGACTGTTCTCCTCTGACTTCAAGCAATTGGCTTTGGCAGGCTGCTCTCCTTGGTCATCCTTATTAAGAAGCCACTTCTTAGACATGTATGCTTGCCTCTTTGCTTCTTTTCACACACTGAGGACAGAAATGGAGTTTCTACAACCTCATTCACCAGGCTATATCAACAACTTGTCATAAGTTGTCATGAATTATTTATTATTTTTGCTACTGTTACTTGCAGATTCTAGTTTTGAATGAAAATGCTCTCTCAATTCTTTTCCTTCATCACTGTAGTTAAAAAAATAAGCTTGATTACTAGACTCCATATTACTTCCTTCCATGGCATCAAACTCATGTAAATCCTTGGCATTAACTCTTTTGACTTCATAGACATTGACAGGAACATTGCTATCAGAAATATATTCCCCAAATGCTTTTGTGTGCATCAGTCCTGGAGAAATTAGCTGCAATTTAAGAATGAGATTCAAGTCTTAAGCCCAACAATCTTAAAAAAGCCTGAGTATTTAGATTACCTTTGTCCAGGCTTAGTTCCTTATCTTGGGTTTTCTCAGACTTTTGTTATGTTCTTCACTTAGGTCTGGGTCAGTTGAAGAGTGTGACAGTAGAGCTCCCTTGGATATGGTACTTTCTAAACCTCTCAGAGACTGGCATTGTATAGGCTGTTCAACAAGAAAGGACATAAAAATCAAGCATGTAAGCACAGCCCATGAGATAGACAGTAGCAGCACACAAAGGTCACAGACCAGGGAAAAACAGCTTGCAGACAGACAGGACTGTTGGCTGCAAGGGTTTTCAACAGAAAGTGTTTCTGTTCCAACTTTCTAACCACACATCATTTTACAAGAAAGCATCATTATAAAATAAACTAAATCCAGACATTCAATAAAGGTGGGTTTCCCAGGTTGATGGTGAAATTTCTGATCAAATGTATATTACTTCAGCTCAAAATAGCTAAAATAGAGGATATATGTCTTGGAATAAGTATGACCTGGTCTCAACTAGAGGATGATGTTTTGGGGTCCCATTCACAAGCATAAAAAGTTGAAAGATTGTCTTAAGGCTTGTGTTGACTTCATGAGAGCAATGGCTCCTTCCCCAGCCGATCTCTGCTATTTTAGTCAGCTGACTCTTTTCCACAGAGAGATAGTTTTTTGTTTGTTTGTTCAGGGAGAGGAAGGGAAGAGAGAGCAAAAGCCCCAAAAATCCCAACTAAATGAATGAAAACCACTACAAAAGAGTTTGGGTTTATCCAGTGGTGGGACATGAAAAAATTCTGAAGTCTCAGAGAGCTTCACAGGATGAGAAAACCATTATCTGCACAGATTTATTTGCAAATAAACATTTAAGAAAAAAAAAATCTGAATTAGCTTTTTTCCAAGCAGATTATTTAATTCAAAATAACTTGAACAAGTTCATTTGTCCCTAAGATAATTGAAATTCTATCTTGAATGCACTTATTTTCCTAATATTTAAGTCATCAACTTCACTCCCAGAGTGAATTAAGGTAAATCAGACTGAAGCCACTGAAATACCAAATGAGATCATCTAACCAGGGGTCCAGTTTAATTTAAACATCACCTTTCTATTCAGCCCCCCAGTTAATTGCTGCACACCCCCTTGTAGGCAAAGCTGTGACAGGAGCTTCTGACAGCCTACTGAAGTCCAAAATCATCCTTTGCTGCTAACACCCTGTGAGGAATGTACTCTGAAGCCACCACTACTAAATCTTCAAGTAGTCATCAAGATCACTTCAGATTCTTTTCAAAGCCACTGTTCTTCTGTAAAGGGAAGATAGTGACAAAACTTTACTCACCCTTTCTGATGATTCTTTGCTCAAGCTTTGGCATGCCAACAGACCTGCTTTACCTTTATTCACTTTTTCTTTAGGATATATATGTCTTGCCAGATTTATTTGGGGTATCTATTTAGGATATATATTCTAGAGAACATGATTCATGAACACTGATATAGTCAAAGATTTGACGTATTCAGTAAGAGCTTGAGCATCTGAGATTGCAACAGTTAATTCTAAACAAAAAATCCTACAACTGTAGGATGCAAGCTATTCTGACAATCAAAAGTCTTCACATAACCTATGACTTTTGTCATGGGGTTTCTTGCACTTATCCTAGAGCAGATGCCACGGGTTAGTATCATCAGACAGAGCAGTCCTCAGTATCATCAGCATTTTGTTGTGGGTGAGTGGCCTGTCTTATTTCATGTTCAATGCTAACACTATAATTATGTGCACTAACCCTTTATGTGGCACATCATGGAGGAATGGCCTGTTTGCAAAGGCACATGAATGAACTTGAGCAGTCCCTCATGGGTCTCATCACAGGCTCAGACATGCTTTCCTTACACTGCCAAGTCCAAAGGCAATCAACTCAATGCCTTGGTTTACTAGCACAAGGGAACACACTTCCCCCTTTTTATTTGTAGACTCTTTTTTTTATATTGCCTCAGCAACATGCTCTGCTCCCCTCATCTACCCTTCTCTTGTTTAAAAGCACAAAGTTTGGTCAGATAAAAGCTCCTTTGGGCCTCCAGTTTCACATCCAAACTTTTTTTAACAGCGAATTGACACCTGACTATATTAGCAGAATCTCTGGAAAAAGATGTGTGTTTCTCATGTCTTGGTTACTCTACAATAGTCAGCATATTTTCATTGCTTTTTAGTTTTTCCCAGGTGTAATGTACTTCCTGCTGACAGGGCAGATAGTAAGGGTCAAATCCGGGTCTTTTACTGGGGTTGGATGTGGGATATCCAGTCAAGATGTTGGCAATCTTGAGAATTCAGACCTTTGTTGGCTGTCCAGGGAATGGCCATGGGGTGTACAGAACCCCAGCCTGAACTGTAGAAAGAGGAATATTACCCACCCAACTGCAGCACTAAGATAGTTCTCTCTTTCCTAGGAAATTTGCACACATGGTCTAGGCAGGGTTAAATGAGAAGGGGATAGCCCCATAGCAAAGAAGAACGTTATTAGATGGAATTGTCTACTTTGCTAAACTATATCAGATAAAGGAAGCACAGAATTAACAAAGACTACTATTTCAAAATATAGAACAAAGGGAGGAAATTTTTCTCTGCCTAAGTATGCAGAATGTTTCACTGTTTGGACTCTAGGTCCCTTGACTCTCAGAGGTAATTCCAAGCATCACAACTAGAGCTGAGAAAAAAATTATGAATCTTTATCCCAAGGGAAAATCTGACATTTGAAAATTTGTTTTAGGTTCCAAATATGAGGTTAAAGAAAAAAAAAAAAGAAAAAAAATCCAGAATTTCTAATCTGCAGAAAATGTCAAAAGTGTTTTTTATTAGTAGCAAATGTCAAAACATCTTGTTTTGACATTTAAAATGTAAATAATGGAAGCACTTCATATCTGAGGCAGCCTGCAGAGGATCCCTTCCTCTGAGGTAATTTTAGCACTTAGTTTCAGCTTCATCATTATGTTGCCTCCTGGGAATTCTTGTCCAAGCCTGTGTTGTCTTCTATAAGCTAGTAATCAGACTGACTACATCTCCCATTAAAGTACTCAAAGATGAGTAGCATCAAGTGTCAAAAAAAGTTCCAGCTTTTGTTTGCCTTGGGGAATATGTAGTTTTCTAGGAAATTTGCAGTTCTAAGAGGGAGAATGGGTGCCTGACCTTTGGAGAGTACCATAAAGATTCACACCATGATACAGATTTGGAAATAAAGCACTTTGAGATCTTGTAAGGAAAAAGACATTTGGGCTGGAGTTTAGGTAACTGAAATCCAATCAGATTTCCCCCCCCCTCCAACCTCTAAAACAACATTTTTTTCTGCAGAAAGTTTTGGTATTCCTGTATACCAGAGGAAAATCATCTTACCCCAGTACAGGTAAGCTTTTGCTGCAGCATGTCATACCCTTTGCTAGTAAAGCAGGGCTACTGTTCAGCTGCATCTGGTCATCCACTATGTAAGTTGGGGGCAGGAGGGGGGAAGTGAAGAAGATCTCTTGAGTTCATTCCTTGAGTCAACACTGTGATTTCAATAATAATGAAACAGTGACATGAAGCAGCTTGAAGTCACATACTAAACCTTGCCCCTCTATTGGCCTTCAGCAGAGCTTGCTGCTTTTCCAGCAATTGCTTTAATACCTCCATGGTCCTGGGTGTCCAGGATTGATACAGCTGAACACTTCAGAGATTGCATGTATCCTCTAGCTTCTCCAGTGCCCATTTGAGGAGAGGGTCTGTGTGTCTCAAAGGTCCTCACTTCCTAACCCCTCTTGGGGGCTCATTGTCTTTCATGTCTGGCTGACATGCAGTTTTGCTGTGTGTTCTAAAGCCCTGGGACAGTGATGTCTGGAGTTCAGGTCTTGCCCCCATGCAGAAGCACATCTGCAGCTGCAAATGCAGACCATTCTCTTCCCACAAATATGTGTGGTGGCTCCCTCTGCTCTCCAGGACTGGATTACATGCTCAAGGCATGCAGGAGGCAGTTTTCTGCCCCAGCACATATGGATCTCCCAGCACTGCTCAAGGGTCAAAAGAACATGTAGGTGGAAAGCACAAACCATAAAGATTGCTTTAATCAAGGCACGGTTAAGAATCTCCTGAATTTTAGTGTACGCCTGGTAGTAGTCTTTGTGCTGCTATTAATATTGTGTCCTCCGAGGCTTCTCACCCAGGAACACAAATGCAGTTTATAAAAGGTAGAGAAACCAAGGTTTATAGAGGGAGAAACTGAGGGAGTGACCCAGTTCAGCAACCCAGTAACAGGGCACGGAGTCTGGAAAGCTAGAAGAGGCAGTCCTAAAATATCATGCCATATCTTCACATCTGTTTTAATAGTGTAAAAGATTAGAGGACAGAATGCAAGTTTCTTGTCTGCAGTAAAAAACAAGGATTAGGCCATTTCCTCCTTTGAGTAAAGTTAACTGTGAAGGAAACATGTCAATGGATAAAAAAAATTAATTCAGAAAAATAAATGATTCCTTGATTGATTTGGATAACATGAAAAGCATGGGGGAAAGGTGTTTTTAGAGCTTGTCTGTTTTAGCTGGCATGAGCTGCTCACTAGCGAGCTGTAGGATTGATTTGTGCAGTACTAATGACTGCAGAAACACCACTGCATGGAGGATGGGGCTTCATCCTGTGTGGATATTGTGCTGGTTTGAGATTGATTGACATTTTGGTGGGCAGGAAAATAGCCACCCCTGGAAGTGAGGTGTGCCTGTGGATTTCCCATGAGACCAATGCAACCCCAATTGTGGGCCAAATTTAGACAGACAGGGAAATGAGCCAATCAAAAGTGAAATTCGTCTCTGTAGGATATACATTTGCACAGGACTGCCTGGGAATCGCTCTCTTTTGTTTCCAGCCTTGAACAGGTACAGACGCGGGCTGTGCCCTTGGCCCGGCTTTTCCCCCACAAGGCCTCGGAGGCCTACGGGAGGGGAAAGGCCGGGCCGGGCCGTGCCGGGAGCCCCTCCTGAGGGGGATATCCCGGCCGGTGGTGGGGAGGATGGAAAGGAAGAGCGATGCCCCATGCCCTGGCCCAGTTCCCCCCCAGTGTCCTGTGGGAGGAGATTGGGTTGTGCTGGGCCAGGCTGGGAGAGCCCCCCCCAGGGAACTGTCCCAGCAAGGAGTGGGGGGGGAGGGGAACGGAGGGACGGACTGGCCCCAGCCTGACAGAAGAATTCCCCCCCCTCCCTGGCGTGGAGAATCCCCCATTTCTGCCAGCTGCAGCTCAAGGACATCTTATCGGAAGAGCCGAGTTACTGGCAGAAGTCCCAGAAAATGAGGTTTTAACTGCTTCTTGCCCAGATGGACCTTTTTAAGGCATGCATCCTACTCAACTGAAAAGGGAACAGCTCAAAGGAGATGAAGAGACAGGGCTTGAGACCTGATGTCAAGGAAAAGACAGGAAAGAATCCAAAGTGGGAAGGAAGAATGAAGGAGTGCGCCAGGTTTGGCATGGACTTCTCTTGCAAAGCCATAGAACTGGACTGGATTGCTTCTATAACATGTAGAATGCTTTTTAGGGGGATGTCCTAGTCCTGTGGGGGGTGCTAACGAAGCACTGAATTTTGTCGTCCTCGGCCCCAGGGATGACCAGAGATGGGGAATGCTGGAGCATTGATTGTTGACGTCCTCGGCCCCAGGGACAGCCAGAAATGGGGAGTGTTGGAGCATTGATTGTTGATGTCCCCAGCCCAGGGACAACCAGAGATGGGGAGTGCTGAAGCACTGATGTAATGATATCCCCGGCCCCAAGGATGAGAGATAACTGTTCCTTGGGATGAAGATGGAGCTGATGAGGAGAGTTTTTGTTTTGGACTAGGAAAAAGACATTCTTAAACTGCACCCTAAAAGCTGATACAGCCCATGGGCAGTTGTGAGAGGACTGTCCCATGGGGGGCGATGTTTCACAATGGCAAATCCATGGGCGAGCCATTTGTGAACCGTGTGGCCACAAGAGGACTGGTATTCTTGTGGGGAACCTATGGCAAAGCAGGAGGGACTCCTGCTCTTCCTGATGCGTTGGGGAAATGATTGTTCAAGGGGTGGATTGACTGAAAATCCTAGGTTTTGTCTTTTCATGTGGTCAGTGGGAGAGTGAACAGTCAGTGGGAGGAGGATGGATGTTTTGAAAGTTTCCTTCTGGTTTCTGTTTTTTTTCCTTTCTTTTTAGTGTTAGTTAATACAATTTCTTCTCTATGCTTTAAGTTTGGGTGATTGTGCTCCTTTTTTGGTCCTATCTCACAGCAGAAATTGAGAAAAAATATATTTTCATGGGTGCACTGGCCCTTGGCCAGTGTCAAACCATGACAGATATAAATGGGATGAATTAATGAAAAGGCTGAAGATTTCAATGCAGCTCCCTGTCTTCATCTCTGTTCTGGAGAGAGAAACTTCATTCCCAGAAGGTGCCAAAACCAATGTAACATAGAATACTTGAGTTAGGTAGAAAATATAGGAAATGTATAAAATCTAGATGGGTGAAGAAAGGAGATGCCTTGGGCAGGGATGGATTCACCTGTGGTCTCAACTTTACTGCAGATGTCTGTGCCACTAGTACTTGACATGTGGTTGCTGTTGAAAACAAGTGAATAAATTTGGCTCATAACTTGGAGCTCATTATTTTTGGGGCTGTGGGGGTGGAAGCATTGCAATTATTCACATCACCTCTCTGGAAAAAGAAGAAACCTTTCTCTGTTCCTCAAGCAGTGCTGAGAACCTCTCCTGGCCTGCTCCAGCTGACCTCCAGCAGGATGATGGGCCATCAGAGGCCTGATGAGCGCTGATGGCCTGGAGCCTTCCACCAGCAGAGTGAATGGCCCCAGTCTCGCTGGCGGGAGCGTGGAGCAATAAACATCCCAGAGATGCTTCCGAGCAGGTCCGTTTCCTGCACGCAAGCTGCACATTGTAAAAACCGGGGCTTAGGTTCTCTTTCCTGTTTGCACTGGAGCAGACCACAGAAATTGCACAATCCTCCAGGCCAGACCCAAGGTGAATTCTGGGATGATAGGTTCCAAGGCTATATTTCACACTTGCTGAACAAGTGATACAACCTAGGGGAGGGGGCTGTAATTAAGGGGAGCAGTGACAACTCACAGACAAAGTGATTCCATAAGTAGAGGAAGAAACAAAAGCTCATTCCAAAGACTCTCACTTGTGTGGATTCTCTAGTGTTCAATAAAAGGTGTGATCCCTGAGTAAGAAAGTCTTTCTCCTTTCTCCACTTGCTTATTTTGATGAAATATGATAGTCACAATATTTTTAGGCATTCTTTCCTGCCTGTCAGGTTACAAAGCTGTTAGCTGGAAGTCGTACAGGCTGACACATAAACAACATGATCACATTAAACTCCGTTTCCCAGGAAAAGCACTCTAGAGTAAAAGTTTTGGTTTGGTGAAGACATCTGCAGAGATGGTGGGGAAGAAGGTAGCAACTTTCAGATGAATAGCGGTAGGGGCTTGAGGAGAAAACAAAGTTTCTTTTTTCTGTCTGTAAACATCTTCTGAAGGGAGTTTTTCTTCCTTTAAAAAAGGTTTTTAAAAATGTTTTACTGGAAAAGAAGAAGGCAAAGCAGATAAAATCAGCAAAATACTCATCAAAATGTCTGGTTATACATTTCTGAGCAAATACATATAGATGGAAAGATAGATAGATAGATAGATAGATAGATAGATAGATAGATAGATAGATAGAAGTATGTAAGTATTTGATTCCAGCAAACAGACAACTGTTCTGTGGGACCAATGGTCATTTACCTAGCATGAAACTTGAGAACTACAAACCCAGAAGTTTATCTCTGGACACAGGAAAGATAAAATTTTAACACAGAGAGAGAAAGGATGAAAGTTTTGCCAATAACTGGACCCTGCTTGGGCAAACAGCAGATTGACTCTTGTGGAGGTGGAGACAGTGGACAGCTCTTGGTCAGATGATATTTGTCCATCTAATCAAGAGTGGGCCCATGCTCTGTAAGAAGATGACTCTGCTGGTGTTCAGACCTTTTGCTGTGGATCAGGAACAAACTACTAGTAAAACGAGACTCATATCCTAGTGTTCTTAGCTAAGGTGTCAGAGACATCACTGAATACTGAGGCAAAATGGATACTGAGGCTACCTCAATTTTGAAATGTCACTGTTTTTTCCATTCCTCTCACTCTGGAAAGGGCAGACATCCACAAATCTGCTCGGGGATGAAGTAACAGAATGACTTTAGAAGTTCTGTTTTATTACCATCTTTGCCTCTCTGACTCAGAGGCCTGCAATACTGCTGTGTGTCCATACACATGTTCATCCATCCCTCTCTGCAACTCTAACTCCATGTGGTAGATGCAGAGAACCAGAAAGATCAGGGTCTCTTCCAAGGCAAAGAAAATGTGTTCCTCCCAGCCTTGGAACAACATTATTTCTGTTGCTTCCCCTTGTGCAAGCCTCACCTGTCTGTTTTGCAGGGACTGTGTGCCATTCCATGCATGTAAATTTCAGGGACTGGTTTCCAAGCCCCAGTAGAGAACTTGTGGGTCATCCTGAAGCAAGGTTTTTTTGCATGCCTTCCTTTAAACATTAGGCATCCAGCAATGTCAAGCCAGAAGTGGACACATGAAGGTGGCAACAGGACTGATCTAGCACCATACTCAAGATTAGTTTCAAAATTTTTTTTTGTACCATGGCTGAGCGGACCTCAGAAAATGTATAGTTATTGACTAAGGATTGAGTGAAACTTAAGTTCTAGGCAAAAGGTTTCCTCTTGTCACCTTTGTATGCAAAAAGGACAACTACTGCAATTCCCTTAGATTTTGAAAAACGTGTATTTGGCAATGTAACAAGAAGTGACTATAGCTCTCCATTCCAAAAAAAAGAAAAAAAAAA
>VXBU01005353.1:48954-120554 GCA_013400315.1 Bombycilla garrulus
AAAAAAAAAAAAACCACCAAAAAAAACCCCGAAAACCAAAAACCTAAGAGCAAACAAAAGCAGTCTCTGCAAGTAACCATGATAAAAAAGAATCTCTTTTGGATCAGATTGCAGGAGCCTGAAAATAAAATGACTGCCATAGAAGTGAACAAGTTAAGCCTATTAAAAAAAAGGATCATGGATGACCTACACCAGAACCAGTGTTTCTAGTATCAGACTGAAAATTGGAAAGCTTTTTGACAGGGTCAGTGAAAGCCTTCTCTGGAGAGGCGGATATAGAAAAGAAAAGCTGACGCCTTATGCAGCTTCTCCTCCTGAAGGAGAGAGCTTCCTGATGACTAATGCAACACCTATGAAAAACACACTCATATAGTATCTCTCAAAAAAATGTCATATTTATTTCCTTTTCCCTGTCCATAAAGCCCAGCTATTTTGAACTGAGTATTTGCTTTCAAGGGTGCATTGCTAGAAATAAGTAACAAATTTGTAATAGACAAGCAAATACCCTGGCTACACATCTCCTTTCCAAGTTTCAGTGTGAACATAAAACAGATGTGATCCCAACAAAGAAGCATCTTCTGTTTTACCAGATGGGACTCCTGCATCCCTTTCCTATTGGCTATATATAATTACGGGGGAAACAGTAGTACACAGAGCACTGAGGTTGAGTGATATGAGGCAGGATTGTTTCCTTTACCCTAGAACCTAGTGACAGATCTCTGAAAGGGCATTAAGTGTGAAATAAAAGTGTAAATGTCACCCTTTTCTTCCTTTCTGATTCTTCTGCCTGGTTGGGCATTATGGACTGCAAAATATTTCCTAACTTTGGTTTTGTTTTTAATTGCAATTTTCATCCCCCTTTCAACTTTAACTGCTGTTGTGGGCCTTTGCTACTGCTGTATTATAGACAACATCATCAGCAGCAAGGATTTTAAAAATAGAGCAGGAAATTTAACAACTCTACAAAACTTCTTACTCTGGAGAGTCATTGTTTATACTCCTTCATATATGCTAGCAATAATTATACTGAGGTCTATTAGGAAAAAGGGTCCATTTTACATCGGAGGAGAAAATGCAAAATTTTTTTTTTCCTTCTAAATGGAATACAAAGACTGTTTCATTAAATGTGGCTTTTTGGTAAAAAAATGGAACAAAAAGTCTACCCATAAAAAGTCCCATTTAAAAAAAAAAGTATTTTCCATCCAAAAATCCAAACAGCTGAATAGAAAATGTGGATCTCTTCTTTAAAATGGGGGAAAAATTCCAAATTGACCTTAGTTTTCTCTCTGTTATACAGAGCCGCTGGTTGGGAGACACCCCACAGACACACCACATACTTCATCCTCCTGCGTGTGTCATCCAAAGCAGGAGTGCCAAACTCATCTCTCACTCTAGTCTGGTCTTACTGATGTAATTACAGGTTTCTTGTGAATATGTACCAGTCCTGGTAAGAATGTGCCCAGAAATAACAGTGAAGCAGTGGGAGGTCTCTGGCTTGAGCGATACAACATTCAAATATTGAAAACCGGCTCACGGACCCAAACTCATCTTTAGTGTACCTTCTCAGTCTAAGGAAGCTTTTCACTATCAGGTTGGCTGAACATTTCCCAGCGTTTCAAATGGAACTTCATGGGATAGATTCTTCTCCTCTCATTTCACAGATGAGTTTCACCCAATTGAAAGTCACAAGACAGAATTTTTCTTTGCTTGAATTGAGTGGAAGTCTTCACCCAACATAGCAACCTCTCCTCTAAACCCTAAATGGATGCCACAGCAATCGTGCAATTAGGTTCTACTTTGGGTGGAATGATTCATGCTTCAATAAATTCAATTTCAACAAGACATAATTATGGTGAGTCACATAATCACAGATTAATCACAGCACCTCCCATTTAGCAGTCAAAACAGTGATGGATTCCAAATGTGATGCATATGATGCTTCTCCTCAGCTCTTGTTTCACTTCATTTCATTTCTGCTTTATCGGTTGATCCTATACAAGCTCTAGGGGAAGACTTTTGGGGTTGCACAGAAATCTGTAAGGCAGGATGGTAGCCAATTTATTTATATTCCTTTTTTTTCCCTTTTTCCATGTGCTGAATGAATGTGAAAGATAATAAATGTTGACAGCACCAATGATTTCAGTAAGAAACTGGTGGTCTCTTATTTACTACTGAGCTGCCCTTGACACAGTGAATTGTTAGTGGGATTGAAGATATCCAGTGTTTTCAGTACCTGAGAGCACACAAGAGGGACCTCATATTGTGAATTCTTCTGTTGAGTTAGCTCTTCAGAGATGCAGGGAGTGAGAAACTTCTTCATGCTGATGTCTGGGCCTTCTGTTCCTATCAGCCATATACTTGAAAATATCTTTTAGGGATTCCCTCCTTCTCACTACTGATCTTAAGCATCTTGTGTCTCTTCTGGCTCCCACCACAGCTGACGTATGGGGCTGTGTCTCTTCCTCTCTCCTTACTCCATTTTTACTGTTACTTAATGTGGAGACTGAGAAGGGGTCAGTCACTCAGCAGAAGTTGTGCTCAGCTTGTCTACTTTGAACATCACTCTCAGCCTCATGTACACTGGCCACAAACCAGTGAGGGAGAAATTCCTTCTTTGTGATCAGAAAATTTGTGGCTGCCCTTTACCAGACCTTGGGTAGGAACGTATGCAGTGGTTTTTCCAAATATTATAACCAAACTTATTCTGTGAGACCAGTTTATTTTGAATTGCAGTTGGATCATTTTATGGAATTGTTTTGCTTTCAAAGCTTTCATTCTCCAAAGTGATTAGAAAGGGGGCTATTTTATTTTCCTTTTTTTTATTGCTTTTAGTTTTAAGGTGAAGGTGGCAGTGAGAGAGAAAAAGAGGAAGATGAGGGTTTTGACAAGAAGTGAGAGAGAAGGTTGTTCTTGTAGATTTTGTTTTACTCTACCACTAATCAGTGTAACACTTGACAAGCTGAAATTTACTTCTCTGTGCATCTTGTGAGTTTTCCCTAGAATTCAGTTTGGCTTTAAAAGTTGGCTAAAGTTTCTATGGAGTAGGTAGGGTGTTGAAGGAGGTGCCAGTAAATTAACATTGTCAGCAATCTCATAAAACCTTTAAAAGAAAAGCCTTTGAGGGCAAAGAAAAGTTTTTTTCATATTTTCTTCTCTCTTCCTCCCTTGCTCCCCTCTTACAATTTTTCTGTTTTATTTTCTTTATTTCTTTTTCAGAAAAGATTACATTTTTTTTCCTTGCGCACAACAGGATGACAAACACTAGGGGATACCATTTCTGGAAAATTAATAATGTTCTGGAAAAAAGCTGGTGAAGGGGAATTGACAGGAATTTTGGGGCTGGGTGATGCAGAGACAAGCAAGGGGAACAACCAAGCAATACACATTTGTCTTGTACACTCCAAGAGGTACATGAGTATGCATGTGAGGCAGGGTGGTGAACAAAAGAGAACAACTTTGTAAAGGAACTGATCAGAATGTGGGCTCTGAATGGGGCCTAGGCAGCCTTTCAACTACTCAGCAGGCAGAGGTCCATCTCTGCTGACATGATGTATGGTCTGTGTCCTTTCTGGGTTTAACCCGGCCCCACAGCCCCAGAGGGCCTGGCTCCCTGGCGCAGCTTCAGGGAAGCCAGCAGTTTGCAGGCTCCTCTGGAGACATGACTAGGGTGACTGTCAGCCATGGTCTGCATGGTGGTCACTGCTGGAGGTGCCATTGGGTACCTCCATACCCAGCATTTCTAAGTTGAGTGGGAAGAAACCAGAGGAAGTTTCCAACTGACTGTTTATACTCTCCCGCCAGCAAGCGCAGGGTGCGGTTTGGAGTGGAGAATGTTGCTCAGGACGAGTGCAAGCCCAAAAAGCCACATTTATTCCATGGCTCAAGCCTGTATCCACAGTCCCGGGAGATTATATTACTCACAGAAAAAACTTATTAAAATCTCCCATGCAACATAAGATATGCCACCCAACAGGAGGTGGTGCTTCTGTTTCAGTCTTAGCAACATCTGAGTTGCAGGGAAGAAGAGGCATCCTGAAAGGACAGGATTGCTATGCTCCCAGCAGGGCATTGTGATTTCCTAGTGTTTACAGGATACAACAAGAGACCTCCAGGGAGAGGTCTGCAGCCTCAGTAATTCCATGGACATATCCTTCTCAACAAGTACAATTTAAACCAAAATTAATGCGAAGATGCTTTTGGAGGTACTGTGTTCCTAAGAGATCTCATGGTCCTTGAAAGACAAGATGCTTACCTTTTTCAAACTAGAGCTGCAACGTGATTCCAGCTGAGCTGTGTACATTCCATTATAAACAATACCATGTGCCCTTTGAGACCTCTGCTGTACTCATTTCATGGATTATACCCCTTTATTTCTTCCCAAATTATTTTCTGGGTTTGCTGCACACTGCAAACACATTGCATTAGACCTCCAACACAGCCAGCTCCTAGCTGGGATAGGGACAGTGATGCAGAGATCCCTGCTTATCAGTGTATCTACTCCTACTGATGTCAGATCAATTTGGCTCAATTTTGCCTGATGGGACTTTAGGCCTGTAAATATTTTGGGCCTACTTCCAAGTCACATGTTCATAAGAACAATTCCCAATACCTCTGGAAGTGTGCTGAGGGTGGTATAGAGTCACAGAACCAGCTCCACAGCCTAGTATCAAAAACAAGAGCAGACCTGGAAAAATATTACAAAACTCTTCCACTGGCACCAGCAGGTCAGTGTCATTTCAGGAAGCGGTGTTGCTCTCAGATACTATTTCATTGGCTTCCTTGTCCTTTTTCCTCTCCCTCCTCTGAAGCACATTTTCTTTCCCTTGTATTGCACGGTAGGGTTGTATCCCTGGAGATTCACAGTGATGAGGAGGAGTAGGCAGAGATCAAAAGCACTTCTAGCTTTGAAAAGATTATTCCTGGCTGCAAACCGAGTACGGCGAGCTCCAATCCATCCATCTTATTCAAACAGTGTTTCAAAACTGGTCGCCCAACCCTTTTGGATTCTGCTTTCCTTTCAACTTTATATGGCACACAGAATTCTTTGATTTTACCTTTTAAAGCATGGCACTGAATTATTTTCTAGCACAACTGACTGCTTGTATTTTTCAAACCTGAGGCTACAGGCTTCTGTGGTGTTTTCAGTCCTGTTCAATGTCTTTCAGGGCCAAAATCTCATAGTGTCTTCACAAAACAACTGCACAGATTTTACCTTGTCTTATTGACCTTTCCAGAGAAATAAAGCAAAAAAATTTCACTGTGTTACTTTGGAATGTTCTGCTCCAGCAATCTTAAGTACCAAACCAACAACAAAAGAGTCAATGATAATTGCAAGAAGTTTGCCAAAAAATGGATACGTTATTTTTAGGAGAATGTCAAGATCTAACACATTTGGCTGAAAGAAAATGCAATTTAACAGCTGGGTGAAGATACTGGAGTTAATAGCAGAAGATGCATGCATTTATACATCCTTCTAGTATGTATAAAATATACTGTATTTTCAAAAAACTTTGACGTTAGCAGGATGCATATTGTACAGGAAGAGATCAGCAGGCTTTATCTGGGTAGACAGATCTTGTCCATCTCCTAATCACAAGCTCAGACACTCATGAAACTCACGTGTTTGGAAATACGTTCACCGGCTGTAAGCTATGAGAGTTTCTGAAATCATAATTCTTGGATTTTTTTTGTATTAGAAGTATTCTTATCTCCAGACGTCCTGAAGTCTACTTGTCCATATCTGACTACTGTGGATAATTGAAATAAAGAGATTTGACTGGTTAGTTTTATCTTCGTATCATAAACAAGTGCTAATGGAAGATGTGTCTTAGTGGCACATCTGCAGGATAAAATAGCAAAATGCATCCTGGAAACTATTCCAGACAGACAGGTCACAGTCTGACCATGCACTGGTGTACTTGGAAATGAATGATTATCCAACATTGCCTAGTTTTTGGAAAACAACCAGAAAAAACTAAATTGCTCAAGAAAACAACTCTCTCAAATTCAAAATGTTCTGAATGGATTGGGAAGGAACAACATCAGTGACATCAGTCATTTTATTTCTCTCATATGCCTTGGAAATTAGTAGGTCATGAATAACAATTTGAAGATATTAGGAATGAGGTGTGTAAAGTATCACAGTGTGAGAATTCAAGAAACTCTAGAGAATACAACGAAAATTTTCAATGGTAAAGAGAAGTCCATCTAATGTGGCTTCTCCAAAAATATTAGTGTTTTGGAAAAAGAGGGGTGTCTGTGGACATGGGCCAAGCAAACATGGTGATTTTAATGCAGAAGTATTAAGAAGGCCATTCACTGTCTACAGCTTTTCCTATATGAAATAAATCCAAAATGTCATATCCTCTGTTGCAGGAGGTTACTGTCAGGATATACATACAAACATTTATCTTAGAAAAGAAGACAGACGAAAGAATGTCGTCTAGATAGATGCCACTGAAATTGCTGATTATTTGGCATTGGTTTTCATCAATCCAAATGAAGTCAAAACAGAACAAAAAAATAGTAATTTCTACGAGAGATTTGCCTTACTAGCATCAGATAAAAACTTTAAAGGTGCTGTTTGGCTTGATTTATGACTTCAGTCCAGTGTGTCAGTGGCCACATGAATTCTGTTACAGGAGAACCTGACTTGGTATCCTTGCAGACTTTTTTTCACCCAGAAAGAAGTAAAAAGAACATATAAATAAGTATTAGTTGTACTAGATAACTTTGCAAGGTTTGTCTCAACCTGCTACCAGTAATCCCATCAATACAGTGGCTGTCAAACTTTCAACGAATGCCTTTTAAACCATTTTTCACACAGAGGATTGTCTGCAATAGACAAAAGACAAATATAATTTGTTTGAAATGTTACTGTACTATGAAGCATCTCACATAGCCCTGGTCAGTACCAGGCAGTTCTTAGTTCTAAAGTATCTGAATCTAGGCCATTGGAGTTATCTGATCTGATTGGTTCATGAATCCTAGTTGCAGTTTTTCTCTTGGTCACCACTAATAAAATCCATTAACAATGCTCAGTGAAATTGTGCTTTCTAGAGAGATGCTCAGGTCTTATTTGGAGAAGACAAGGCATGGAAACATGAGAACAAGAGAACAAGGCATGTTCTTTGTTTCTACAAGCAGATTATTCTAATTAGTTGATTCTTATCCCTTCCCAGTTAAATAGTGTGCCAAGTTTAAAGTCAACTCCAAACTACTGGTTCTTGTTCTGCATTCTCTGCTGAATTAAGGACGTCTTTAGCAACTGTTATTTTTTCCTTGGGAAGGTAATTATAAAGTGATCAAATCACCTCTTGTTTCCCCAGTTGCTTTTGCGATTAGTTAAACAGATTGACTTCTTTAACTCTCCCATGTTGAGGGGATTTCTACAGACCCAAAACAACTGTGCAGTTCTGTTATGCTAAATATTGTGGTTTTGTATCCTTTTTTTAGGTGTGGATTCAGAACAGGATACAACCAGCTGGCATCAATAAATGTCATCTGCAGAGGTGATAATGTCATCTGTTAGGTTATCATTTTTCTTTCAACATATCCTATGAATTCATCAGCCCTGTTTAGCATATTTTCATAACCAGAATGAACAGTCTTTTTGCTAAACTCTATCTTAAGATGCCTGTGGTGAGGACCCACCTTTCTGTAGGTATGATGAACTGCTTTTCTCTTAGAAAATTTTAATGAAATATTTCATTTGAATTTATCAGCTGAATGCTTTGATTATAGATCATTGCTCCAGCAATGCTTATTTCACGGAGTAACTTTTCTCAGCAGGGATTTTGTACCCATTACTAAGCCTGTGAGGAAAGTGCAGATCCTAAATGAGCCTCATCCTAGAACAGTAGCACTAAAAATAGTCATTCAGGCCCTTCCCTTTAGTGAAATTTTGAGATCTGTCCATCAGTTTTTAATTCATTCCTGCTTTATATAATGTTAAGTGACCATTTGCTTTAAATCAAAATATGGAGCCCTGGCAATTCAGTGAAACAGTAATCCAAACATACAACATTTCTAATGAGCTCTCTAATAAGCAATGTTTAATTGATGTTGCTAAGCACTAGTAGGACCAAGGAAGAAAACTATCAGTACAGTGCCTGTACATGAAAAAATGCTAGAGTATTCAAGTTACTTTAGGAAAGGCCACCATATCTCCATTGGGGATGAATGATCTACCTTAAAAAGAGGCATGATAATAAAAGAAATGATGTAATATATTAACACTAGAAAGCTCTCAAGCAA
This sequence comes from Bombycilla garrulus, assembly GCA_013400315.1. Lineage (NCBI taxonomy): Eukaryota > Metazoa > Chordata > Aves > Passeriformes > Bombycillidae > Bombycilla > Bombycilla garrulus. Next base: position 57,211 of record VXBU01005353.1, read on the forward strand.
CTATTATTCATAATTTTAAAAATCCTTATATTTAAAGACTTTGTAGTATTAGAATGAGAAAATGACAAGAATATTTGAGGGAAATAATTCAGAGGAAATAGAACAAACTCACTTCCTCATGCATGACTTCATAAAATTATTGTAAAGCCTGAGGAATGAGGATAACTTAGCTTACACAGTAAAAAACAGAAGTGGCAAAAGGGGTGTTTCAGGTTTGTCATAATAGTTTAGTCCCTTCCAGTTTGTAGCAAACCCTACCAGCTTTTATCCCTGGATGTGTTGTTGCAAGCTATACCAGCTGCTAGAATGAGAGGCTGCTGAAGGCAATCCATGTCATAGGAAGATGAGGAGAACAACAAAATATGAAACTCCCTCAGGTAGCAGCAGGGAAGACAAAGTCCCCTCCACATTTGTCTTCATGGTAAGAGGTCTCTGCAGAAAAAATTAGTTCACGTTGTGGGAGTTAAGTTGATGATGATCAGCGTTCATTACTCAAGCTGTTGAAAGACCCAAAAGTGAAAATAGACACAGGGGAGGGTGAAACTGGTAATGATTTCTAGGAAATTATGAGAAAGATGAGTCTGATTGCCAAGACAACCAGACCCAAGGATACTGTCAGGTGAGAATGTAAGGCTTACTGTGTAAAAAATGGAAATTGAGCATACTTCCCTGCAAAGAAAGACGGAGAATGCAGCTGTAAGTGATCCAAAAGTGAAAGCTGACACTGTGGCAAGCTTCCTTCCTATACGTACTGGAGCTCTGCTCCCTGCCTGCTGCTGTCCCACACCCTGCCCTTCTTCTCCTCCTTGTGCTATTCTCTACTGGTAGACCACTAGCTTCAGAGAGAGGGTGGCCTCCCATTAGAAACCATTATGGGAATGAAGATTTACTGTTGAATGAAGGATGCTGTGACCGTATTTCACTCCATTTCACTCTGGAATTGAAGGACAACCTTCTTTCAATTACAACCCATGGTGGTTTAAGTGCTCGCTGAAGGCCAGTGACTTCTTTAAAGGCAGCAAACTTTCCTAAGTGTCTTAACATCTGTTCAGTGCTTTTGACAATGTGTTTATGTTGTCAGTCACATGGGGGAAAACAATCAAAGCACTTCATATTTTTGTTAATGGAATATGTTTGATATGATATTAATCATACAGACAGGGACTTCTCTATACGTAAGTGAATCTATGAGTTAAATACTAGGGCTGTTAATGGCCCCTGTTTCTGATCATTGCTGTCATAAGTGATAACAGGCCAATTAAACCACTTCTCACATTTTCCTCAAAGCAGGAGAGTGCTGGGAAGGGATCCTGGCACTGGCAGAAGTGCTCAGGTGAAGGGCTTAGCACCATGGTAACGTGATCTCTCTGCTCAGACATGCCTGTGCTCTCTCCACCACATTCTGCCCAAGCTCCTATCTAGAGTCTGGACACAGGGTTGGCTTCTCCATAGCAAGGTGAGGACAGAGGAGGCAGGGATTACCAGCTATCAGTAACCTCAGCTACTGATGATGGCATCAAGGGATTCTCCAGTTTCGATATACCACCTGAACTTTTCCATTTGCAATGGAAAACCTGAAGCAGAAGCAAAGGTCCTTCTACTTTGGGGTACACTTGCAGTTGGTGCAGTTATCAGGGAAGCATTGCCTCATGAGTTGCTTGCCATGTTCTGGGTCTCTGACTCCAAGTATCTCAGGGCATGTGCAACAAATCCAGACTTGCTGTTCAGCACAAGAACTTTTACTCACTGACCAAATCCTCTCTCATTCCTCATGAACAATATTGGCAGAGAGAAACAAGAGAAGATGCCTCCACAAATCTTGGAACAATGGTCACCCTGAATTTGTAAGGTCCTTTCATGTAGCTGTCAGTAGAAGATAAGCTATTTTTGAATCAGCAGGAATTTGATATATCTGTCCTCTAGTGTGGACTGTGTTTGGATGTAGAAAACATAAAGCCTTAGTCACCTCAACACACAACACCACTCTTCAAAATCTCTGCATATTGTTTTTCTGTCCCATTTTACCTCAAAATTAAAGTATCTTGAGATGGTATGTCTGATAGACAGCTCTATGGATCCAGGCACCATTTTACTGTATTCTCTCCTTGCCCTTTACCTGAGGTTAAGATTGTATCTGCCAGGCAAATGCTGAGCTGGGATGGTAGCATTTCAGTGGTGTGAGGAATGCTGAATTTTTCAGTAAGTTGTGAAAGCTGAAGTCCTTGCTAACTTTACTTCAAAATTTTAGACACAGTTTGTATTTGTTTTCTGTTTCAAGTGAGGAAGAGATGAGGCAGGCTAGCTAGGGCCTTGACCCCTTTGTAATTCCTGTGGCCAAGAAGGATACCAGGCAAACAAAGGAAAATGGTGGGAGTCACTTTCTCATGTCCAGCTCCCTGATCTGCATGAGTATTTCAAACTGTAAAATGTAAGTGTAATATAAATCAAATAAAATAAAACAATAACAGTAAAAAAGCCCTGAACAAGAAGACAGTTAAAGAGATTAAAACCATTCAAAAGATTTCATTGTATTATGATATTGGGCAAAACCAAATCCTGTGATTTTTTTATGTGAGATGTGCATGAGGTTTGTTCTACTTGCCTTCCAGGTTCAGAACCAGAGTTTGTAGTTTGAACTAATATAAACTGTTCCTCTTGTGAAGGTTTTACCCCCAGAGATCTTCCAAATCTAATGCAGATTTGAAGAGCCTATTTAACCTTTTCTGACATTTAAAAGAAAACAGAAAGCAAGTCCTGCCAGCTGAAAAGTGAGTTAAAGGAACCAGTCCAGTTTGTGTCCAACTGGATGAAGAAAGAATAGTCAAATTCCTTCCATTTTACACATAGTTATGAAATTGTACGAGAAAAAAAAAAAAAAAAAGGAAGAAAATAAAATAGCCATATTGTAACAGCTGAAACAAACCTTGGGTAACTGTCAGCAGTGAAATGTCCAGAGAGCATTTGTACCATTCCATTTCATTAAGCTGAAGGGTGGGATTGCAGACTGTAAAAGATTATAGCAGAGCTCTTCAGAAATTTACAGGTTGCAGCACAGTGAAGCACAAGGGAAGTCTCCCTTTCTTGTGTACTCAATGGGGAGCCTGGGTTTTGTCTCTTCAATGATGATCTCTAGGGAAAGAAGGTTGCCAGAAGCACCAATGAAAACTGAAAACTATGTTCTATGTGTTTGTTGGGTTTTTTTTTGTTTGTTTGTTTGGTTTTTTTTACTGTGTTCTATCAGTTTGTTGTTGTTTTGTTTTGATTGTTTGTTTGGTTTTTTTTCTTTTTTTTTCTTTCCTGTGACCTACAAGATGCATTTTCACAGTTGGTTTTTATTCAATTCCCAAGCTCTTGACTTTTTGGGCTGGATTAGGACAGGGAGCCTTATGGGTGGTGTTTAGGGCAATGCTGAATGCATTGTGCAATGAATACCATAGGAGAGGGGACTCTTCTCATTTCAATCTGTTTAAGCAGCAGGAACTACTTTGTTTTGTACCCACTGGGGACTTGGCCCCAAGATGATCATTGAAACTGCAACAGGAAACTCAAATTCTGGCTAAAATAGGAACATGTGTCTACGGCAACTGCAATCTCTTGCTCTGCAACAGAGCAAGTACACTGGGAAGATAATTCTTTCTCAGAAATGTCTTTGGTTTCAGTCTCCTCTCTCTTTGTATGAGAGAATCATCCCCTTACATCAGTGGAACTCCTGCTAATGTGCTGTGGAGTAACACAACATTTAGGGTAGCAGTTATCTGTCAGCAGAAAAGACATAGGGCTAGCAGGGAGAGAATGAGAAAGAGAAGTCATTCTAGATGACTAACAGCCCTACATACTTTTACTGATGGCATTTGGCTACATCACCTAACTTCCTCCGGCTTCTTTGTTCCTGCTCATGTTGGTTCACCAAATGCTGGATTTTGCTTGTCTTTGTTGGAGAGGAGGAGATATCTACCAACAGCAGAGATGGTGCTTACTTACACTGGTGCAAGATTCCAACAGGAATGGCAATTTTTACCGGACTGATTTTCCAAAGTGAAGAATTTTAAAAATCATGGTGGGAATGATGCAAAATGAAGTGTTGCAATCCAAATGAAACACAACCCAGGTTCATAAAAGAATATTTTTCTTTGTATTTATACAAAAAATTTAGGGTTTTTTAAGTCTTGATTCACCGTGGCATTCAGCTTAGTTTCATTACTTGAGCATTGCCTTGTGGAAGTTTTAATTGGCAACTTTGTTCTCTCTGCTATGGACCCATAATCCTTTGGAGGAATCGGCTCCCAAGAAATAACATGCACTTGGCTGGGCTGGAATTATGTGCTGTGTTTGATACTCCTGTGACTCCAGTGCTGCATGAGAAATGTAATTTGGACAGAAAAGTTTAGTCTGCATGGAAGCCTCGGGGTTCTGGCCTTTTAACTAGAAAGTCAAAATAGAGACCCTCACAAAATGTGAAGTCCAGTATTAACTGAATTTCAGGCAAATGGAGCATGTGTGTCAAATCTAGCAAATAAAAGGAAACATTTCAGTATAGGTAATTCTCCATTATAATTTCTATTAAAGAAATTTGAAGTATTGGCAATTCTTTACAGAAATTATAAGAAATTCCTTTTTTCGGTGCAAATTTATTATGTTGAAAGTACTTGATTCAGCTTAGAATAATAAGTTTTGACACGCTGGAAGTTCCCAAGGAACAGGAATTCCAAAATTCTCACTGCTGCAAGTCCATGTTCATTAATTTTCATGGGTTTTTATGTGCAGGCTCTCCTCTGTGGGTTATAAAGACTTTAGCAGTAAAGCCAAAACTTTACTGAGGATTTGTACATGGGTAATTGAAGGATTTAATTCTTAAAAGTGGAATTGTGCTCAGTTTGGTTTTATAACAAAAAATTTTTTATATAAATTGCATAGGTCAAAGGAAGTGTTCTTAATTGTGCTGAAGTGAGCCCACAAAAGGCAATGTGAATGGATGACAGAACCACCAAAGTTTGTAACGGAACAGAGTTTGGACTACTCTACAAATTTTTTTAGTTTTATGCTGCAAGTGATTAGTGGCACTGGCTTCTCATGCAAAATTGTCAGTTCAAACTGGTTTCATGACTAAATATTCTATATATAAAGAAAAACGTTTTGTGTGTGCAGTGATGAAGGACTTTTGCTCTCTTTTGCCAGCATGTTGTTTTATTTTCCCCTTAACAAACCCATTTCCATATGGCAAAAGTGACTCCTTTGTTCATCAAAAAGACTCCAGAGAGTTCAAACAGACTCAAAGATTGATTCCCATTTGGCTTAATGGGAATTCACCTGCAAATTTCATTCTATGTGAAATAACCTTGATTTCAGATCAGCCCTCTGTAGACATTCAGAGATGCAGTAATGGACACCTATGAGTTCTTCCTTTTCTACAAGGGGAGTTAAAGGACTTTCGGAACTTTAGGAGTTGATTTGCCTTCCAACTCCAATCAACAATTTAAATCATGCAAACAGAATCAAATGATTGAGAAATTAGTAAGATAATAAAATTCTCTAGTTCTCTCCCAGGCCTCTCATTTTACTAGTGTGAGTTTTGGATATGATAACAATCACAGTTTAGAAGACACTGAGGACAAAGTGGTGAAGCAGTTGAACAGGGGCCCTGACCCGCAATCAATTATTTTACAGACCTTCATCTGGGACTTAAAGGACTGTGCAAGGGTCTCCCTTCACAGCTGCTGTTGGGATACTGTGAGTAGTCACTGTACTGAGAAGAATGGGAAAAGAAAAAATACTCCAAAAAACTGTCCAGATCAAAAGACATGAGGATTCTTTTGGATGAAAAGGCAATAACAAAGACTATAATGTGCTTAAGATGGCATGCAGTTCTCTGCACGGGGAGACCTAGATCTAGAAAGTGGAGGCCAAAGTTTATTCTCAGTTCATGATATAGAGAGGGAACACAATTCAGTGATTATCATGAGGTCTGTGGAAAGAATCTGGCTTTTGTTGGTGCTTCATGTCTTCGTGAGGACAAAGGCAATGACCAGTCTACAGCAAACTCGGTAGATCATCACCCAAGAAAAGTGGAGAGAAAATAAACTTTTTTCTCCTTTCTGAAAAAAAGCAAAACAAACAAAAAAAGGATTTTTGTACACAAAAACCCATTAGGTCTTCTCAAACCAGAAAGGATTCTTGTTGGTGCTTTCATGATAAATTGGACAGATTCAAGACTGATGCCCACTTTTTGCTAAAGAAATACATGCAGGTGAAAGCTTCAAATACATATATTCTCCCTTTCTCTTTCAACAGGCTATTTTAAAGTCAGCATCACAGAGTTGCAGAGGACAATGTCACGTTTTTCAACCTATGGAAAATGCAGCATCATTTTCATCCTTCTTCAAGCCTTGTTTGATCTTGATTGCTACAGCCATCCCTGCACCTTGCATAGAAGAACCTGAGATTTCTCACAACTGTTCCCACCATAAGCCTTGCTCTGCTACAAATTGATTGCCTAGGGTAAGGTCCTTTTTCTTCAATGTGAGCAGATTAGAGATCAGCATTCATTTCCCATGTTGTGGGACAGGTTTGATGTACAACTATTCAGAGACCTGGCAAATAATTCTTGATAGAAAATTCTTAGTCCTGCTGGCACCTAGACTTTGTAAAAGACTGAGTGGTTCAGTAAGAGCTGGTGGGTGAAAAGCTCTTTGTTGAGTTCAATTTCTTTTTCTGCAAGAGAAGAAGAGAAAATAGGGGTGTTGAGTTTTTGGTGGAAAACAAAACAAAACCATAACCCTGACTCTGCTAGGCCTGGATCCAGCCCTGAGATGGTCTGTTTTTTCCACTGGCTCTCAACATTCATGTAAAGAATAAGGCAAAGAATGTAACTGTTCTGTTGCAGTTTCTGATCTAGTATGCTTCTAATGAATTCCCCTTTTTAACACATCTAATTGTCCATCCCTCCTGACATTCCCTAGGCCTTTGAGACACCGGAGTTCCCAAGCCTCTGAGGACATAAAGCCAGTGTTAAATAGCATTTCACATTCCAGGAAGCTCCCAAAGAGCCACCAATTTCCCCTCACCCCAGGAGGCTTTGCAGAATCCAAAGAACAGCTCCCACTTTTCTGGGGAACCGGATCAAACCGCAGCACCAGCAAGCATGAAATTGCCAAATATTTTCTTTTATCTTGGAAAATAACAGTATTAAATAATAAAAACATTTTGAGTTTTTCATGAATGTCACATATCTGTCATGCCAAGGGGAAGGGACACTTTTCTTCCATTAGTAGAATAGTACCGAGACATCAAACCTAGTGGAGCATTTCCAATCCCAGCAGGGAGCATGGAATGAAATCCCTCTGTGGGAAGAAAGCAGTTGTCACATTTAGTACGGGGACAAGGTAAAGCAATCAGATAAGTAGCTAGCTCAGGTTCAATTTATGGTTTGGGTCACCTCAGCAATTCCCCCCCATTCATGTGTGCCAACAATATGCTAATATTTCTCTTAATTACTCTACCACTCCATCCTGGCCTATCTCTCCCGTTTTGTTCCTCAGTGGAAAAGGATTTATAATTGATTTGAAGTCATTCAAAGGGGAAAAATAAGACTAAAAAGGTGGACTTGGACCAGATTCCAGATCCCAGGTATTAATTAGTGACTGGGTCCATAACTGGCTAATAAGTTAAGCCAGGACCCTGGATTCTGAGAAGTTGAACAGAAGTTTGTTACAGAACATGTTGAAGATACCTGCCCCTTCTTCAGTTGCCACTGACCCTGCTCTGATCACTTGCCACTCATGCCATTTCAGCACTGGTGCACAGCTTCCTTGTAGATGTCACCTCAGCCGTCATTGCAAGGTCAGCCCCAGAGACCCCGGAAAGAGGGTGGGCAGCTGGAAAGGAAGGAGGCTGTTGACAGAGGCTGCAAATGTTGAACTCAGTTTCTGATCCCCAAAACCAAAACAATGTTATTGACACTTCAGTGGGGTCAGTTTCCATCCCCCAGATTACTCCATCTTCCTACTGATGAAAACATTGTATTTCTGAGTCACCTGAGTCTAGGTGATTTGGGGTGTACAAGAGGAGCAAGAAACCCTGTTATTAGTAAAAGAAAAAAATGTTAGTTCAGGCAACTGACTTCATTTAGCAAAACTGTGTGTGTCAGATGGCTTCTGGATGGCGGCTGAGCAGTGCTTGTCACAAGCAGAGACATTGTGGTGTGGAGCAGAGCACAAGTCCATGCTCCTGTTTAGAAAAGTGCCCCAAGTACTTTCAGTGAGCATTGCCAATCATTGTTTTCTCTAGTGAGATGTATCAGTCCCTTACTAGGAAAGTCACCCAGTCCCTCTTTTTCTCACGGGCTGCAGCACTGGGATGCAGCAGTAGAGGGGCAAGCAATGTAGTTTCAATTAAGGCCCACTAAAAACAGCTCTTACTATGTTATAAATTCTATATTTATCCTGAAACACCAGACCCATCCTGAACCTTCTCCCCCTCCTTTAATTGTTTGCAGAAAATTTTCCATTGTGTTTTCTTTTCCATTTTTTAGGACCAGTATTGCAATATAAATAGTCTTTTTTCTTCTCTCTCTCTCTCTATTTTTGCTAATAGTTGGTTTCTCTACTTGGCTGAATGTACATGACTCTGAGGTTTTGCGATTTAATTGCATGATTGCTTCCAAATTTTCCAACCAATGGGGCATCTAATCAGTTGAAAAATTTCATTATCCACTGATATATGCTGGAGGGAAGGCAAAAATATAGTTTCTTCATGTATAATTTCTTTTTCTCTTCTGTCCTTTCCTCTATTTAACCTTCTGCCCCCACACCCAGAGTGCAGACAAAGTCAGCGCAGCTGCAAGAGAAGTTACTGTGGATCTATTATTTCAGGGGGTTTGGGGTTGTGCCATGCTCCTTCACATAGTGATAACCCACTCAAATTGGACTCAGGGGCAGTCCAATTGAAAATCAGCCAAGTGTGATTTGATGTGTGGTATGGATACAGGTATTGCCCCTATTCCCTATAGAGTTTGGAATGACCAATCTTTGGCTTGAAATGCCTGATTTCAACAGATTTATTTACTTTATCAGCCTTGCACTTTCACACAAGAGAAAGAAGGAGATATTTTTAACTCTTCCTCACCCATTTTTTTCCTCTTGGACTTGGTTACTAATCTCTTTAGCTCTGACTTACTTTTAATTACCACACGAGGACACCACAGGGGTGCTTTCAATCCTTTCACATACCATCATTTTTCTTCTGAGATCTCTGACTTCAAGGCTCTGCTATTGAGCAAATCAGCTGAGGCCACAGGTTAGGAATAATAGAGGGGGGAAAAGGAAGGAATGTCATCCTCATCCTTCAACCAAAAGAAGTTTCAGCTTACTTAAGATATTTAAGTATGCTTGCTGAAATAGGAAAGCAAAATCTTGTCTCTGCCTCTTTTTGTCATTCAGGTAGTGCACTCTGGCTTTGTTCCTCTTAGGATCACTGCATCCTTCTCCTTTTCCCAGGTTGTACTAAGGGTCTTGCATACTGGAAGGGACATCCTTTTTTCCTAAGACTCCATCCTATGGCTTTTGCAATGAGCAAAATCTCTGTCCTCATCAAATGCCTACTTAAGGATCAAAACCTGAGCTCACAGTTTCACCTGTTTTCAGCAAAGTACCCAAATTAAATCCTCACTACCACTTCTAGGAGCTCATTTATAAGTACCAATATTTCTACTATGTTTTCAACAGCTTGAATAATTTCAAGGTGCAGAAATCTAAACTTAAAAAGAAAAAAGAAATCTAAACAAAAAAGCACCCCCCCCAATTAGTCTCTTAATTGAAAGCATCTAATGAAAACTCAGGTTTTTTGTGTACAATTAATTTGGCCCTTGCTTTCCACTTTCGTACAAAAAAATTCCCTTCTAAATATTTAAGAAAAGAAAATCTTAGCTTCTCTGATCAGTTTGAAAAATAACAATCAACTTTTCTCGGTTAAAGTTAAAATAAGTCTCAAAATCTTACTTGAATCATCAGCATGTTTTATATGTGGTTTCTCACTTGTGAGGAATGAGCTCAAGTGTATTTATCTACCTATGGTATCAAGGAATCATTCACAAAAGATCTTCCTAAACAGAACTGTTTCATTTAAATATTCCTTGCAGGCTACTCTTTGGAGTGCCCTGGATCTCATTAGAAGTGTGGTATTTTCCTCTTCCCCCAAAATGAAATTTAGTTTCCAATTAAAATCTGGTCCTTCTGACAGACACTGTGTTTCACTTTCAGGTCCAGATTTCTTACCATATTGACCCTACAAAATACCTCCAGTGACTTGTAAAAATAATATGGATTATGCACAGCTGCACAGGTCAAAACCCCCCTCCCCCCCCAGCATTCAATTGCTATCATGAGTCTTTTATCAATCTCCTCTAGAGTAGAGAGAGAAACAATTTTCCACCCCATGAAACTGAAATTTCATAAATGTTCCCTTTCCACGTTAAGGTGGAAAAAAAAAAAAAAAGAAAAAAGACCTTTCACTTTCAAAGTTTTTGATTTTTTTGTGAATACAGACTCCCTCACCACAGGGGAGCACTTGCCAGGAGCAGTTAAGAGATTCCCCTGGAGCGTGGAATAGCAGCAGGGGCATGATTACCACCTTCACTACCAGGCAATGTGAAATGAGATTATGATTTCAGGAGATCCATGCTCACATGCTGATTTACCTGACACCTCCTGCAGTGCTGTCTTGGGCCAGTCTCTTCAGCCTTCTGTCCCAGCCTCTACTCTCTACCTTCCCTCATTTTCCCTTTTCAGGTGATCTGTACAAGTCAAGAAGGAGAACGTGAGCCAAAATTGTGGGCAGCTGTCACCTAGGAAAAACATCATTTTCAGAGCATGAGTTTGTTCTGGTTACCAACAACAAATCCATGCTAACAACTCCTGGCTTCTTAATAAACTAGAAAACTTCTCTAATTTATATGTAATTGAGTGCTTCCAGCTATGTATTAGAAGCATAATAGAATAGAAGCCTGTTACATAATTGCAACAGCCTCAATAAATGTGCTTTGAGTTATTATGCAGTACTTTATTAACAGACAATAAATACAATCTTAAATATAAATAAAATCCTTAGCTAGTAAGAGCTGTCAGAATATGTCACTGATTAACTGAAGTCAAATGTCAGCATGTTTAAAGTCATGTGACAAAGATCCTAGTCACGATGTTTCAGATCTTTTTCAAGACACAAGTGGAGGAATGTCCTTGGAGAACAGCTTCTTACAATACAGCTTCATCTGCTGCTCACACGTTTTGTCTGAACATCTAATCCCCACTAGCACATAAGTAGTCTGGAGGTCACTTTTGGGCAATATGCTTGGGAGGATCTCAGAAAGCATTCAGATGGTGTGACAGCACAATGTTATTTCTAGATGGATGATCACCCACTTCCTCCTGTAAGATCCTCTGAACATAGGAAACAAAACCAGATGGACTTAAAGCCAAGAGAGAGGGAAGTTATTTAAAAATAAGTGTCTTGATTGGGAGAAATAAAATGGAAATTGCTGTTTTCCTAAAACCAGATGATTATGAGCATTCCTGAGGATGCCCTACCTCAGTGCTTTACTCTAAGAAACCAAATAGCATTGTGCAGAGAAGGGTCTTTCCGGTCGCAATGGCTGGCAAGGCAGCTCCAGCCATTGCTTTCTGCTGATAGCTCCTCCTACAAAAATGTATGAATTTCCACAACTTAGGGCTCAATTATTGCCATCTGATACACCTAGGTCAAAAGCAAGAAAGACAGGGAAATCTGCACAAAGGAATTAGTGAATAAACCAAAGGCTTATGTGAAAATGTAACTGATCTTTCCACACAGACCTGACTTCTAGATTTTCACGTGCTTTAGAAATTTCCTCCAGGCTTCAGTTATGCTAACAGACAAGGAAGAAGGGACAGAATATTCTGCAAACATTTACTCCCACTTAATTGACTCACTTTGAAGTGCATAATGATTTTCTTTTTGTACATTGGTAGCCTGGCAGTAGAGAACAGTGGCAAAACCTGCAGGTATTCCTACTGGCTATTTGTTCCAGCACAGCTTTCAGGAATGTGTCTGTTATAGGAGTAAATCTTTACAGGCTACGAAGGATTGTTCTGGTTCTTTAAACCTCCAGAGAAGTCATGTAAGCTACACCCCTGAATAAGGCTAGCACATATAGGAAATGGTTCTTTAATTACATAAAGAGAAAGGAGGATTCATGTTCAGATGAGTAGAGACCCTACATGGATTATAACATCAGACAAGTATCTACTCTCTCACCAGGAGGGAGTGGAATATGGGAAAAAGGCTAAAAGCTGGAGGACTGGGGTTCAAGGCTTCAGAGCTACTCTTAGTAGGTAGAAAGAGAATGTGAGAGAACCAGCACAGAGAACAGCCTCCTAGAATACAATTTTAACAACCAATTTAGAAACCAAGTGAGATTTTGACTGTTGGTTCTACTAATGTAGACCTACTAATAAGGACAACAAATTGTCCTTACCTTGAAGGTAGGGAGAAACCAGAAACCATACTGACGCTTCATTTTGGCATCCAGGGGGAGGAGACAAAGTGGACATGGCTAATGGGTAAGATTAGAAAAATGAAACTATGCACAGATGAAACAAAAGCAAAATAAGTGTATAAGTACAGGGTTACACCCTAAGCTCATTTCTGACACAGTGAGAGAATTAGTCAAGTAGCAAGATTTTTTAAAATAACATTGACAGCTTTGCAGGTTGATAAATAAAGAAGGAAGGGCAGGTGGGCAGAGGTGAAAGGCCCTGCAGCTGAGCCATTCTCAAAGCTGCCACAATATGTGAGTTGTTAGACTGTGTGTACATACAGCACATGGGAAACTTGAGCAAGATGCAAAATGGGCTCAATAACATCGGGCTTCAAATATATCCAGTGAAATACCTATATCCTTGTATAGTCAGAGCAATACGTGCCTAAGAGTATGTCCATCCACCTTACTATTGACTGAATGCCAAGGCAAATTTAAATCAAATTTGGCTGGAGGTTAGTGTTTAAGTAGAATCAGTGTCTTCCAGTAGAAATACTGGATGTAGAAAGCCATTCTGAATACCAGATATGCAAGATTTATTTTTGCTAATATGTAGAGGATTGTTTGCCATTGTTTGAAGCAAAAAAAAAAATTCTTCAGCCCTAGGTTTGTAGGCACATTGCATGCCAGAGACTGTCAGGCAGTAGAGCTGGTATTAAACATTAAATTTCTGTCCAAAGCCTGCTCTTTAGGAAGGAAGAAGTTCAGTCTGTAATGCTGCTGTCCTGGTCACTTGGGCCATGAGCATATCCTTGGGGAACTTGTTCAAGCAATAGATCACATGCAGGTTTGGAAGACATAATTTCTTGCATATTTTGAGCTCTTAATGGTCTGGTAGAGATTTTAATAAAATGCAGGCTCCTTTGTATTTCTGTATACAACTGACATGTCTCTGGCAGTGCTGCAAGGCATTAAAATCAGCGTCACAGCCCTTTTCCCTCAGTCCACCATGGTCTTTGTCTCCTGGGGAAATGACCCATCCAAACTCCCAAAAGATGTTTGTATATTATCTACGATGCTGCTGGCATGAATGCAACGTTCATGAATAAGGAAACACATGTTCATATGCAGTAGGAAGGGCTATAACAAACACTTCAGGAAATGCATAAGGCATTTCCACTAGGGATCACAAAAACAACAGTTACAAAGGAGTGTAGAAAGAAATCTGTATTGGTATCTAGAGCCTAGTCCAAGGTCTTGTTGAAGCAGATAGAAAAACCCAAGTGGCTTCAAAAAAAATCCTTACTCTAAAAAGGGGAAATAGTTTAGGAAAATAAAGGAAAAAAAATCAAAAGCCAATAGGAAAGAAGAGATAACTTTTACCCAAAATAAACCAGATGTTTCACCTCAAATCCAATTTCTGCTTCCATGAGAATGAAGACAAAGAAAATATGGCTATTAGCCTGTTCTTTGGGCCAAACAGCAGAGACCTCACAAGCAATGGGCTCTGAGGCACATGCCCCTCACACACTTCCCGTGTCATAAATGGGCCATGGCAATAACTCATAAATATTCATAAATATATTGGAAAGAGTAGTATTAGTCTAAATGGCTTGATTCAAGCAGAGGCAATAAAGTAAAAAACTATTTTCAGTTTGCCTCAAATGCTTGTTTCCTTATTTTTGCTCTTTAAAAATATATAAATACATTAAAGGAAGCTATTAATTCAAATTTCTTTCTCAAAATGAGCAATGTGTTTGGAGATGGATGAACAGCATGGGTTTGCTGACTTGAACCATTGGAGTTACAGTCTCTGTAGAGATTTTAAAAGTTTCTGAGGAAGCAAAGCCAAGAGAATTTTCCAAGAAGAGACGGCAGGACCGTGTAGAGGTGTGGCTTGCTGACAGAGATTGCTCAGACTTGGTGCTTTCACTTGATGAAGGTCACCAAGCCACAGCTGAGGTCAATAGAGAGCACCTGGATGATCTCATCCTGACACCATCCTTTGGTGTCTCCTGGGACCTGAGGGATGAACATAGACCTTAGTCTTTCCTGCACTTGGCGTCAGGCAAGGTTGTCTCTATTTAAATGTACTCAATATCCCTGAAGAAGTTGAGGGATCTAGAGCTCTTTGCCCTCCATACCAAACAGTGGCAGGATTTGAGGTGAAATTGGTGTTATTCCCACAACAAATATGAGAATATTTGCTTGGGGCTCCCTAAAAAGCCCTATCACCCCATGTTCTGTAAACACAGGCAATGAAGATAGAATTTAACATTATTTTTCTTGAAGAAAGGCTTCTGATTTATCATTGTTTTTAAAACTATCACACTAAAATGGCTTAACCTGAAGTTTTCCATGATGCTGCTTCAGAATTATTTTATTTGAAGTTTCAGTTAAAATAGTTCCACTCCCAAAGAAAATTGAAGAAAGACATCTTTTTGTCCAAGTGAAAAAAGAAATAAACAACAGTTCCATTGAAAAACTGTAACGCCTTTGCTTAGAATAGGAATGTAAAATTTGACAGAATTTGTGGTCTCACAGATGGCACTTGTACCATCAATGTGAAAAACAAAAAGGTATATAAATATGGTCTAGTTGTAAAGTTTTAAAAAAAATCACACAGGCTTAATAGAAAATTTGCCAGTGTTTGGAAACTAAATTCACAAGCAGCTTCAACATGCAAGGAGCCTGCTCCAATCCCCTCCCTGCTCTTATGCATGCACTGTGCTTCTGCCTTGTGTGCCAGGAGCTGAGCAGGGCTTGCTGGCATCAGCTCCTGGAGAACATTGTGGCACTGTATTTAAGCAGGTAGACAACATCTTCTCTGCTCCCATTTCTTCCCTGGGTAATATCTACCCAGACTGGAAGAGGAGCAGACTCCACAAGTTAAAAAAATACAAATCATTAAGTGAACACTGGGATGATGACGAAAAAAACCAACCAACCAACCAACCAACCAAACAAAAAACCTAAAAAAAAACCCCAACAACCCCACCCAAAAAAAACCCAAAAACCCCCCCAAAAACCCAAACAAACAAACAAAAAGAAACCAAACCCCCAAAAAAAAGAAAGAAAAAGAAAACATAGCTTGGCCATAACATACCTTTAACACCTTTACATCTGGCTTTCTTTAACTTATGAATGTTTCAGTTTTGCAGCTTTAGCATTAAAATTGTGGTTATTTTATTTATTTATTTATTTTTCCTCTTCTTTGGCTGTTACATTGCCCTGAAATGCTGGCAGCTGAATTTAGATTGAAACTACAAGCAGTAAAATTTTTGTGTCCATAACAGGTCCCTCCACTCCCATAACAAAAATAAATTATTTATATTTGTTCCAAAAGGGAGACAGGAGTATTCAGGATGTCCCTTGGCCAGCAGTTTAATAGAGAATTTGTCTCTTTCTCCACCCTTTTCTGGGTAAGATGGGTGAAATTTCTTTTGCAAGAACAGCCTCTGGCTGGCCTCCTGGTAGCCTAGTTTGTTTGACTTTGCTCTTGGGTGACTGCCTGTTAGCAAGCAAAGGCATGGAAGCTGAAAGCAAGCAGCAAGCTGATGCAATGGACAGGGCCCTTCGGGATCAATTTTATGAGAGCTAAGCAAAATCAAACAGAATTGAAACAAGTACTGCCAAACACAGGATTCACTCCTCCCTGCAACTGATTAGAATTAAGCTAAAGGCAGGGTGTCTAAAGAAGGATCAGTGACTGGGTGGCAGATGCTGTAAAGGAGAGGGTGAGCATGGAGGGCAAACACGCAGATGAAGGTTGTTTGGGCAATGGGCAAACCCATACGTAATCTACAGAGCTCAAAACACAGTAAAACAAGGGAATAACTTGCATTTGATTCTCAAAAAACCATTCTTCTCAGGAAACTCTCTTCTTCTCCAAAGCATCTTTGATAAAATGCAGCCTTTTAAAAAGTATTTGCACTAATCACCCACTATCTTGCTATTTTGGGGCTTATTAAGTTAAGAGTGTTAACATGCTAACTTTCCATGCTGCAAGCACATGAGAATGTTTGAAGAAATGAGGTGGATGATGTTGGATCCCAACAGTGCTATCCCCTTTCTCCCTTGTGGGATACACAGACAGGTGAAAGCCAGTTCTATCAGGGCAATCTGTGTGGTGTTCCAGGGCAAACCAGCACGTACACACAAGTGCAATCCCCCTTCAGGAGCAGTTACACCTCCTCTGCAATAGAAACCTTGGAAGAGACCAAAACCCTGATCTCTAAATTTCTTAAAGAGGGCATTTATCCTCAAGGTTTTAGCTCACACAGTAGAGACACTAAAGTCACTCGCATTCCCTTCTGTCTGTGGGTCCTTTGTGCCCAAGAAACATCCATCACGCCTGTGTGGAAAGTCATGCCATAGCAGACTGCGCCTCTGCCTGGTCTGATGCACTTCCACTGCAGCAGCCACACCATTTGCAGAATGAACATTTGCCTGCAAATGTTCTCCCAAAAACATAAGTAGTCCTATTTGATGCAGGGAATAGAGACATTTCCTTGAATTTGAAACTGGTTGAGCCACAAACTCTACAGCACAAGGCAAAACAACAGGAGAATGCCTTAACAGCTGTGATGGACAGCAGTTCCTCTCTCACAGCTTTTGTCCCTGTAGACCATTAACAAAGCCCATTCCAAACTCCAACATTTTCACCTTCAGCTTATTTAAATTTATTTCTTCAGATGACAGCTATTTCTCACTTTTTAGAAGAAATTCCTGGTTGCGTGAAGACCCTCTGTGTAATACTCACTGTGAGCTGCATTCCAGAGGTCTCACTAGAATTTGAACTTCTTTGTTTTGCTCTTGAAAGCCTGTTCTGAGTTCCAGAAAGGAAGGGAAAATGATTGGGGCATTTGTGTCTTGCAGAACCTGAAGCAAGACATGCTTATTTTAATACAGGAAAGGGATTCTTTTGACAATATCCATTCATTCTACCAATGACTGGATTAAAAAAAAAATATCTTTATTACCCCTCCAGTGGCTGCTGTACAAATTATTTTTGCAGGTGTACATGGGTCTGGTTCAAATTGCTACAGCACTATGACTGTTGACAGAGTTGCTCTCATTTTGGGATGTCCCTTTCCACCAAAAGAGGATGAATTCATGATTTTCTCCTGAGTTGTCCACGATCCTCTTTACTTAGATTGTATACTTATCACACCTGAGTGTACAGTTGTGGCTTGTGCTCTTCAAGAAAGAGGAAGCAGGTGCAGGAGATATAGCCTACTAAAAGTGGAATTAAGCTTTTATTTAGTAATAGATTTAAGTCATTCATCAGGAGTGAAAAAGAGACATTTCATTGAGTCAGAGAAAGGTGTAGGGGTAAACTCTGTCACAAGAGAATGTTAGCTGGAAAGTGTGGAGGAAGTTTAAATAACTGAGAAGAATAAAGTTATTTAAAAGCTTTCAAACAGAAAAGATGCAAAAAATTGTTACCTTTGAAAGAAGCATTAGATCTTCTCAGACTGGATTGTATGATACTTTGTGTAGATAACTACATGTTATGGCCTAACATCTTTCTTGGTCCTAAATTTGACATTCAGCTGTCCTTCACTGATATTCATTACAAGTCCAAATCAGGAAGCTACTCTTCCTCTGGATGATGCTGTTACAATTCTCCTTAAAGAGTCACAGTGGCTCCTTCATTCCACATCTCTAGAAAGCTTCAAATATGTATTCTCAGCATCTTGTCAGTTTGCCAAAAAGCCAGACTGTACCTACATCTACTCATAAGGGTTTTTCAATAGCCATCCAAACAATTAAGCCCTTAACACAGACAAGTATTGTGTAGCAACCTCAGCACCTCAAAAAGCATTTCTCAAAAAAAAAAAAAAAAAAAAAAAAAAAAAAAAAAAAAAAAAAAAAAAAAAAAAAAAAAAAAAAAAAAAAAAAAACCCAAAAAACCCCCACAAAAACCCTAAACAAAACAAAACAAAGGTGGCAGAAAAGAGAAATAGACTTTTAAAAAATGCCTCAATTTTGGAAAAAAAAAATAGTTGAGAAGCACAATGATTAGCTCTAGAAATACAACTAAAATAGTTGCTTTTACTGCTATTATAAGCACCAAACTCAGCTTTATGGTCCATCTCCATATAAAATTAACATTCAAGCTATGCTGGTTAAGTACACAGAGACACTTCTTCAAATAATCTTGATCTAAATGTCTATTGCTATCATTTAGTGTACTGAATAAAGTGGTTTCAAGACCTTTTTGTAGGAGCCTGCAGACACAGGACAAGCCTCACCCCAGAGTACTAAAGGAAAACCATTTTAGCCAATCAAATCTATTTACACGTGTATTTATAAACTGGCACAATTTTTGAGCTACTAAAATTAGATATAGATCTTTGCCTCCAACTTCCAAGTGAAATCGGTTCATTTGTTTCTAGGACAGTACAACATGATCTAAAATACACAAAAACAAACATTTTAGTCTTAGTCCTGGTGTCCAAAGGAAGTGGCAATTCAGAAATCACACTGGCCAGTTGTCCCTCTTACACCACCAATTTCAGCTAAATTCAACTTACCCTGGCAGAAGTATCAGGACAGCTCCTTTTTACTCATATCTGTGAGTAAAAGCATGTGATCACAAAAAGACATCTGGCTTGCTGTCATGTAGGGAAATAAAATACTCAATAACATCATGATACATGGAAGAGCAGTTTTTTTTTTTTTTTTTAGTTTTACAATTTGGAGTGCCTTGTTTTCTTAATGAGGACTGAAAACCAGAAGTACAGCACAAGTCTTTCAAAAAGGAGCAGAGGTGGAGGAGCTACTGCATGAGCATAGCAACACAGGATCATCTTGCTTCAAAAACATTTTACTGTTTTGAAACAGTACACAAAGTCATAAAAAATAGCAATAGGCTTTGCCAAAAAAGCATCCAGTGGAGAAGAGGCAAGGAAAGAACAGAGAAGGAACAGTGGAAATAAATCTTTCCAAACAAAGTGACAAGTCCAAAAATAATGAGAACTAAAGTTCAAAGAAGAATTCCAAACCAAAGTAGAAAGAGAGAATAACTATACACAGGCCATGGGGGCACTGGGGGTGCCTGTATGCTGGGCCGGGGGGTACACAGCAAACACCTCCTGCTGCCTCTCAGCTACCATTAAGGGTTCAAATCAGGACATCAGCCCTTGACAGACATTATTTAGAAATTCATGTTTATGCATCCTGCTATGTCTGACCCTCAAAGTTTTCAGATCCCATCACACACTTTAACCATTCAGAATGTTTTCCCCCTACACACAGATTGAATTTCCAATTTTTTTTAAAGTCTGCCATGTTGGCAACTAAAACTTACATTTTGACATCTTAAGTTAGTGACAGCTGGGTGGTCTGGCTGATATGTGTATTTTCCTTTCCTTAGCCACACTTCGCAATGGCTTCCTTCTCACCTTTTATTCTCCTCTCAATCAGGAGAGAAGGAAACACAAAGCAGCACAAATTCAACACCCAACATGCAGAGGATGTGGTTAAAGGCAGAGCATTAACTATAGCTTCTGAGGCAGACCACAGGGTCACAGACAGGGGATTAACTCCTTAGGAAGGCACAGCATTCCTTTGTTTTTAACAGAATAATACAACACAGCTGAGCTTAATAGAAGTGCATTCATTACTGGATATAATCCACATACAGCAAACTCATTTAGCAGCATGATCTGTGTTCAGAGCTTACAGTTCTCTTCAGAGACAGAAAAAAAAAGGGTGCTGAATCATGGTGCATGGTTTTGGGTGCCTCTCAGTTCAAACACCAGATATTTCCTTTGTGGAGCTCAAAGACAAGCAAGTAGCTTTCATACATACCAGGCTTGGCTACATTAGTTGTCACGGACAATCATCCTTCGCCACCCACTGCAGCCAAAATCTCTTTTGCTTGCTAATTGTAGATTTTTCATCTTTGCTGCTCTTTCCCTTCAACTAAAGGTATAGAGATATGAAACAGGCATAAGATGAACAGGTACAATAAAGCTTTTATAATGAAACATATTAGTGAAGAAATAAGAACTAGCCTAAGAGAGCATTCTGACTAGTAAATGCAAGTCTTCCTTAGGAGTCATTCAGCAGAGACTAAGTTAGCAATAAAACAGCAGCAGACAAAATTTGCCTACTAGGCTTTCAGACATCTAGGACAGACCAGATTTTCTTCTGCTTCCTTACAGAAAGACTTATTTTGCTACAATGAACATTGACAAAGCTCTGTAGAAAGAAAAGACATTCTTACTTTTCATTATTTTCTTCCCAAATGAAGCACTCCCCTTCTTCTAAAGTACCACTTTTCCAACAAAGTCACCCATAGGCTACAAGCTGGCCTAAGCTGAAGATGTATATAAGAGCAACGAACAGAGGCACTGGAGATACCATTGAGCCATAAATATTGCCAGGTCCAGCTTTGATTTAAAAGGGATGTAGGAGGAGGTAGGGAGCTTTAGGAGCTTGAAGAGAAAATGAAGTGTCTTGAAAATGAGGCTGGGCAAAAAGGTTTTTTGTTTGTTTCTCTAGGCTCTTCTCTTTTGCTATCAAGTCTGGTTTCCTATTGAGTATGTGTGTTGTATGTGCAATTCTTGTCTGTGCAATTGCTCAGGCATAGAACAGTTCATTTGAACCACCACAGCATAAGTTTAAAGGAGTACAGAGGGTAAACTGGGTTTCTAAATCTGATCTTAGGTTCTTCACTGTGGCTTGAAAAGGTTAAATCTCCAAGAGCCTCAGGCTAGATCCTGGCACAGCTGATGGAACAGCTATCTTAGTTGCAGGGGTGAGATAGCTCAAATGCTTGAAAATCCAGGCATGAAATGCAATTTATTAAGGCCAGAACTTTTTCTTTTTTGTAAAATTATCCCATACCAAAGTGTACTTTAAAAGCAATCCTCTATATATGCATATGCTCCTTCTCACAATGAAACAAGAGGCTAAGTGATCCGAGTTTCCAAGTCATCTGCAGAGGGGCAACAGAAGTGTCTTTATTTCTGCTTTGTAGGGGCAGAAGAAAGGGCCATATGTTAGTTGACTTTTTTTGTATTGATTGCTTATAGTGCTTGTTATAAGGCTGGCAGTTTCATTATTGCATCTCCTCAAAATAATGCTCTACATAAGAGGGAAGAAAGAAAGACTTCTGACTTGAGAATTATTTGTATTAAAGCAGTGCCCAGAGGCACTGACAAAATCCAGGACTCTTATGCTGGATGAGGTAGGAATGCAGGTTAAGAGACAGCTCTGTTGTAATGTTAATATTTGCTTATGCTATAATGAGTCAAGAGTCACCAGGGGCATTTTGTGTGAGGGGCTGAAGTGTAGGTAGACTCAGTGATGTTCCCGAGGTAACACAAGAGTTTTGAGGCAGAATCAGGAGATTAACATGCCCCTCTTCAGGAAAACTTTGTACTGCACCGAAAGACCATTCTTTTTTTCCCTTTAAAGGGCTCTAGTTTTGCTCAGCCACTGTCTCAGCTCTCTAAAGCTGGTAGCTGCAAGTAATTCAATAACACAAATGTTCTGACAAAGTAATTTTTAGCCTGTTAATTATTCCCAAACACATTCTTTCCTCTTCAAGTGGAACTAGATGACATCAAAGCTGTTTGAGGCATGGAGGAACACTTGAAATATTAGCAAGAACAATGGAACACACTACTCATTTTATTCCAATTAATTTAAAGGGGAAAAGGCTGGAGATTGTCCAAGTTTCACCTTAAGCAATGATAACAGAAAAAGACAAGACAGTCTTGTGAGAGTACCAAATTACCTGTCTCTGCTAGGTTATACTAATAGCTCAGAAAGGGGAATTCAGGGCTAAAAAGATAGCTCAGAGATTGCAGGGAGCTTTCAAATTCAATGGGATCCAAAATAAATGATCCACCACACTTATACAGTCTGATGTAAAATCAGGAATATTCAAACGAGAGAGAAAAATGTGCAAAAAAGAATCCCGCTTGGAAGTGAAGGCTGTATTACCTGAATATATTATTACAGATACAGAAGGTAATAGGGGAATGATGGGATAGAGAAACAGTTTCTACAGCATCCAGCTGGGATGAATATTCAGTTCCAGTGATGGACTTGTCTCTTTGTTTTTGATCTCCCTAAGAAAGACCTAAGAAAACTCATGGACTGATAAAATCCTTCTGGACTGACTTTGCTAGAATAAGTGCTGAGTGAGGGTTGAAAAGGTTCCTGTCTTAATTTCAGCCACATTAGCTTTCTAATGCTGAATTGAGCCATGCTTTAATTACAGGGTGAAATCCTGTAATGGGAGTTTAGACATGTGTTCACTTAGAGAGCAGTATGGTCAAATGTGTCACACCCTTCCCCTTCCGCTTTCTGCCAGCGCTAATTTGGTGGAAGGGACATGAAAATCCTCTCTGGAGAAGCAGAGATTTCTCTCCTTTCCTGTGTAGCTTTGATGTAGACATATAGGTAACACCTGGCTGAATCATGTAAGGCCTGAATGTGAGTCTAATGAAGTCATCACTGGAGCCAGGGCAGTGAAAATATAGCTCTAGGGAGAAGTGGTAGAAGGAGCATCGAAGGAAGTGAGATAGGATAGATTGTGCTTTTATCTGTGGTAAGGCATTTTGCAGTCTCACATGGAGAAGGAAGCAACCACTATTAGGAAACAATTATGGTTTTTCGACACCCCCACAAGATGCAAAAGAAATTATTTTTTATATGATTTGGTGGATGTTCTGCTATCTGCTCCAACAAATCAGAGGCCCAGAGCATCAGGTCTTATGATAAAACTTATTGAGAAGCTTCTGCATGCCTGCTTACAGATAACATGCTCTGGCCCAGTGGTCAAAGACTGTGTATATAAAGTCCTGGTGTACAGCTCATTTACCTAGACAAGGAATAGCACAACAGTGTGGAGATCCCTGTGTTAAAGAGACAGAATATTAATTTGTCATGCAAGGCATACAAATCCTCCCCAAATGCAATCACTGCTATGTTACTTGGGCTCCCAAGGGTAGCAAAGTCTCATATCAGAACCTTTCATCTGGTCTGAGGCTTGGGGGCATGAGTGACTCCAGGCTGTTCCTGTGCTCTGTCTAAATAAGGCTATGTCAGGCATTGCCAGTGCTGGCTGTATGCTCAGAAGCATAGAGCAGAATATTATTACTAGGAAACCGAATTTTGCAGAGTTAGGCTTCTGAATTTAAGTGGCTAGAACTGAGCTGGAGAGTGGAGCCGTTTGTATTATCATTGTAAACAAACAGCTCAGTTTTTATAGAGCATTTTTTATCAGGAGAGATCTACAAATAGGTTTTTTCTTAATGTTATTGACAAGAAACACACGTGGACAATATTACAACTTCCTGCATCAACAACATAGAAATGAAAATAGGGCTGTGTCTGAAGTACAGTCTAAATGATTAAATGCATTTTGATTCTTTTGAGCTCAAAATGACAATAAAATGTCAACAGCACAATAGTTGAGTTTCATAGTCTAGTGGCATCATTTTACACTAATTTGTGAATTTTTTGTTACTGGCTCAGCTGTCACAGTAATGTGACCAAAATCACAGCTCTCCTGCTTTTTTGGTCTTCAGGAGATGCTGTTCAGACTGCAAGCTCTTCACTTGCTGTTTCAGCAAGGATGGTCTTTTAAAATGAACTTATTTTCCTTAATGAACATTTTAAAATTTCTTGCCAATAAATAAAGCAGTCTCAGAGTGATCAGGGTATGTATTAAACACACTCTGATACCAAGACCTGATGGGATCTCCCAAACATAAGTACCTGGGAATAGGGAGCAAGTGCCTATGGATACTGAGACTGCTGCAGAATCTCACTGCAATCTGTTAAACAGAACTTCGCTTGAATTGTTCAGCAAAGATAAAAAAATCAGGGTGTTTTGTAATTGTTATTTCATTCCATTCTTCTTGTAAGTTGTCATTGCAATGGAGGTCAAATTCAAGCCAGCTGTAGGACCTAATACAGTTTAATCAGATGAGTTTAATCACTTCAGCTGGAAAACTAGGTATAAGGCCTGTATCTATTCTAAAAATCTATCATTAAAAAAAGAAATTTTTGAGCTTTCTATAACCCTGAAAGGATTTAATTATTTGAGACCTACTTCCAAAAGAGACTGGAACTAAGAGAATGGCAAGAAACCAACCAGACCTTTACAGGACTGTCCAAATTAGCATGGAGTAAATAATACAGCTCTACAGAAAACAGAACTTAAAGTTCTGTAGTTTTAGTAGGGTACATACTGGGATTATGAATTGGAAGCAGTGCTAAATTCAGGGGAAAAAATATAAAGGAGTGGCTCTATTTGCTCTCGCCAAACCTGGTGTGAACCTGGAGTTATTCCTCGAAAACTCTGCTGTCAAAGAGCCTTTACGACTTTCACTTGGATCTTCAGGATGGTGCATCTCAGTGCTACCTCCTTGCATACCAGAACAGGTCTCTGACACTCACACAGGTTAGGAGGGTTCAGATTAGGAATACCCTGGCAAACAAAGCGAAAGGAGTGGTCTTCACTGGTTTTCATCTTGAAGTTGTAAGGTTTATTTACTGAACTTTAGAGCTGGATGTCCATTTCAGCAAAAAAACCCGAAGAGACCAGTATCTGAATTTGGATGATGCACAAAGGAGCTTTTAGGTATGAGCACAGGATGTTTGGAAGTAGATCTGAGCAAGCAGAGGAAGGGGTGGAGCCACTGCAGTGTCCTGAACTGGTGACATGATTTCTGGCAGTGGGGGTAAAGGCAAAAAAGAATTTCTGGGAAAAAGCTTTTCAGTGCCTGGTTCTAGATGCTGATGGGATTTGTTTCCCCTGAGCCCATTTCTGAAACTATTTTGTATCTCTGCACATCTGTCCATATCTGAGAGGAAGCACTGCAATAGACCTGAGAGAAGATTAATCTCCTCTTGTTCCTAGCAGGATTTTCTCATCTGAAAGTTCATTTCTTCTTAGAGTTAGAAAATAATAATATTATCTTGCACCTTTTTTCTTCCCAGGTGATAGGATTATGTTCCACTAGGCACTCTCCTGCAGAGGGCCACCAGAATATAGTTTCTTCAAGAACAAATTATTTAAAAAGATCAAAACATTCAGGAGGAATTATCTTGGCTGCCCTTTAAAAATCTTTCTTCCTCATCTTCTCCCTTTCTTATTTTTTCTCATTCCTCTCCTGTAACAGTGGCAGATTCAAAATGTATGAGCTGAGAACAGGATATTGGATCCTTGGCAGGAGAGAGATGGAACCTGGTGCCCATGTCCATGTTACTACCATGTTTAGCAGAGAAGTGACCACAGTGGAGCTTGAAATTAAGCACACTGTTATTGCTGTTAGATTTTATTGTTGTTGTTAAAATTGTTGTCTCAGGGAAACAGAGCTGTATAGAGGAGGTGGAACAGAAAATGCTGCAAATGGAAGGAAATTAAAAAAAAAAATTTTGCAGATTAATTTGAGGACTAGGAATGGTCCAGTAGGCAGGGTATCAAATCACAGTAAGCTGGAGAGCTTAAGGCAATTTGCTGAAGTATAGTTTATAGTTCCTGTGGCTTTTCCAAGTTGAGATTTTGCCCAAAAGATAAGAGCTTTCTTAATATATCTGCAGGTAAATTGAGGACATCTCAGAATTGTGGAAAGGGGGAAGCAGGAAGCAGCATAAAATTGTAATATGCTGGATTTCAGGCATGGCCCTGGAACTTGTGAATTCAGCATCCAGTTCACCCAGACTAGCTGGTGTTACGTGCCTAAGAAGATTTGAGTCTGAGAATCTACTAGAAAACAAGTTTCCTCCAGCACAGCTGGTTTCTGGCATGTTGTTCAGGATGAGATAGAGACTTTAGATATACTCAGGGTGGCTCACTGTAGGAATATATATATATATATAATGACTTCCAGATCCAGATATGGAAATGCTGGAAATAGATTGTCCTCACCAAGGAATCTGACCCAAGGGGGGCTGGAACAGCAAGTCGTTTGTTTAACCATGTTGCTGTAACACACCAGAAGGTCACTACCTGTTGGTTGTAAGTGGATAGCATGGGATTGTAGCTGCCCTCTCTGTTTTATATTGCTAAATAGATTGGAAAGGGAGTCTGTCTACTGAGGTGCCTTTTCTCTGAAGGATGACAAACTTCTTGACTCCTAACTTTTTTTAGACTGGGAAAAAGTCTATTTTGTCAGATTTTTATTCTGATGGATGCAGTGCGTCAGAATGTAGCAGGTAATGAATGAGCAGCTTCACAGCTCTATCACTGTCTGGCAAGGCAACTATTTGTCAATTGTTTGATCTCTCTTGACCTCAGCTTTGCTGCCTGTACAATGACAATAATGATATCAGTTGCTTCTATAAAAAGCTGGAAGATAAGGATTGATAAGGACTATCTTATAATAATAATAATCTGATAATATTCTTCAATTATTATTATGAATTGCTCCCCTGCTTTTATGCTATCTTAAGCCTTGTCACTGATTTCTCTCTTGGTTTGTTGGGGCTGTGTATGAAGGAAATGTGTTGGAATTAATCCAAACCACACATCTTCATCCTGTCTTATCAAAGTGAAATCACTTTGTTAGATGTTTTAGGTTCAGCAAGGCCTATTTGGTTTTGAGCTCCTGGAATTAAGGCAAATAGGGTAGAATGTGGAGGAGTGGGAGAAGGTTTCTCTGTGCTGTGACTCAGCACTGTGGTGGGTTGAGGAATCCCACCCTCAATTCATCCTGTGTCTCCTCCTGTCATACACTTGGGCAGAATTTCCAGTGGTTATCTGCGAGAGGAATCTCTTCCTTCCCAACTTTGTGTCGTGTCCGCTATCACCGGAAATTTCCAGAAAATATTATTAGAATGAATTTATCTTAAATTACATTGCACTACCTGGATTTGTCTTTCAAGGCAAAAAACATTCCTCAGCAATACAATTTTTGAAGGCCCAGCTTTGTTTCCCACTGCTTACATAATGGACCTATCCTGAATTAAATCCAGTTGAAAGTCTGCCTTTAAAAGACTTGAGGGACATCAGCATTCAGAGACTCTCAAGGTACAGAGATCTGACAGCATCTGTGCATGCCTTCACACTCCAGTATTGTCCCCTGAATGGGAAAGGCCTGCCAGTTATTGAGTGTTATTCTACAATTAACCCTGTTGGGAGAAATGTCTGTGCCATCATGGATTGTAACTGTAAAGCTTATAACAAATCATCACAATGCAATAAATCCTAACATTGCTGAAAACCTTTCCTTTTCTCTCTGAGTTATTTAAAATGTCATTTGCTATGCACACTTTTTCCTTTATATGTTTTATTATTAATATTAATGCAATAATGATGAAAAGATCCTCAAAGAAGCCTGAGGAAAGGAATTTTATAAACATTACAGTGGAATAAAATAAGCACATTCCATTTTATCAGGACATTTTCCATTATAAATGGTCAGCTTTCTCATCACTCTGCCAACAGCTATGCCTGCCATCTGTTCACTGATGTCATACTATAAAGTTCACTCACAAAACTGCTTGTTGGTAAGTCCAGGGCTGTGCTAGAGAAGTTTTGTTTATGAATAAATATGCTGGCATCTCTTGAGTTTTTGGGGCTTTTTTAAGGAATAAATTTCATTTGTTTTAGAGTTCAGATTACTGTCTTCACTATACAAAGGTAATGCTTTCTGAAACTGTTGGAGATTTTGACTCTTTGTATTTTGGAGCAATAGCATTAATGGAACATCTTGAGAGAGAGAATCCAGGAACTAGGTTTTAATAAAATGCAGTACATTTGTCTTCTGGAAAATAGACTCAGTCCAGCATGCTAGATTGGACATCGTAAATTATTAATTTATGCCTAAGAAAATACAGGTCAAATCTGATTAGGAAGTGAAAGGAGAGGGGAGAGAGTTGTGTCTGTGAAAAAAGACAATTTTATTTGAAAGAATGAGAGGAAAGAAAGAAGAGAAAGAAAGTCAAGGAAGCAAGCAAGCAGATATCTCCCCCCATCCCCCACCTTTGATTTTTAGAAAAACCCGCAGAAATTCCAGGTGGGAAATGAAAATGTTATGGTTTCAACACTTCCTCTCTCCCAGGAAAAAGACAATTGTACTTGGAAATGGCAACAAAAACATAATGGAAACTTGATGTCAGGAAAATATTCTGGCCAAGCTCAACCTTGGCCAGAGCACACTTTCCATCATGTATCATCACCAGTGTCTGGTCTTTCTGAACTCAGAGAAGCACACACCTTTCCTTCACCACTGTAGTCACAGCAGCACAAAGGAGCATTAACTGCATCCTCCCCTGTTGCCCTAACCCTGTCTGGCTACCCTGCTGCTCCCCAAATGCTTCCTGAGAACCTGCTCCGTGTACCTGGGATGTGGAGACTGTGTTATCTGAAAACCAGGTGGCTGGACTGGTAGGAATTGCAATCTAGCCTGGGCCAGGAGTGGTGAGGACATAAATGCAGCCAGAGGAACAAACTCCTGGGCTTTGAGGTAGTGTCAGGTTTTGGGTGGCAGTGTAGGAGTAGGTGTCCAGGGTGGGGGTAGGAAGATGTGGATGTCAGAGTCATGCTGGCTGGTGTAGGGAGCTTTTGTCATCCCCACATGAGGTGAAAGCAATCTGACTCTTCACCCATACACTATGTGTGTCTGTATAGAGGGTCTCCCATAGGATTTGCTTGCTAGGGAAGACATGCTACCATGGCTTGGTGAAGTGTGGACTCCTGGTATGCACCATGGAGCTTTGGAAGAAATGTTAGCCTAGGAAGGCATGTGTTGACAGCTGTTCTTTGCTGTAGACCATGAAACACTGGGCACACATAGAAGCTCCTTCTGAGCTTCTCCCCCAGGACTTTCTGCCAGATCATCCATGGTACCCCAGCCTTGGGGCTGTGGTCTTGAGTAGGATCCTGTAGTCAGTTTCTGTTTCATGACCAGATTTGCAGCCTGTTTCTTCACACACAGAACACTGATGTTAGCACAGGAATGAAATAGGAATTTGAGAAGAAAAAGAGCGTTGGAGACCCTGTTTCTTAAGATCAGAGAAGGGACTTTGTTTATTTGGGTATTTGGGGTTTTTGTTTTGTTATGTTTTTCCAGGAAAATAAGGGTCAAGAAAGTTTCCATGGCTATGCTGAGATTGGAGAAAGTAAGATGCCAGAAGGGGAAGAGCTATTTAAGCTGAAGAAAAAATGTTTCATACCAGAAGGCAAAAAGATAAATGTGACTAAGAATAAACTAAAACTGGAGAGATTTTCTGACCATTTGAGGAGTAAACTTCTGGAATCCAACTTGCCCTCTGGTGGAGCTTTCCTCTGTAAGAGAAGAGGACAACATGCTTATTAGAAGAAGACATGTGGCCCCAGGAGGACTGAAAGGGATATGATGTCGCCATGTTTTCTGTTCTTCTGCCCCGCAAAGGCCAAGTATTTGGCCCTGGCTTCTGAAGCATCTTCCTGCTGAATCCAGCATCGTTGCCTATCTAATTTGGAACACCATATCTGTAATTAAGGCTCAGGCAAGATCTTTATTCAGTAAGTGGCCCTAAAAAGCCTTTTTTTTTTGTCCTTGGCCAAATCCTGGATCACTAAAGAAAGTAACGCAGAAGCTAAAAATTAGTCAATTTAATAGAAAATGGGAAATATTCCTGTGTCAAGTGTGCATCTGTGCCTCTTTATATATCCTAGTCTAAATATAGGTGCTTTGAGGGCTTGCTACAGATAACTGGAAAAACGAAGGTGAAAAGAAAGAAGACACTTAATTTCCTCTTGCCCTTCCTCCAGCCTTCACAGTGTTTGCAACCTGCACCCCATCTGTGCCAGTTTAACCCCTTGAAGGCTCTGCATAGCGAAGCCACAAACCTGGGAGGACTGGAGGAAATCCCACCTGCAAAGTCAAGTGGCAAAGAAATGCTTTCCTTTCTTAATCGCTGTGCTTAATCCTGCCTTTTCTAAACACTGTCGGAGGTTGGAGTTCATAATTTATTTTCTTAAATTACCATAAATTGGAATTTATGGGCCAGGTGATTCTCTTTGAAAAGGGTCCTTGTGCACTGGAGAGGGGAGGGTGGGACCAACCTGTCAGCAGGGAGCTTTTGGACTTCTTCAAAAGCAATTCTTTGTTTTTCTCTCTTCGCATCAATGTTCCGCCACAGAAAAAGAAATAAATAAGCATTCAACCTTCTTTTAACAGCTGCCCACAAAGGTTCTTTTCTTAACTCTTTTTTTTCCCTCTTTTTATTGGTCCTTCTGGTTTCTTGGCACAGCAGAGGAATAAGAGAACTCTAGAGACAGTAGGATCCTTTCAGAAACACCTTGCTTTCAGTGCCTCTTTTTTTTTTAATGTAAGACATTTTGGGGGCAAGTAGGTGGGCTTTTTTCCCAGAAGGAGGACTTCAGGGAATAGCTCAAGGGTGTCTTGGGACTTTCAGTTTACCACTTTTTACAATGAACCAATTACCTTGTTTTTGCTGAGGAGGAGAAGGATATTGTTTTATGATCCCAACAACACAGATTTCCTTGAGTTAAGTACTCTGAGCTTCTCCACATTGCATACTGTATGCTTTTTAGTGAGGTTTATGCTAACATGTTTTACCTTGTGCTGCCTGGGGCTATGAAAGGGAATAAATTGCTTTCTGGATCTCCTATGGATTGGACAAAGCATAATGGGATTAAATTGCATTGAGAAAGATTCCGGTTAGACATCAGGAAATACTTTTTCACAGTCAGAATAGTTAAATGCCAGAATACATTGCCTAGGGAAGGGGTGGAATCTGTGTTAATAGAAATTTTTAAGAAGAAGTTTGAAAAATATTTGGCAGAAATGTTTTAATATAGCTGAATTCTGCCTTAGGACAGGGGATTGGACTCAACTGGTGTTCCTTAGCCCTTGCTTCTCCTGATTCGTCCAAGGATGACTTCACCATTCTGATCTGGGAGGAACTACAGTTCACTTAGTGCAATGTTTCTACAATAGATTGCACTTCCAGCCTATTTCAAACATTGAACCGTGTTACTGTCGTCATCCCTGCCCCCTCAGGCCCCACCTCAACTTCTTTGCTTGCTCCCACATGTGGAAATGAGTGTATATGCTGTCAAATCAGGTTGTTCCAA
Source organism: Bombycilla garrulus (assembly GCA_013400315.1). Classification (NCBI taxonomy): domain Eukaryota; kingdom Metazoa; phylum Chordata; class Aves; order Passeriformes; family Bombycillidae; genus Bombycilla; species Bombycilla garrulus. The sequence continues at coordinate 88,776 of VXBU01005353.1, forward strand.
AGTTTCCTGGCTACTACTTGATGCCTACCAGACCATGGACCACAGACTGAAGAATACTGGCTATAGTGACCTCCTGAAGTCTATTCCAGTCCTAATTCCTCTGCTTCTAGCTGCGCTCATGCAATTCATCACCATGGCTCTATTGACACATGACAATTTGAGTCTTGGCAATAATTATGCTCCTGAGTCCTGGTAGAGAAAGGACTGTTCATTGGCAAGACTGACTGCCTGGAAACAGGACAAATAACTTCAAAATCATGGCCCTTGGTAAACCTGCTGTTAGGAAGTCTATTAGGTCCAGACCTTAAGATACACTCTCATTTGAAATCAGATATCCTACCTTTCTAGCCTCCAGACAGGTGTGCCATTTCTGCCCATGAACAAGGAAGAGATCTGAAAAATCACATACCAGCAGAAGTTACTTGCAGAGGCATTGACTGAAAATTGAAAAAGCCACAGATAAAATTGGTATACTTGTCTTTTGTGCTTACTTACTCACATATCTAGCCAGGTTCTTTGAGGCTCTTAAGGTAGGATGTAGTACTTCTCTTGATTTGCATGAATGTCTAGGAGAATAAAAATCAAAATATTATGTACCATTCAAGCTTTCATAGCTTCTCTACAGAAAGGCCTGCCAAATAGTTTTAAGAAACGCTTGGCCTTCTTGGGACCAAATTCACGCCCACAGAGTAATGAGTCCAGATTCTACAGTTTCAGACTCCAGAAGAACCTGAGAAAGACCTTGCCAGTTGCTCCAGAGCTGTCTCAACAGTTATGCTCAATACTGGATATGTATCTGGTTACCCTAAGAGGTGGCACAGCTCACACAGGCCTTTGATAGATACTGATTTTTTCCTGCCAATCTCTCTATCATCCACCCTGAGGGCACCTGCTGTCTGCAAATCAATATTGCATGAGGCATGGCTCTCCATCCAAAGCCCTGGTGGTTCCAATTCACCTGCCCACACCTGCTCTGCCTGTCTTCTGCCTATGTGTTGTGCCCCTAAGTCACCTGGGTGTAATTGTTTCTGGATGTTGCAGCACAACATTCTGGACAATGCAGCACAACAGACCTAACTCTGGGAGTCTGAATCAAACATACAAAATATTCTCATGCACTGGAAATGGTTAGCTTATCTAAGTGACACAGAGAACTGCTTCTTTCCTCCTGCCCTGAGTTAGGGACACTTTAGATATAGGCTTGGCACTGTCTGGGACATGTCTGTGAAGTCCGTCTGCTCCTTTCTTCCCACATAAAATCTTTCAGCTTTAATGCAACAATTCCTGTCTCAGAGATTTGTGCTCCTTCCTTGTGTTCAACACCACTGGACACAATTTCCAGTAATTTCTGGAAGAATCACGTGCTTGCTGTTCTTCTGACCCAAATCCAAGGTGACAAGAAGTATAATTACCTAACAAGTTCCCAGCAGTTAGAGACCTGCAAGATCTTTGCATCCAGCAACTCACTCCTCCCTTCCTCTGGGCTGTGTTTTCCCTTCACTCTGCATGGGGAATCTGGAAATTTCCCAAGGACAGAAGAAATGAGACATGGGTGAATGTCTGCAGGCTAGAGAGTGAGCAGTGTCCGAGCAGGGATGTCGGATCACACACACTCAGGAGAAAGCTGGCTGAGCAGCTGATGTAGGCCTGTGGCTTCAGGTCTGAACTAGATTCAGGATTATAATTTTAATAAGCATCTTTTCCTAATGAAGCCAGGCTTCTTGGCAGTGCAAAGGCTAATGGAATACCCCTTCCTTTTTGGCATCCTGGAAAGTGATTTGCTGACCTACATAGAAGAAAGGTGATTCTATAGGGCAGGCGTTTTGTTGGGACTCTCTTCAAGTTTTGCCACAAAGGAAAATCACTTAGGGCAAGACTTTAAAAAGCAACTAATAAAGAAGGAAGGAAAACAGCTCAAAATGGCAATGTCCCCACACATTTAAAATGGGAGCTGGCTTGCTTTGTGGTCAGATGATAGAAAAGGTTTGCAAAGAAGCCCAAAGACAACAAGGTATGAAAAGACTTTCTAAATAAAGGCTTCACACTTTGCTGGGGAAGTATGAAGGACTGGGATGACAGAAGGCTTGAAACCATCTCAGTGGCCTTTAAAGATAGAGGGTCCTTTGATGAACATTCGGCAAGGTTTGTTTTTTAGTACTTTTTATCTGATGCTTGTTTTTCCATAACAGCTAAGTAATGACAGGCTGCCAACCCCCTTGCTAGATACCAGGAAATACACATGGTGAAGAAGTCATGACTCATGATATAATCTCTTTCACAAACTTGAATGCTGTTTGTGAAAGTGACTTTTCTGATGCCTAATACAGTGTTGCGCTTACATATCTTAGCATTGACTAAATACCTCTTCTCTAATGGGTCACCTATTTGTCTTCAGCTTAGAGGGTTTTGAGACCTCTGCTAACCAGTTTTAGTTGCTCAATTTCTCTAGTAATTGACTCAAGGAGACACCATTCAATCGCATAAGTCTTGTCTCCTTAGCAAAATGAAGTAAATATTTATGGATGTATTTCACTACTTTTAGTCATTAGAATCTGAAAAGAAGTAAGACATCCACTAAGACCTTCAGGAGGGTAAAGTCAGTGCCTCAAAAAGGTCAAACTCAAAACTCCTTTTACATATCAGCCTGCATGTACGGTCTGAGTACTCACATCAGTGGTATGAGTCATTGAAGAAAGGGGGAAGAAGAGTGCTTAAGAAGACAGGCTCTTTCTTATCCCTGTGCATTGCCTGTCCTGAAAGCAATAGTCTGAATACTGCTCCATGATTTAGATGTTACCTGCACAGTCCACTCTCTGACTTCCTTCCCAATTGTGAAGCACAGTGGCAAAAGGCACCCTGAATTCACCCTTCAGTGAACACAGGGCGTTCTTAGTTCCTACTCTGAACACAGGTGTGCTTGTATAGGAGGTGCCTTTACACCTGCTGCCTTCTCAACCCTCATTTTATATAAGATTCCCTGGTGAGTAGCCTACTCTTTGCTGGGAAGAGGCAGGAGTGAGAAAAGCGAGCAACTATCTTTCAGACTTAATTTGCATTACATTACTGGCTTGAATACCCTGGGAATTTTTAAATGTGACTGCAGCAGGGCTTTTGTGGTTGATTTCTTACTTGGTTCTGCTCCTTCTTTTTCTTCCCTCTTGAGCACTTTGTCTTATGTGTGTCTGTTTTTTTTTCCCTCTTCATATTTATACAAAGAACAGATTTACTGGGGAGTGGAGTATCATCATGACACACAGCCTTTTGGTCTTCCCTGTCAGCCAGGGACTATCCATGTTATCACTTGTGAAAGGGAAAGAGTTCCTCGGGTCATGACATATCTTTGTCCCCATCAGCACTGCACCTGCATTGAGCTCTGTATGCTGATCAGATCTGAACCATGAGAAGTACCTCAGGGCCACATGCTCAGGTGCTGTGAGCAGATACAACAGCAGTAGTTTCCAGATCAGAGGCCAAATAAGTGAGTCCTCCAGCCCATGCATCTGCTTATAGCTTCTGTAAGTAAGCAACTGATTAAATCCTCTGGAGCATGCCAATGTCTGTACAGAACTATTCTGCTAAAGGAGGGGAGGGCTGGGAGGGGAAGACACTCTCTGAATCTTTGGGGAAAGAGAATATGTTGTTACTAAAGCTGCATACCATTAATTAACTTACCATAATCACCATATAATTACACCAATAATCATTTATCTTGGGCTCAGACCAAAAACCCTAATGGGGAAAATCCATCATATCCAATTTTTGTCCAGATGCTTAATTCCTCTACTAAACTAATCCCAACAGTTCTGTCAGCTTCATTATGGTGCCATTAGAGATAGAAACTAGAAAGGGCTCTGAGCATCCTCCTCCCTGCTGCGCTTCTCCTAAACCATGGGGAAAAAGGGTGGACAGGAGCTGGAAAATTTGGGCTGCCATATTTATAATGCACATCATGGGTAGTTGTGCAAAAAGTTGTTGTCAGTGTTTTGAAAGGAGATCACAAGTAGGATACTAATTGTTAATTCTGGCACTGAGTAAGGAAATTTAGGCATTAATGTTAACCCCAGGTGAAAGGCTGGCATGAGGCAAACATTGCTTCAGTCCTTTTAAAGCCTTTGCAAAGATTCAGGTCTGGCAGCATGGAATATGGGAATAAAACTTTCTGGGAAAATTTCTATTATTGCAAAATTTGGTCTGAAGTTCCATGACTTTAAAGTAGCATTTTAGGTATGTCTTGCTTTGACCACTTTGCCGTTACAAGAACATTATAGAACAGGATAAAAAAATTGTCTATAGGTTACATGAAGGATGGATAACAACATATTTGAACATTCTTCTATTCCTTAACTTGAAACTGCTACAATTATCTGTATAAATTTAAAATGTATATAACTATTTCAGGGCCTGAATGATTGAATAATTGATCAAACAAATTATTAACTTAGAATTAAAGAAGGTCTTGACCAAAGCACCTTAACTCTCATGGTTTAAACTGTTAGTCCTAAAGATCTTGTTATGTGACCAGATGATTTTATAGAAGATTTCCCAGTTGTCAGATGTTTTTCTTAGCTTGAAAAAAATGTAGTGCAAATCTGGACCAGGTAGGTTGGTCTCTATTTCGCAATGCTCTTTTTTTTTTTTTTNGGCACTGGAGAATGAAGTCCTGCTTTGAAGGTGGAGCTTTTGTTCCATAGAGGAATTTCAATCCTGGCAGCTTCTGTTTCATTTAGGGTCTACACCCTGTTGCTTATTATTTCCTGGTAAGCAATGGTAAAGAGGTCATCTACTCTGATGAATGCATTCAGCTCTCTGCAGTTAATTATGGCTCTAACAACGAACCAGCCTTCAAGGTCCTGAAACGCATCACTGCTTTCTTGAAAAACAATACCTACTTCACCTTCAAATGCATTCATGCTGTGCTCCTACAATGAATTCTATTCACCTACCCCCTTGTACCTTGCTTTTATTTTATTTAAGGAAAAATAATATTTATAATAAGGAAATCCAAATGAAAAACACTGCTTTTATCCCCTAAACAGGGTTGCACTGAGATTAAGCTTGTTCTCATCTATGTAAAATCACAGATCTATCTTCCTGAACAGTTTCTTTGTATAAGAAAATGGTTTCCACCACTGAGAAGGGACATATGGTCCAGAACCCCAAAACACAAGTCTGTCCTCACCATAAAGCCAGGGCAATAAGGGGAGAGCTGTGCTCATGTACCTTTGGAGGCAACACTGCCAAGGACTCTGTGAGCTGAAGAAATACCAGGCATTGCTGTTGGCCCCTGAAAAGTGTGAACCCAGGGAAGGACAAACTTGTAGGAGGATGGAAAGTCACACTGGGAAGTGATCTAAGGACTGTTTGAGCCAGTTGTTTTTGAATTTTTCTTCCATTGATTTGTCAACAGAGGTCAGCATTAGCTTCCTCTTCATCCCTGCTTTCTCTTCATCAGCCCGTTATGGTAAAAAGGCTGGGAAAGCCCTCGAGTTTGGCCAGGCTGTTTTATTACCAGAGACCTTGCTGCTGTTCTTGTTCAGTCCTGGGGTTCGTGTTGTGGGAAGGAGGCAGACAGCTCCACAGTCAGGTCAGGTCGGTAGCTGTCACTGCTCAGGCCACCTTGTGGAAGAAGGCAAAGCAGAAAGATGAAAGATTTATGTGTAAATATGTTCATGAGTATATGGCTTATCATAAGTGACCCCTCTCTTGCCTGTTCCAGCTTGTTGGTTGGCTTTGGGCTGCATTTACCTCTGCCACTCCCTGATGCTTAACGAAGTTTTCCTAGAAATTTTCTGGCCTCTCCAGAAAGGCATGAAATCCTCTTGCTTTCCTCTCTCCTCAGGCACACGCGCAGGACGGAGGTGATCAATGGAGACCTTACCGGTTATTTATTTAACAAGGGAAACAAACCTAAACACAAAGAAGGATGGTTAAAAAAAGAAATTTTAAACAAACTCCAAGAACAGCAGCTGATCCTTCTCTTTTGTAAACAAGGCCTTACTGTAATCTTTTTAACTCTTGCCACAAGCCAGATTTAACTTTGGACATCCTGCCCAGAAATCACTGCACTTTGCAGCAGAATAAACATTCAAGGGACCCAGCCACATGGACACACACAGAGAAGGAGATAGAGGGACTTGGAGAGCAAGAAGGGCTTGGAGATAAATGTAGTGCAAAAATGTTTAATTATGATGGCAAATAAAAGAGAAAAAAAATCTCCAGTGAAATCAAATCCTTGTGTTGATTGTGTGTGGGTGGATAACTCACTTCCTTCACACTCTCCTTATCCACTGATGCTGCATACAGCATGCGAGGACTCCAACTCATGTGCCTCCACGTCATCTACTTAAATCACTGAACTATATACAGAAAAAAAGCTTTGAGATAAAGCTTGCACAGGGAAAGACATGCAACTTCCCCAGCAGAGTTGTGGCAGTATGACAAGCACTTGGATTCCCTCCAGTGAACTGAAGCAACTGAGCCTGAAGCTGAACTAAGCTGTTTGGTCCCGACCGAGACCTGCTGCAGTGACTGCAGGAGGTGGGGGGGACCCTCTGCCTGCAGAGCATGTGCATTGCTGCACACACACAGCCTTGGGGCCTCCCCACAGAGCATCCCAATAGGACAATGAAGCACCTAGTATTGTTCCTTTTTATTTTTAAAGCACAAACTTCTGGGCAAATGCCCAGGCATTCAAAGCTGGGTGCAGAAGTAATAAAAAATTAAAGTTCCTTTGTGATACAGTAATGCTGAGATCTTTTCTATACCAACAGTAGAATGAAGCTCTAAAAAGGGTTGTATTAGATATTATAATTGCTGTCTGAATAAATACTGAAACCATGAGCATTAAAACAGAATCTGATGGAGGTAAGCAGTTGTATACTCACAGATGCACTTGACTGATCTTAAAATACTGAGTATTTCCACATTTTGGCAAATTCTGAAATAATCTATTTTGTCTATTCTATAAGGGCAGGTAGGCATGAGGCTATAGACCAGCAGTGCTTCAGATACCTGGTGTTGTGGAGCAGAGGGTATGTGGAGGGCTTCTGTGCTCTTACATAAGGGGTTCAGGGCTGTACAGGATTGATCAGAAAGACAGGTGGCAACATGGGACTAAATAGGAAAGAGACATTGAACAAAGCACATTTGCACTGGACATAAGTTCTTGCTCTCTTCCAGCCTGGAAGAGATTCCCAAGGCCAACCATCCACTGCCAGCATGTCATGAATTACTGATAAAATTCATCATTTGCTGTTGCACTTGTGCCTGGTGCCAGCTTCTGGCCAAGAGTGACATCATTTTGTCTGTGATCAACATCAAAGAAAGGAAAGGGAGGCCTAGGAAACCCACATAAATCTGAATGAAAGCAAACAAAGATGTGTCATCAACTCTGGAGATGGCACCATCAGGAGCAAAGTTTTATTACCACTTGTTTGGGAGGACCTATGCAGTTTGTTCATGGCTCCACATGAGTAATGTGGTTCTCCTGGGTCCCTGACAGTGGAAAAAGAATAATTATATTGCAGTGTCACATATTTCCTCCCTCTTCAGTGGTAGAGCTAAAAAGCAACAGGAAGTTCTCCAACTCGGAGAACCATATTTTTGTCATTCTTTCATTGGGGAGTTGCTGTTTGTATCAGAGCTCCCAGATTCGTGACATGCCATTGATGGGGGCTTTCTCTGGTTTTCATTTGCTTCCTTAACAGATGCAAAACTTGGGGTGTCTTCACAGGCAAGCCAGAGGAATGAGTCTGCGGTCGAAAGGATGGTGACTGCAAAATGGTTTCTTAAAATGGAGTCCAAAGATTCAGGCTGTTATCCTTGAGTGACCTGGCAAGGACTGAGCTCCCTCATAGCTGATGAACACGTGATATGATTGTTGTTGTGAAAACTGCAGCTGCAGGATAATGGCCTGAAACATTTTACTGGGATAGATTATTTTTTGTTAACATCCTTCTTTACTTTTAACTCTAAAACCTTCTTAGGCCTTTTTTTTTTATTATTGTTATTTTTTTTAATCTTTAGTTTAGTTGTACAGTTTCATGCAACAAAGCAGATATATTTTTTAACTCTCCAGATCTCTCCAGTGCCTCCAGAGGATGCATGTTGGCTCACAGACATTTTTTTCCTCTTTTAAGTTAATTCTGCTTTTTTTTCTCCACCACATAAAGCTACAAACAAGTGATGAAGAAATCCATATTTTAAAAATAGATGGAGACGGTCAGGGCATGTGTTCTGCTACTCATGCAGAAAAGAGGAGCATCTGGTTTGAAGAGAAGGCTTCAATGGCTCCAGCAGCAATTTATAGTCATGGTGCTGTCAGCTTGCACCTGCCCTACAGGAAGTAAAGGAGACACGGAAAATGATTTTTCTTTGTATTTTTCACTCAGAGCTAGCCATTAGAACTCATTCTGGTGGCCCAAAGATTCTTAAAATGGCCAAATTAAAACCTGTTGTGACTACACTGAGGTACAGCAGCTAGTGTGTATTTTTCTGCCATTGCCTTTGACTGATCTTGATGATGGCTGGCTTGTAGGCCAGGAATGTGACTTACAAGGAATGAGAAAAAGGAATTTGTCTATGGTGCCCCAGTCTCTTTAGCCTCACAAAACACATCTCAGTTCTGCAGGAGAGAGATCTGACTTCTCTCTTTTCCCTGCCAGAACTCCTGAGCCTCTCTTCCTCTGCCCGTGCCCATACCTGCACCCTACCCCTGATGTCTGAACCCAAGACTCAGTGTCGGTGCCAGCAGGAGACTTCACCCTCCAATACCTTTCATTTGGATAGATTTCCTGATAGAGACAAAAAGACCCCCAAAATGTCAACCTATAGGAGAAAAACCTTATTAGTGGAGCAGGTTTTTCTTTCTGTGAAGAACACAGCTGAAGATCTTTCCACAATGCCACTGGATGCAATGATGGAACAGAAGGAGCAAACTGGGATCTGGAGCAGGAGTAAAGTTTTAGTTTGGTCCAGATTCTGAATCAGTATTGAACTTTGCAGGTAAAGATGTCAATAATGCAATTCTCATCCTGTCAGAATTCCGGAGAGGATTTAAATCAAGTATCTTAGATTGATGCAAATGATAAAAAACTTGGATGATTTGTGGAATGCAACTTCTGAATTTTTTGACTTCTGAAATATCAAAGTAACTATGTGGGAATCTTCTGTTTTGATACAGTTCAAACATAATACTACACATTCTGTATAAAGACATAGAATGGGTCCAAAATGTAATATTAGTACTATTTAAATGCTTTAACTTGTAAAAAAAAAGTAGTTCATGTAATTTACTAGCTCCATGAAGTGTTCCAATGAAGTCCAAAGGAAAGTCTGATTTCCAAATTATTTACTCTCTCTCTGAAAACATATTCCAGCAAAGCATGTCTCTTTTGATAAAATGCCACTTCCTAATGAAAAAATTACTCATATTTCTCACTATTTTATCTTTTCTGCTTGTTGAACTGTTCATTTTACTATCAAATCACAAATTACTCTTTAAGAAATTTTTTCTTCCCTGCAGTCCATTGGAGACAAGTAAGTGGCAATTAACTTTCTGTAGTAAAATGTAAAATCTCTTGTAAAGTCTCTTTAATCACGTATCTCATGCAAAATGTGACTTGTCAGAAGAGATCTCAAGCAAGAGATATCGCCGATGAAAAAATGTAGTCATGTGCTAGGAATACAGAGATAGAGTCACAAAGGTAAAAAATAAGCAGTGAAAGACTGAGCTAGTCCTGCAGAAGCATCATTTCACTTTGGCCTGGGAAGTAAAACCCCCAACATACTATTTCCTCACTTAACTAAGAGGGGCAAGGATTAATCATCACTTGAAAAAGCAATAATTTAAGCGAGTGGAATGCCAGCAATGCTTACTTTTAGGGGAAAGTTTATAATGCTTATATCCTGTCTGCTTTACTTTAATTCACAGTAAAATACTTTCAAATAAACTATTTAGTGGAGTAGAGATACATATCCTCTGGCACCTTTTTTCTCCATGTTCTCATCCTGGTTGCTGTATAATTCCTTACTTTTTATGCTGTGCAATTTCAGTGTTTGCTCTATCCTACTTTGCTCTTGGGGGCTGGATTTCATGTTCAAATAGGGCAGTAACTTTGCTCCTCTGGAAATGAATAGTGGTGAGATTGAAAAGGTCAAATCTGTATCCCACAGGCTTGTTTTGTTCTAGCTATATCTTTTTTCAAAGTTCACATTGTTCTTCATCAGAAAGCACTAAATCCCATACACTGGATGCCAACACAGAAGTGACGTGTTCATGGTTATGTTCTTTGTCAAAGATAATAATAGAAAATATAACTGGTTGACCCGCAGTAACTGACTGGAAGTCACACTTCTGCCCTCAAGATTGTTTACAGATCTTATTTGTTATGATTGGGTTCAAAAGATACCAGTGTGCTTTTCTGGTAGATCTTGGGAAAGCCTTGAACACGACAAGGATCCCCCAGAAGTGAAGGGAACTATCAAGGTGCCTATCACTGGTGACAAGACTGTCATGCCAGAAAGCCTCTGGGTTACCAGGGTAGGAAGGGACAAGCCCCAGACTTGAAGGTGCCTTCAATTACATCAGAGGAAAGGGTGCATGAACTGCAGGCTGGAGAATATCTCAGTAAGTCCATCAGGTGCCATCATCTACCCATGTGAATGAAGCCTCTGCACTGGCTCTGCTTTATTCCACAGTCACTTTAGTTTTAAAACCTTAGAAGCCTGATGTCTGTATTCAGCAGCTGGAACCCAAGAGTGGAAATGTTTTGCAATTGGGCAGTGGGAAAACTTCGTTGGCTTTTTCTTCTTCTTCTCTTTTGCATAACTTGGTTAAAATACTGCACTAAACCACTGGTGACAGCTCATCACTTGAGTACTGAGAAAAGCAGATGGTTTGATGCTCTTGGTAGACACACATTCCTGACCCTGACACGCTTGCTCTGTGCCTGGCGCTTCATGAGTTTGTCTCCTGAGCCTGTGATGCACATCCAGATCCACAGTTTCACAATGTAGTTTTGCCTGCAACAACTTCAGGCACCCTGAAGGGTGTTTCCCAGAGAATTTGACTCCTTCACAGCACCAGAGGAGATTGGTAGCATGTCCACATTGCTGGAGTATACTAACTAGTGATGAGAACTGGACTGATTTCTTTGCTAGCATCTCCACATTCACCTAATGGGTAACATGCAGGATCCTATCTGAGTATGCAGCAAAGCCAAAATATCCCGTGGGCAAAAAGGATGGTTAGAAAGTCAGACTGTCCTTAAACCCTTTATCCAGTTGTCTGTATTATGGGAAACTCTTTGTATTTAAAAGAAACAGGAAGGTGAGTATCTCTTTTGGTATCCTGGAAGCCTTATCATCTCTGTAAGGAGAAAAACCAGAACAGCTTTGAAAGGCAGCAGTTGTTTATTTCATTCTCTTCAGAGTGCTGTTAAGTCTCTATGCACAATGAGGTTAGTCCCTTAGTCTTTCATCTGGCTATTTTGATGAATTAGCAAAGTCACTGGCAGATGCTGGCTGTGAGGAAAATGCCAAAATTCTTCCTCTGTCCTGACCTCTCCACTGCTGTGCTGTGCTCCCCAGGTGCTCTGCACCCTAAGATGGAGAGATTTTTTTGCATGTCTCTCTTCTCAGGTTTGCATCTCTGATACCTGGATATTATGTCAGGTTTTAATAGAAGTTGTGGCTTCAGGTAGAGAGTATCCCCACCCTAAATTACAGTCATCCCAGACCTAAACAATACAAAGGCTTCTGGAAGACACTAAGGCAAGAGAGGCCAAAGATACCTGTGGGTTTGATTTGTGGGTTTTTTTCCCTTGTGACGGTTTGAAGAAGAAGAAGACAGGCACTTGTTGTATGTCTTCAGTCAAGTGGCTTAGATGTCCTTGGAGTGGGCTGAGAAAAGGGATAAGGAAGTAGTTGAAGTTTTGGGAGTCTTGTAGAAGTGTAGGAAGTGACTTTCAGTTCATGAAGGGTCACATAATCCATCAGTGAGGAAATTGAGGCAAATTCCACAGCAGATGAAGAAAGGATGATCTGCCAGTATTCAAAAAGAACATGTTATTAGAAGAGCAGAACAGCAGACAGCAGGTGGGCATGCCAGTCTTTTATCATAGACATGTCTGTGCTGGGAAAATGGAGAGCCTTGGACTTTCATTTTGGTGATTCTTCTAGCATAAGATTGGTATTTTCTATGTTGAGAGAGATTTAGGCCAGGCAATGTCCAGCTTAGTTCTTGCCAGCTCTCTGTGCCTCTGCTGCTGCAGAGGGGCACGTAGGGTACATGTCTCTTGCCCTTTAGAAATATGTTGCCCAGAGAAGCCAAAATATAACTAACAAGAAAAAAATGCTCTGCACAATAAACCAGAATGCCATAAAAGTGTCAGCGCTTCCAAACCTTTCCCTGGTGGGTCACAGCAGAAAAATCCATCGTTCCTCTGGGGTGTATCTCCTGCCATCTGCTTCTCATTCACTTTCCACCTCATATCAGCCCTTGGAAGGATTCTGCAAAGGAGGGCTTGGCACCCATTGCCAGGATATTTGCATCTTTCATTTTAATTTGAAGGGTTCCCTCCTCGGAGAGAAAAGTTGGCATTATCCAGTGACACAAGTTAAAAAAGGAAAACAAAGGAATACACCCAGTTCTGCTGCAATTCTCATTGATTTCTGAGATTCAGGTGAAAGGCAAGCCAGGGGTTTTCCACTTGATAGCTAAGAAGAGTTTCTCTCCAGGGTCAAGTGGGAAACTTCTGTCTCGGTGGCTCATTTGTTTCAAAGCTGGCCTGGTCTGGCCTGGCTTTTTGCTGGAGCTGGAAGAGTTTCTAGTGCTTATGAATGTGACCTGGTTCCTCAAGGCAGCTATGGAAGTGTGAAGGCTATTTCCAGACTTTTAGGTTAGCCCAGGACTGCAGATTACAACATTCCAAAATCCTTACTCATCCCCATTGGTGGTGCAGTGGCTCCCTCACGGCCTCATGCCAATTTGGTTCACAACCAAATGGTAGCTGCTAAACCCCTGGGGTGGGAGAGGATGGGGTGACTTCGCTTTGAAAAACCTGAGCCTCACACTCAGGGTAGGCAAAGAGGGCTTTTAGTGCTGGTGTGTTCCCACCTGCCTTTGTCCCAGACTAGTCTGGGAGATCTTCTCCCTCTCATCACCGACAACACTGTCGGTCTACTGCCCTAGATGCATCCCCTCCTAGTTCTTCAGCTGACTAGAAGTGGTGATATCCTCCAGAAGAGGTCAGTCCAAGAAATCCTACCTATTCACCACCCCATCCTGTCACTTTTTTGACCCCAGAATAAATGGGCATTATCTTCCAGCTGGATTCTGTCTTTGCAATTTGCCACCACATTCTGGGGTCAAGGAAGAATGGGTGTGTGTGTGTGTGTGTGTGTGTGTGTGTGTGTGAGGATTGATAAATCCTAGCACTGTCTGTAGTTACACAAGGTCTTCCTGTGTTGCTGCCCATGTAAGCTTTGTGATTAGAGAAATGTCAAAAACATGCTCCCAACACAGTCAAATGTCATCAGCCTTGCCATGACTCCTGCCAAGTTTATCCATGCATCTGCAGGAACACAGCAAGGAAGGAGGATGTAACTGCATGTCTGCAGTCCAATCCTGGCTGTCTACAGCTGACAAGGCAGAAACTTTTAAGGACAACTTTTAGGTGCGGTATTAGTGCAGCCTTGGATTGCTGCTTTCATGCATGAGAGCATTTAGATTTAGATCAGCATGGAGCTCAGCAGTCTCCCTTGTGGAGCCAGGCAGCTATCCTCCCCCAAGAGAACTTCTCCCTATGCATAAGTCAAGAGCTTCCAGTAGGAAAATGGGAGGGAAAGGAGATACAAGTCTGCCTAGAGCAAGAAGGAAGGAGCACAAAGGAGGAAAAGGGAAGGAACAGATGTCATCCATGAGCCCCCACAGCTTGTCTCCAACATGCTCTGATGAGCCCCTATGGCACATGCTGCACTCCTGTTCTCAAGGGAGCTTGAGAGGGAAGCCAAGCTCTCCTACACTCTCCATTCTGGCCTTCTCAATCTCTCTGGAGACTGGTCTCAAACAGATGTCAGCAGGCCAGACTGGCAAAACAGGACCCTTCCTCTGGTGAAGGACTGATTTTTGCTTTCTAATCCCAGAAGTTCTGGGTTTTCCATAACTGCCTTGCAAGGGAATTAACTCTAACATCTGACAAGTGGTTAATTAAGGCATTGTGCCTCATTACTGGTCTCTCTGGTGAGCATAAGGGTGTTATGCAGCTGAGTAAGTGCCACTCATGTGCACCGAGAAGGCAGGGCAATCTTTTTAACGCATTCAGCAGGAAAGAAGTGTTTTACAGCTGGGAAGAGGTTGTGGCTTCCCCTGCTGCCTGTGAAAGAGACAAGAACCACTTTCTACACCTGCCTCAGAGGCTAGGAAGCAGTTTGAGATGCTTCAAGCATTGCAAATTGCAATCTGCAGCCTTACCCTGCAGCTGAAGTGCAGTTAGCAAAGGACCTGAAACATTTTGAGATTTTCAGATTTTAGAGCTAGGGAAAATGCACTGAAGGAAGAGAGAATTCTTGGCAAGGTCTGCAACTGGCTGCCAGCCAGAATCTGGGCTGCAGCAAGGAGACCAGTTTGGAACCAGACTGTCCCACACAGAGGACAGCACTTGACAAATCCGCTGGGATGGCATTCAAGTGGCTAGGCAGGGTAGGCTCACCAGATGATGCCGATTAGCATAGCTCAGCATTGCCCCTCTTTGTAAGTGCCAGGAAATCTGTCCTTTATTGTCTAAGCAACCAAATACACACACACACACACACACACACACACACACAGTCTTTGGGAGGACTGGTGTTGGTAACAGGTTTGAATGCTTGGTGCAAAAGCTTTGTGCCCAGTGCACTTCTAGGTGTTTTCTCAGATACTAATTTATAGGTTTGTTTCTTTGCTTCTATGAAAAAGTTCAAGGACTTTTTACCTTGGGCAAACAAGAAAAGATGATGTTATCAGCCCATGTTTGCATCATACTTTTGTGTGGCTATGTTTCCTTTTGCAAACAAACTGTTTCTAGGTCTGAGTCACCTGCCTTCAGTTTGGATACCACAATACACAGTGTCTGGACAAATATTCAGACCTGTAAGGTAAAGACACAGGCCCCAGTATCCCCTTTTGTTGGAAAAAACTGGGCCATCTTTGCTGTCATGCAGCTCCAATCCTTCTTCCCAATGCTTGGTTTTTTTGATGAAACAGTAATTAATGTGTATAAATATTCAGCAGAGAAACTAGTAATTGTATTAAGCCATTGATGATGCAATTTGCTTTCAGGCATATAAGCAGTGGAAGATGCTACAAGAAGCTTTATGGGTCAAGATGTGTACCTGAGATTTCAGAGCTTCTCTCACTAGAGAAGTGAGGAAATGCTTGATATTGTAATGGGACTTGCAGGTGAGAAATTGCTTTTCATTATGAAGTTGCTGGGGACAGTCACAGTGTATTAAGGCCATGAGCAAAACAGAGAACTGGCCCTCAAAAATAATTATTCTACTTCTAACTCTACTAATGCCTGCATGTACTTCTTCTGACCTCACTTTCCCCATCTGGGACATCAGAACTCTGTTCCTCACATCTTCGTAAAGCACTGAGATCTACCCATGGCAAGCGCTATAGCTTAAGTTAGTACTAGCAATATTTTTGCTCCCAAGAAATATATTCAACTCAAATATTTATATATGTTCAAAAATCATATATTTGAATTTCACAAGCCATGTTTTTCCATGGTTGTAGCCAGTCTCCTAATCCCGAGGGCTAATTTTAGCATGCCTTTGGCTTGGGAGAATCGCTACAAGGATGAGGAATAAAGGACACTCAAATCTTTCTGAAAGTTCTGTTTAATCCAACTTCATCCCTAAGCAGAGCATGGGGGAGGGGAGGGAGCAGTTTGCCCGCCCCGGAGCAGAAAGAAGAGAGGAAGAGAGAGAGTCACGTGTCCCGGGAAGTTTTAATCCCCAGGGAATAGGGGGACACTGGGAAGAGGGACCACTGGCCAATGGGACAGAGGGAGAAACTACATCCCAGGGGTAGGGGGAAACGGGACCCACTGCCATAGGTAGTGTGGGGAGAGAGTACAGCTACAATTCTTAATGCAAACATCATATGAATTCATTGCAACCAAAGAATCCAGTGTAAACATCAAGTGTAGTTCACCACAACACACAATAAAAGGAAATGGTAAAAGAAAAAATTAATTGAACATACTCTACTTCTGCTAAACATTTAACTATATGCAAAATACTGTAGTAATTGCAGCATTAATTACCTGTCTGAAAGAATGAATACTTGGGCTGTGGGTTTTTTTCCCTTGTGACAGTTTGAAGAAGAAGAAGAGGACAGGCACTTGTATGTCTTCAGACAAGTGGCTTAGATGTCCCTGGAGTTGGCTGAGAAAAGGGATAAGGAAGTAGTTGAAGTTTTGGGAGTCTTTTGTAGAAGTGTAGGAAAAAAAACAGATGTGAGCATCTAGACTTAGTCTGGGTTATGTGAACTCTCAACAAACATGAAAACGGTATTAAAATTAGCATTGCTATTTACAGGGATTTTATAGAGGAAAAGAAAAAAATGCCTCTTTTATTTAAGTTGATACTGAGAATCTGTTTCAGAATGTTTTTTCCCCTTGTCTCCTTCTCTGCACTATTTTCCCTTGTGCAGTATGGCAGCATTAAAAATACTGAACATAATAGTGATTGCTGCTTTGCACAGCATTTGGTCTCTGGGCAAACTGGGAATATTAGAAATTAGTCATCTACTAGAGCCAAGGGATAGAACTTGGGTAAAGCTTTTCCTCCTTATTTTGGTTGAGTCTTGGTGACACTCATGTGCTATTAAAATCAGTCCCAAAGGTCTTAAAGGAAAAGGAGCAGTAAAAAAGAACAGACTGAGATTTTGAGTGAGTGAATTTCTGTGCTTGTTTGGAGCTCCTAGACCAGTCTGTAACTATTGCTTATGGGAGGAAAAGCTTTGAGGGTTAATTTTTATGGAAGTGAAGGGAAAAAGAGAAAAAAATTTCTTTTGCTTACTGGGTAAAATTCTTCTTCCTCTTCTCCCTTCTCCCCAGTCAGGACAAAATGCAGACTATAATTTCTAATGAAATCAGGAAGGGGGTAATAGTTCCTGGAAGAGGAAGAGAGAGATTGTGAGGAGATCCCTGCCAATGGTGTTCTGTTACTACAGAGAGAGCACTGAACAGCCCAAGGAAAGCATTCTGTGGGACAGATTCCTTTGGCTTAATCTGATTGGATTTTGTTTTTTCATTGGGCGACAAATTTTTTCACTTTCTTGCTCTGAAACGTGTTTCTACCGTACATTTTAAAGCTGTTCTGTCACGAACAGAACACTCTGTCCCCTATTGCATGTCTGTGGAATGAAATGTTGTCCTGTTCCCTTTTCTCTCCCTGCTGAGGTGCTCTGTGGGGTATATTGCCAGGAAGCGGCAGCACTTCCTCAGAAATGTTAATGATACCAATCAAAGCCTTGTTTGCAGGCCCCACACTGAGCTCTGGAAATTCTGGGAGTCAAGTAATAGAGATGCCACGGCTAAAGATCAGAGGAAGCGTCTGGGAGGGGCTGCAGTGAGGACAGCAGCATGATCTATGTTGTCTTTGTAGTCCCTGAGTGCTCTGACTCCCAGCACTTCTAGTAAGTGATGCTGGAGCATTTCACCTTGTCAGCAGACTCTACTGACATCCCTACATCACTGCCCACCAGCAGACAGGCTCAATCATTTCTTTTCCAGTTTAGTGGCCAGGACCTGCAACATGATGAGGAAAATTTAGATCCGAGCCCCTGTTGTTTTGCTGCAGTGCTATTTATTACAGTGGCTGGTTTGAATTTGTTGAGTGCCCAGAGGGTGCTCAGCCATGGACCATTGTGTCCCAGATGCTGGAGAAATGCTAGAGGAAAAAAGACAGACAAGGCCTCAAGGGGTTTATGGCTGCAGCAAAAAGCAGGATTAAGACGTTCTATAGATAGATGGGGAACAGGCACAAACCAGAGAGCTATGTGTTAGATATTGCTCAATGTCTTACTTGGGAGGACGTGATGCTTACAAAGATAAAATAAAAGCCATTGGGAGAACTAAAAGTGGAGTCTGGATGCTGTCACACCTCCTTTTGTTTTAACTCCAAGGTGGATTTCCTCCCTTTCTTACATCCTGGATAGCATCTTATGGAGTATTCCTGGCCCATTCCAGTGGCTCCTAGTCTCACAAAGCATCATTTTTCAAAGTATTTGCAAATGATTTCAGTGTGCATGAAAACATACAGATGTCACAAGCCACCTCCATGAACTTGGTTATCGGTTGTGCTTTCTGGTAGCCATAGGCATAAGAGGGGATAACTCTTTCCATGTTACAACATACTACAGTAGGACAATGGCATGTTGTGAGAAGGAGGCAAGAAGATGAAGAAGAACAAATTAAATGTAGTGATGAGGATTTGTGGATCTGAGCACTGCAAACAGACAGGGTTTGAGTCCTGAGCTAACAACACACAGCCCTATGGGGTACAGACCTCAGCTGCTGGAGGATTCTGCAACTGGTAAGGGTGAGAGTGTGCTGAGCTGCTCAGGGAAGGCAGGGTGATGAGGAGGAAGGCTTCACTTCAACGCATATGTGCAGTGCACGCACGCGCGCACACACACACACACACACACACACACACACACACATATGCAGAGTCACAGTCCAGAGCTTTGAAAAGGATTAGAGACACACGATTGTTCCATTAATTGAGGTACAGGAGAGGGAGGTGTGTTTGCAGGAGCAGGGACAGGAGGGAGAGCAGAAATAATGCAGTGCATTAATAAGATAAGAACTAGACAAGGACAAATAATGTATCGTTACACCCCAGAGATGAAAGGGCAGCTTCCAGAGGACTGAGGCTTACACTCTAATCATCTTGGTTTTGTAATATTATACGAGTAGAGGCATATTCTGTGGCTTGGGAGACTTTGCTGAGTAAAACCCTGCAAGCCACAGAAAAATGCTTAAGCAGCCTTTTAAAGCCTGGCAATGATCCAGCCCTCTTCCCTTCCCTGTACCCCCCTTCCTCTACCTCCACCCCACTGCTGTAACCC
This sequence comes from Bombycilla garrulus, assembly GCA_013400315.1. Classification (NCBI taxonomy): domain Eukaryota; kingdom Metazoa; phylum Chordata; class Aves; order Passeriformes; family Bombycillidae; genus Bombycilla; species Bombycilla garrulus. The sequence continues at coordinate 107,899 of VXBU01005353.1, forward strand.
AGCCAGAGAAGCAGGAAAACCCTTGAGACAGGCAATCTTTATTGGTGACGATATAAAAAGCTTTTAAAGACAATGGGAGGATTAAAGCGTTAGGGTCAGTTGCTACATTCTTGTAAGTGATGAGGGTGCAACAAAATATTTAAGCTCCCATGTAGCCAAAGGCTTTGGATTCAGTGAGAAAAAAGGAGAGCTGTTAGGAGGGAAGGCTTCTGACTGCAAAATTTGGCTTGGCTCTTGATGCAATGAGGCTTGGCCCTTGCATGCTTTCCCCTTGCTCCTGGTAAAGGCGGGGAGAGGATGGAGTGAAGGGTCAGGCAGTGATGAGCAGCATTTTGATGGGCTGTAACCTGGGCGCTCAAAGGCCATCTTGCAGCAACCCTCACTCCTAAATGTCACCCCAGTGCTCCCGATCTGAACATGCTGCTCTTGCTGCTGCTGCTATTTCAGGAGATGGCAGCTACCTCTACATTTGCCTGGAGCCACCAGCCTGTAATTTGAAACAGCAAAATCCATTCTGGTTGAACTTCCCACTTCAGGATAAGGCAGGAACTGTTCTCTCTCAGCTGCACAGCCACTCAGCACTTCCCCAGCTCTTATCTGCAGCACCCCAGCTCTCAGCTCCTTAGGATAAGTACAGGGAGTTCCTGACTGTACCAGCAGCTCCCCCTTCCTTGACATCGATTAAAGTCTGCTCAGATCTCAGGGCTGATGTACACCTCCCTCTTGCTGGCACTGATGGAGGGAACCATTGCCAAGGACAGGCAAGTTTAATGCTATGAAGTAGAACTGTAAACTTCCGGGGTTAAAAAAAAAGAAAAAAAAATACAGGTATATGCTGAACTGGGCAGGATATGTGCAGAAACTGGGTGGAGAACAGAAACCGGAAAGCCTGATATGGTTCTTCAGCCCAACTGTGATGCTGAGTGAATCTGGCAGGACTAAAACCATCCAGAATGGTGGTCGTCCCAGATGAGTTTCCCCATTGTTCTGACACCAGTGCTGCTGCAAGCCAGGATTGTCACAGCCAGCAGAGTTTCCCATGTCTGTGGGAAAGGGTTTTCTGAAAGGTTACTGCTGTTGATGCTCTGAAGATCCTTTCAGTAAATCCATGAGGGGAGGAAAAGAAGACACAGATTAGCTTTGAAATTGTGAATAAGGCTGTAATCAAGGGAAACAGGTCACAGGTATCAGGGACTGGACTGCTGGACTGTAGATGCAGTGTCTGGATTGTTTTCTATAATGGTAAAAAAGGCTATCAAACACTCCACAAACAGGAGAGAATAAAAAAAGGAAAAAAGAAAGAGAGTCAGAGTCAGAGAGATATGGAGATATACTCCATGTAGTTGAAAATTTCACCAGAATTTTTGAAGACATCTGTGTTTCTTTGGTCAGGAGACTAGGTGCTGATTTAATCCAGCACTGCTGCATTTTCCCTGGTTTCAGGCCCAATGTCCTATTTTCTTAACATCCAAGATCTTCTTGCTCCTGTGGAATACAGCCTGATTATAAGGAAGTAAAATCCTTAATTTCTCATCTTTGATTTCCAGAGACCTACTGGTAATTTTACTTCTTTTTTATTTTGTAGAAAGAGGAAGGGGCCTTTTTCTGCTTTTGGGCTGTGGTTTGTTATAAATTGTCAAATTTGCCCTTTCTGAGCTTTCATGGTGGTGTCAGTTCTAAGTGCTTGATCTGTGCGTAAATCTCCTGTAACAACTAGATCTTTGNTTGCCTCCTTTCCTCCCTTCTTTCCACTCTCCCTCCCCATACTCCTATGGTCAGTCGAGCTTAAAAAAATATTTCTGTTGCCTACTCTTTATTCTTATACTCATCATAAAGTTCATAAATGTTGGCACATTTTCCAGTTATGATTAAGCATTGCAAAGAGCAGGAAGAGGCGGGGGGAGTAGTGGAACATCTTAGTTGGATAGGCTTAAGCAAATATGCAAGCAGTTCTGCATGTTTACACTGCAGGAGGCAAGAAGGAAATCACTTGATGTGCAAAGGACTTGAAGGTGGTGAGGTTTTGGAGGGCTCTCCTATTCTATGAGGATTTGTTTCAAAGTGTTGGACCCACTCCCGGAAAAATTCTGTGTCTCTTCCACATGAAAGTTATCCTTATAGTAGAAAGCTCTGTGGTTCCAGAGAAACAAAGTTGTCAGATATCTTTCATCTTTTGCTAGTAGCGTTGCTATAGCTGTGATGGCAAAAGAAGATCACTGAGACAAGATTTGTCCGGAGAGGGAGAGATTTTCCAACTATAACTAATTCCTGATGCTACATGTCTGACTGCTCAGCCTGAATCCTCCAGGGAGACTTACAAAATACACTAGAAATCTGTGCTGAAAGCAAGAATCCATAATTCTACTGTATACCAAAAATAGTGACTCCAGAAGAGGTTCTCCAGAAGAGGTGTGTCACATAATATGCATACACAAAAATCATATTTTAACATGCACACTGCCAATAGTAAGCCTTTAGTACCTCAAAGGCAATAATTATGTGCTAGTGGACACACGAAGACCAGTGCCAACTTAATCAATGTTCATTTTGCAAACATCATGTTTTCCTCTAGACCTGAAGGTTTCTTTTCCTCAGAGAGGGAAACCTGACTAACATATAATAAGGGTTCAGAGAACTTGCATGCCCCATTGGTGATTGAGAAATCATTGGCATTTCTGAGGAGATGGTCACAGTTTTTATTCCCAGCTGTTCAGGTCATTGTCTACATTGTACCAGTGTTTCCCAAAAGATAATGGCTAGCACATCCCCAAGATGAACTTCTTTAGTTTTAAATTTCCAAAACTATGAAGCCTACATATTCAGGTATATTGCTGTGCAACAATCCCTCTCGTATATGGTGCAAGAATTATTAACCAACACCTGGTTATTTTCTGCCAGCACCTTCCATCTCCTGAATGAATATCAAAAGTTGAACCTCTTACTAGTGTTTAGTGCTACATGAAGCTTGGAGTCTGTGTTTCTGAATTGTTTCTAATGAGTTGTTTATTGATCTGTAAAAAGTTCCAGGTGCAGAAAATCAACATGAAGGCTGCTAACAGCAATTATTTCTTGTTTCCTGCCCTCAGCGTGGTCTTGAATTAATTCCTTTTTTTTGGGATACATTCATCCACAATTCAAATATGTAAATGGTGGGTTCAGGTCTGATTTGGATTGAGAAAACTTAGAGGAAAGTCTTAAAAGTTTTTGTTTAAAGAGATTGGCAAGCTATACAGGAAAAAGTAGAATAGCAAAATTCTCATGCCTTTTCTCAGCTAGAGAGAAGACAGGACAGATGAGGACTAACTCAGTTTTTTGTAACATTAGAAGAGGACAACATCCTTCTTTTTGATATGTGAGCTGGGAAGATCAGGACTGAGAACAGAATGAAGAAATAAATCAAAAGTCATGCAATATATTTTTTGAGTTATTAATTCTTTTATGATCATGGCGATGTCTACACTTCTAATCCTGGATCCATTCAGAAATTTAAGGATAAACACATCAAGGGGCAAGGAGTACAGAGGCACCTTTTTGGTAAGTGACTCACTTCAGGCAAGATGATTTATCATGTGAAGAGCATTGTGACACAAACAGCAAGGAATCAGCAGTGAGACACTGCATGTGAAATGTTTCCATATTTTCTTAGGCTACCAAGTGCTTATGTGCTGGGATCATTCTGTTAACCAGTAGTAGGTAGCAGGGTGAAAACGTGTTGCTATTTTTTAATGGTGTTTCAGAAATCGGACATACTGGTGACTGAGGAATGATAGTTGCATCAGATCCCTCTGGAAAGGTTAGTCTTGCTATTCTTAAGTACTTTATTTTGAGTACTTTTTTTTTTTTACATCCAGATCCATGCCAGAGGTTCTGAGGCTGTGCATGAAAGTACAACGCTATGTATAGTACATCTCCACAGATATGTCCCACACTTTCCTTTCTAAGGTCAGCACTGCAACACACAAAGCCACGGTAGCTGGAGATGGAAAAGAAGCTAATTAACTCATCTATCTCTTTTGAAGGCTAACTCCTTGCCAAATTTTCAGAATTCAGTCCAATCTAACTGAAATGTTCCAACCATTTAAGATCTCCTCTTATCTCTTGGGAGACCATTTACAGGTCAAATACATATCAAGAAGCACTATGATAATGTTTAAGCACCAAATTCCACTTCCTAGCTTTACCTTTTCACTAAGAGCTCTGCTTCCCTGGGCTACCCTAAGTAATTCCTTTCTTTCTTTGACCCTTTCATGCCCTTCACAAGATTAGTGTAGTGCTATTTATAAACTCTTCAAGGCAGAGACTGTATTTTCATCTATCTTAGTGCTAAAGAAAAAACCATTGAAATTATCACCACAAATGGCTGGTCTTAATAGATTTATCTCCCCAAACAAGGTGTGATTTTTTAATTTAACATTTTATATGATGGTAATGTAAAATTCAGAAATAATCCCTAAGTGGGTCAGTGGAAAGAAACATGATTCCAGCTTCCCAGCTGCTGGCTGTGGATCCTTGTTAGTGCTCGAAGTTTCATTTGGCCTGTCATGAATCATCTTTTCAAACTTCTCACTGCATGCTAAGGGCAGCAGAATTCCGTGGATCTTCAGATCACTTAGCATGACCTGGAAAGTTACTAACAGTCTTTTAGTGACATTCTGGGAATCAGCTTCCATCTGCAGATTTATTATCTACTCAGTTCCATCACAAGGTCTTGCTTAAAACTGACCCATTAGACACAGCACTCCTGTGTAATTTTCCATCTGCTTTCCATGATTTATCTCCTTGATCCAGCTACCTGCTGCAGCTGGATGCACTCTGAAGTTTCTTGTTCAATAAGTATTATTTTAAAGGGGGAAATATAGCACTGAACCTGATATTTCCTTTCTTTTTTTTTTTTTCTTCCTGGATGTCCATGTAATGCTAAAGCACCTGGGGTTTCAGGCACTCAGGCACTTGGACACATAAGGGACTTCGGCTTGGGTCCCTGCTTCTTGCCAGAGGTAAAGCACAATGTATATGCAATCAATGTATATCCAAGCATCTACAACCTGGCTACAACTCTGGAGCTGAACCTCTCTTTCTTTTCAAGGGATATTTGAAAGAGTCCTAAATGGCTAATGAGAGCTGCTATTACCACCCATTTGTCCAGGAGGAAAGAGGAGATGGATGGTTGGATGGAGGGATGGATGGATGGTTGGATGGATGGATGGATGGATGGATGGATGGATGGATGGATGGATGGATGGATGGATGGATGGATGGATGGATGGAGACAAACAAGATGACTAACAGCGGAAAAACCCCTCATGTGCTTGCAGTTGAAGCATGCACCATGTCTGTCCCAGTTTTCATTATTATCTGGAGCAAAGTCTGCTGGTAGCTTGAAATGTGGTATATGAGACCTCTGAGGACAGGAAAGCACTGTCAGTAGGGCTCCTCATGGAGTTACAGCTTCATTTCCATGGCAGAGTCATAAGCCCTCATGTGTAATAGCTACTCTATAAACGTTTGTAAGGAATGGACTCTTTCTGGTGTCATTATCAGGGTGACTTTTGATCCACAGCCAAGTGGATCAAATCCAATCCCATTGGATCTGTTGAAATGCTCTTGTGGCACTCGGTTTCTCATTTCAAAGAGAGGGTGATAGCACACAACTCCTTTTACTTTTTTGCTCTGTTTTCTATGTGTAATATATTTAGAGCTCATGCCTAAATGAACTCTGAGAATTAGTCACGGAGCTGGAGGAGTCAGTTTTTTCCTTGTGTTCTAATATTTGGATGCTGGAAATACCAGGAGGTGATTAGATTTCATATCCATTTCTCCCTGTGCATAACTCACTGAGGTATCAAAAGCAGTTATGGGGAAGTACACAGTCTTACAAATACCAGGAATTAAGTATTTTACTTGGGTTTGCCCAGATCAGTCTATCTTGGCCTCATTTGCTTCCTTTATGGAAGTTCTTTTGGAATCAAGATGTTCATTCCTCAGAGAAACTAACTGAATTAAAATTTTGTAAGGAAAAAATGCACATGGGGATTAATTAGAGATAACATAGTCATTTGTTTTCTAGCAACACCTTCTTCAGCCCTCCAGAGACAGGGAAACCAGAGTTTATCTCCTCCTGTACCATTGCTGAGTGCATGGCTTTCACGAGCAAACTCCAGAGAAGCATCACCATGTGAAGACTCCAGCTGAGGTGCAACTGCAGGAGACATCATTATCACACTCTGTCCAGCAGCAGGAAAGTGCTTTTAAACAAAAATTACTATGAAGTAACATCAGAACTGAGCCTGAGACACAAGGACTACATAGTCTTGTGCTGGGCTCAGTTACAACTGCAGAGAAAGAGGCACTGTTGTAATACTTTAAAGCTTTTTATGAATTCAAGAAAAGCTGCTTGGAGAATTTCCTAAAAAGCAATGATTATTATTTTAATTTGTAGAGTTATCCAAATTAATAAATTTGGAGGAAAAGAGCTGTTTTTGACTATGCTCTGCATTTGAAAGTGAAAAGTACTTTTGGGATTGTGTTGAAATATCTCATTCCAGCATTTTCAAAATGAAAAGAAGGTGGGAGATTTTTTTGATTCAAAACTACTCTCTGGCTGAGCGGTTTTTATATATTAAAGAAAAACAAGGTTTAAATTGGAGTAGAACCAACTTTGAAATGTTTCAACCGATTCCATGTGAATACTTCTTAAATAATAGTATTTTGAACGTGAGTATTTTGAACATGAGAATTTTGGCTTTGTCCTTATTTAGAGTAGGAGGGAAAAAATTAGAAATCTTGAGAGTTTTGAGGAAAGAAAATTCCATATGTACTCTGCTTACAGACATCATAGAAATGAAATGCTTCTAAAACCTACCTTGCAAAATGCTCAAAAATGATCAAACATATTGCTTAAAAACCACAAACCACCAGTGGAGATATACATACTGGATTTTTGTATAGCATTCATCCTATAAAAGCCTTAGTGTGATGCTAAAACAGCTTGCCCAAAAAGAAGACAATACTAAAAGTAGTTAAGTTACTAATACTTAATTTACTTTTGTTCAGATCAAAATACTTCATCTGTGTCTGAATAAATAGCAGCCATTTATTCAATGACAGAAAACCATTTGCTGCCATTATTTGTGAGAGTGTTCACATCAGAAATCTGTAAACAATAGGTTAAAGTAGAAGGTATGCTTTGGGTGACCTTCCCACTTTCTCTTCTGTTGGGCTCACTGTGCTGGCCAAGCAATGTCTCCAATGTCTGAGCCACAGCACAGTGTTCTCCAGATGCCTTCAACTCTAGTCTTTTATTCCAAGTTATTGATATTTTATTTTAGAGGCTTAATGGCAGCAGTTCAGGGAGTCTTAACAATGCATCTAGTGAGGATTTTAGTCCTGTTCCCAGAACACCCTCCCATTCCTCTGACACAGGCCCTTAGGATTTTGTGCAAGGTCATGCTAGAGCTACCCAACATCTGTAGTACTGTGAGTTAATGCACTCAGCCTGTATAGTTGAAGCAGAGAAATTGCTCTTTCTAGACTTGCATGGACAGATGGAAGAGCAAGGAAACCTTTGTTAAAGGGAGACTGCTTTCCCCAGGCTTTTACTCTGGGCAATTTTTTCTCTAGTCTATGGGGTATCTCAGCAGGACAAAACAACCTGCCTACTCTAGTCTGGGATGAGATACCACAATAAGAGAATAATCTCTTATTATGACTTTTCAGGGAGCCCATATGAGTGACTGAGCCTTCATGCCTAACCTTGGATCCATTACTGTGTTATGAAATAAAGCTGAAAAACATAAACCTTTTCAGCCATCCTGCCATCAAAGGGCTCTATTCAGCTAGTCTTTCTGTTATATTTGTTTTTTACCTTTCCTCAGAGAGCTCTCTAGAAACACATAGGCTTAGTCTGACAATATCATATCATACTGAATGTTACAAAACTCTTTAAACATAATATTAGATCTAGAGAACTTACCATGCTTTGGGAGAAATGCATGTCCTGGCTACTCTAACTGAGCTGAGGCTTTGGGGTTGAAGAACACAATACTTAGAGGAAAGATAAATTTATCTTTAACTGCAACAGGGAAACCAAAGCTTTGGCCATGGGGAGAAAAGATATCAGCGCCCAGGGATTACTTCCTGGAAAATGGTGACTTTCAGAGAAATTATCAGAGGCTTGTTACCACCACATCTCTATTAGCGTCTTTTTTGTCAAATAGCTTAGATTCTGAAGGAGATAAATAGAATATCCAAGGAAAATGGGAAGCAGTATTGTCGTAGTAGAAATTATACCGAAACATCAATTTGCAATTTGGGGGTTCACACTGGACCTTTCCCTAAAGGAAAAAATAAGTACATTTCCATAGCCCATGTAACAGCCATTGACAATCCCGTGGGGTGCAGAAGGACATTTGTGAGCAAGATTCTCATTACCTTGTGTTAAAAAGGTAGAGGAGGCTATGCCAAACTAAATGGTAGGAACTGCATGGCTACAGTACTCTGACAACGTCAGATGATGCAGCCACCTCTGTTATTTCTATCGGTGTCACCAAAATACCTGTGGGAAACCTCATAAATATTCCTGGAAGATTTTGGCCTAGATAGATATTTTGGCTTTTATCAGACATAGAACTAGGATGAAATAAACTGAGGAATGACTTAAGGAGAGACTTTAATAGGAGCACAGGCAAGATTTTTCTTGTTGAAGAATAAAATTTGCAATGGAGGCATGAACATTAGCAAGCATTATGGGATCAAAGAAATCTCCAGCACCCCACACAACTCACTCATTTGTTGTGTCACTGCATGGATAGGGAAATTCTAGTCTATGCAAACAGGGCAAGATTTTGATTAAAAATAGATATTGGCGCTTGGATTCTATAAGAAATGATAAGCCTTTGAGTTCTTCAAATGCCAGGTCATTGTTCTGTGTCACAATTTTCTTTGGAATACACTGATTCTTGCTAGCCTGGTGAGATTATAAATTAATTATGTGAGAAAAAGGAAACAGGAGAAAAAGAAAATTTGGACCTGCCATTTGGTTGATTATGAAACTGACCTCATCCCACTGAAATGAGTGAATTTACTGGCAATTGGCAAAATGTAAATCTGGCAACTTACACCACCACGTGTTTCAGTACATGTTCTGGCGTCACAAGTACACATAGGGACAGTGACAATAAATTAGTAGACTTTCCAGATGAATTGTATCTTCCTCTGAATATTCTGAGATTTACTCTAGACAAAGTACAAGTATCAATGATTATCATATCATATCATATCATATATAATATCAATCATATCATATCCCAGATAACATATAATATCCATCAGTGCTGTTTGCTTGTACTGCATTTCTTTTATGATTTTATAATTAAGAATCATCTGAATCCTCAAAGGTTCTAAGCCAAATTTTCCACTAGTGATAACAAATAGCCGAATTGATTCAAGATATCCCAAAACAAAGTAATTTGTCACACTGGGAACAGAGTCTGTGTTACTAAAGCAAGGAGATGACTGAGAGGTGGGGGAGGAACACAGCCCTTGTAAGGTCTTTTTGATCTTAAATTGTTCTGTGTTTCTCTGATCTTAAAAATTCAAGTACCATGAATCCTTTGTAGCTCCAGTGCTTTTATTTCATTACTCTGTTGCTCTTGCTGCTTAGAAACTGATGATGAAAGAGATGCTGAATGTACTTTCTTACTGATGTACAAGGAACTGAAGAGAGGAAAAAAAGCCTCTCTGTGATCCTCAAAGTCAGATGCAATTGCAGTGGGAGATATTTGAGCCCAAAAATGTGCAGCTATCAGTATGTAGCTGCTTCCTTGCTGGAACCCCACGCACCCCAGGGATGGAGCTGAAGGAATAGTTTCTAGCCCTTTCCATTTCAGAGCTGTGTTGCTGCAAGAGTTGATGAATAGCCTTCCTTGTGGACGCTCCTTCCCTGCTGTGGCTCCCACCCTTGTCTCAACATTCCCATCTGGATATAAATCTTGTTTTTCCCTGTTCCCTTCCCCCACTGTCCTCATCTTCTCCCCCTGCAGCCCCCTCCAGAGCTCTCCCTCCCCCTTATCCTCCGTGGAAAGCTGAAAAGCTGATAAATAAATCATACCTGCCTTGCTGACCAGGGTGATAGTCACCCAATCCATAACTACTACATGATTTCCTTTGCCAAATGCTGGAAAATGAAAAACACACTGTCCTTTTGAACAGATCAGCATCTGTGTACATATAGAACTGTTATTATGGGACTACCAGCATATCTGTGTTGGGGTCTCTTAATTTTCACTACATACTGATCCAGGCAAAAGCTTTCATTAAACATGGTTTACAATTTACTGAGGGACACACTGTTGACTCAGGCCATTACTATTATTTTGCAGATATTCCCTGGTCTCTGCCAAAACAAAAAAATCTAGCAAAGAAACTGTTTTAATTGAAGCTACATTAATTTTTCTGACTTTGCCACCATACTGAAAACCATTTAAAATATGAGCTTCAGATAGACTCCTATCTAAATTTTTGGGGTTTTTTTCACTGCAGACGTGGGAGAGGCATTTGAATAGCAAAGGATGGATTGTGGTGCTTGAGTCAAATTTTTGAACTAGCCCTAAAAATTGTATCTACCCTGTATTTTTTGATCGTATCTATAGCAAGTGACATCTCTGCTATTCTGAGGTAGAGAGCAGAGCCAGGTTTTGAAGTTCCAGGCCAGTGTCTGGTGATGTGTGTTAGTTAAATAGTTGAAGGGAATTAAAGAAAAAAATGAACTTGTGAAGGGCCATGATGTGGAAAAATTGTGAGCTGGAAAGGGACATTTATATTGCATCATTTCCTAACCATGAGAGGTGCCAGCCTGTAGAACAGTCTCTGGAGATAAGTGGTGTATGAGCTATTGGTTGGGCTATTTTAACAGATGACTGAACACTACCATGGTGGAAAGAGAACATTTCTTCTCACTGATAGAACCTGCTACTGTGAATTACATGCTCTCATACAGCTTATAAAAACTTCTGTTCCAGGAAACAGGGTTAGTGTGTACTTAGGAAATGAACAAATTGCAACAATTTGTGATTCCACATCAGTGGTGTGCTGCATCATGTAAGAACCTGGCTTACACAGTCCTGAAATCTGCTTCCACTTGCAGAGAGATAACAGAGGAAAGTACAGCCAAAGGGAATATGCTGGTCTACACGTCTAACTGGAATCTGGCCTTGGGCCTTTCCTCTAATTATGTGACATTCAAATGTAATGAGGCTAAGTGGAACCTTGCTTTTACTCAGTGACCCACCAAGGGCAACTTTCATCAACATGTGTGAGAGGGAGACAGGTAGAGCCACAGAGATTTCAATTCTAAGTAGACTTGGTCATCCACTGCAAGTGTCTCTCTTCTCTATTAACCTGCTGAAGGAATATGGGACAATTACACTCCCAAATTGGAAGCTGGGGTAGGTCAAATGAGCATGAGTGAAAATTATGTGAAAATTTGCTTTCTAGTGTAATGGCACTTCACCACCATCTGGCCCCAGCTCTCCAGTATGAACTTTTCTCAACAGCTCTTTGCTTAATGCTGTGCATGTTTTTTAATTTTTGATTTCAATCAGAATTTATTTAGAAAGACAGAGATGTGGTACAGATAGAACATCAGAAGCTGAATGGATACACTGAGACAGTGACTGAGCTCAGCACAGCAGCACAGGCAGCAATGCCACTGTACACCACCTGAGGTCTGGGTCCAATTTAACAGGACAATGTTTCCCTGGTTTGGGAGGCAAGAAAGAGGGAATGTGATTTTAGTTTTCCTTCCCTGGTGGAAACAGGCTGTACTTTTCTGGAATGTGTGGGATATTTAGCATGGTGACTTGCAACGTGATCTTAAGCAGGCAAAGAAGTGCGTGTATGCAAGAGCACACACACACAGAGACACGCGCACACCTCAGCCCGCCGGGCAGCCTGCCCACCCAGCACTTGGTGCTGCAAGTCATGATGATTAGCAGAGTTTCCTCCTGCAGCCTGCTGGATAACAGCGAGATCAGCATATACAGACACACCTCTGGTGTGAGTGGAACAGTATTTACGTTGTTCTGACCAGGCCCTTACAAGAACTCTGCTGTGACAGCTGACAAAAGGAGGGAGAAGGAAATCATTAATAAAAAGTAATGTTTTGAGGTGAAAGTGTCAGGAATGCAAAAGAAAAAAAGTTAGTGAATACAGCCATAAGGAAATAATGTGCCAATGTAGTTTCTGTGTCCCTTCCTGGTTAGACTAGCAGGCATTTTATTTCTGCCCGTAAGGCGCAGGATGTGATCTCAGTTGTGCTTTTACCCCTCTGGATGAACCCCTCAGCAGTAGGCAAAGTCACAAGTTGCTTGCGGCTTATACAGCACCAAAAACCACTGAGATTTATTTCCCCAATTTCTTCCCTCACACCACATGAAGAAAACCAGCTCCTTCCACCGGCTACACTTTCCATCAAACCTCTTGGTCCAGCATGGGAGCTGTACATGTAGTTGTTGGCTCACTTGAATGTATCCTGCTTCAAAAAGCAGGAGCACCCAGGACATCTGAGGTGTTTTGGTTTTGAAAGACAGGTGCCTGCCAAGGAACGCAGGAGCTTCTCTTGGAATAGAACATGTAAACGCCCTCCCTCCAAATTATTA
>VXBU01005353.1:120821-144986 GCA_013400315.1 Bombycilla garrulus
CTGATTTTAACAGTTAATGAAGCTGGAGATAGAATACAGACCTTCTGGAATATTTTTACATTGTAACCTAGGACATGAGGTCTGTCCATCCTTCTGGGACTCTAAGGAAGGGTTACATCTGCTGCACATGCACACTGGCTACTCAGAAGGATGAAGAAGAGGTGGTGTTTGGAGTCTGGTTTCAGGGCATGTGCTGACCTGGAGCATTATCTTTAATTCATTCCTTTTTCTGTTCAACTTTGATTTTTGAAGGTTTTTGAGCAGTAAGATTTTTACCCCATGATGTGCTAGAGCCATTTCCGCTTGGTCCAAATGTTTGGGATCTTACAGCAACTCTCCAGACATCAGCTGTGAGAGTGGGCAGTGGAAGGGACAGAGCTACTGATCTTCAAAACCTCATAGGCTTGTGCTGTGTTGAGAGGCAGCACAGACCTGCTGGCACTGAGAAGCAGAGTACACATACACAAGTTTCTGGGAGCTGGGAACTACAGATGTGAGGACAACTTCTTGACAGCACAATTTGCTGGTTGGTACGGTCTTCCAAATGGAGTGCTTAGATCAGTATTAATAAACTGTACTAGTGGTCCTTGTGCCTATGATAGACAGTATCAGGCTTAACTTCCCTGCAATCAGAATCAAATGTGTACAGTAGCTCAGAACCAGATCTTTTATCCAATTATATTCTAACAACCCATCTCCTGTCCCTTAATCCCCCAAAACAGCTGGTGTCTATATTTGATAGTGTCTGGGAACTCATAACAGGTTTGACTTTCTTGGTTGCCTCCAGAGGACACTTAAACTGGCTAGAACTTACCAGACCATAGGACACACTCATTGTGAAGGTAAAATTTCCTGCCTAAGGTTGCATTAATGCAGTTTCCAGGTCTCCTTCAATCTTCCTACTTTATTGGCATGACAACTTCAGGTGTTAGCTTTAAAGATAACTGTTCCTACCCTCTTCATCACCTTGTAGAGGATCAGAACACCCCAGACAGGCCTTCTCTCGCTAAGCCAATATCTCCAGAAATAATAACTTGTTGCATGAGAAGCTGAACTATTGAAGCCAGATTTCCTGTGGAATTGTGTCCTCTTTTCCAGATGTTCCTTTCTTCTACCTCCTCTATAATAACCTCATGTTTCTTATGTCCTTTCCACCTGGCAAGAGATGATGTGCACTGAGGCTAATCCAGTGTGCCTTGAGAAAGTCAGAATGATATGATCTCTGCATTCCACTCAGTCTTGGGGAAATGATTGCTCATAAAGCAAATTGCCATGGGAAAAGAAGATGGCTCTTTCTGTTGAGTTGGTCATAAATGACAATTTGATAACTGCTCTTCCTTGTGTTCTTTCTTTTCATTTTGCACATATAAAGTGTTAATGTGAGATTTTGGTTATTTGATGATAATCAAACATATTTGCATGAATGTGCAGATGAATTAAATGATTCATCTGAAGCATAACTTTTATTTTTACATTCTTGAAAAATGTTCTCATTTGCTAGACAACATATTTTGATTTAATGACAATGAAAATTGTGGTCCCCTGTAGAAATTTTTACTGTGTTCTTTTCACCAGAAATGTCACGATGTTGGCTTTCTGTTGCAATTTGGAATACAAACTCTTCTTTTTCAAATGCCAGAGTATCCTAAGGAAAAGAAATTCTGGTTTCTGACTAGCTTTAATTATAATCCAAAAGCAGAAAATATTTCATCAGAAAAATAATACTATAAAGATGGGGTTTCTAGCAGGGACGAATAGTAGTTAATAAACGCAACTGGGAATTGACTGAAAACCAACTAATAAAGCAAATCTAACTTAAATTTTTCTGATATAAACCTGAGATGACGACTTTGACAAAACATCTCACAGAAGGCTGATCTTCATCTTTCCTACTCTTTGAAGGTCCTGAGAATGGCCACCTAAGTCTGTGTATTCAGAGACACAGCTTCAGCTACATCCTTCCAATTTGGGACTCACACTTGAAGTAAGAGAGGTGGTCTTGATGGGAATAACCTCTTATCAGATCAAAATCTATATTCCTTGAGCTTCAGAGCTCTGCAGTGACATTGAGCTTCATGTTAATGGCGATGTCCAAAGAAGAACAGCAATGTCAGGGCACTTTCAAGGAGAAAGAGAGCTGGGAATCTCCCTTGTCACACTGCTTCCTGTACTCCATGGGTTTTTAATTCAGGATTTAGGTTATGGTGGGTTTTTTGGTATTGGTGATTTTTTTTTATTAGTTTAGTTTGGGCTTTTTTTGTTACTTTGTTTTGGTTTTGTTTTGTTTGTTTTTTAGTACAGTCCTAATTTACACAAAGAAATGAATTGTAATTTGATTTAATTTCTGTACTTATTACCAATGTAGTATGTAAGTGTTTGGATGTTGAATGTAGCCAATTAATGTTTTTGAGTAAATCTTCCTGCTTCCTATCTGGAAAGGAGGTTCCAAATTTTGGTTGAAATCACTGATACAGTATTGTGTAAAACTTCATTCCAGGTATTCTTTTCCTGTGTGCTTCTTTCAAGAAATCATGTTAATCCTCCCTAACTGAAAGAAAAAGGTTCGCTTCCAACCCAAACCTTTCTAACGATAAATATATATTTTAAATATTGAAACTTGATTTTTCACTGGAAAATCTGGACTCTGTAGACCAAAAGAGAAAAAAAAATGCTTTGCAGAAATTCGTTCTGCTCTCCTCTTAAAACTCCCAGAATGTATTTTGAGAAATAACAATAATGCAGCAGTCATTGAAACTTGAGTTCAAAAGCTCATTTAAGCTGAAGTGAAAAATTTAATTTGTGAATCTACTTCCAGTGCACTGAATTATTTCTGTGCTTCAGAAATCCGTCATAATACTGTGGTCTCTTCCACAAGAGAGGTTTAGAAGAATCCAGCAGGTTTGTCAGTCAGCAAGACAAATATCCAATCTATTGACAGTGTAAAAACAAATTTTGGAGTGGGGTAAGGGGTCGTACTCTCAATGTTTGAATCAGCATGAGTTGACAATATCATACCTTTGACATGGTCTGAGCAAGTGTTGGGAGGAAACCTTCTGTCACTTCATGCTAAGCACAAACGACTGCTGGGCATATTTGTTGCTTTCAGAGTGTCATCTCTGCAATGTTCCTTATAGCAAATTGTATTTATTTGTATACAAAATACCCACCTTAATGCCTTATTGTCCCCATTTCCTAAAACTAGATTAATTAGAAACTTCTCTTACTTCTCTGCAAGAGAATGTAATGAAGCCCAAAATGCTTTTCAAACTTCATGTTTTCATATATGGCTTCAACAAAAAAATTGTAGGTGGGTGCATATATGTACTGATGCACAAAATCGTATTTCCTTAGAATCATAAAGAGCTAGAATAGACCTTTGTGATTGATTTTATAATCCATGTGGACTTCAAACAAGCCAAGAGTGGTCTAAACTTTTGTTTGAACTAGAACAAACATATAATATACATTTTAGAAATCAGTTCAGTCCTGACTTCAAAACTGACCTTCAAAACAAACCTTCAAAAGGTGAGGAAGCCTTCACCAAGCCCCATTTTTAACAAGGTGTGTCTAGGTACTCATGTATGTAGATGTAACTGTATATAAATAGCACACTCACATAAGTGCCTTAAAAACTCTGACAATAGCTCAGTAAACCAGTAGAACTTATTGACACAACACACCCTTTGGAGTCCTAAAATGTTTCTAATCTTAAACTTGTAACTGTTCTTTGCCAGGTCAACGTATGGAAGAGGCTTTGGATGTAGCCTGAAAACTTCACTCCACTCCATAACCACGTGGTGGCCTTTCTTTTAAAGCCAGATGCTAATATGAATGAAAAACCCCTTCCAAACCAAACCAACCAACCCACCAAAAAACTAAAACCAACCAACCCACCAAAAAACTAAAACCAACCAACCAAATAAAAACCAACCCCAGAAAAAAAGTACATCTGCTAAGTGGGATTGAGCTTTAATAAGCTCATCCTCCATTTCCAGCACTTGGACAGCAATAGGAAATGGGAGATAGTCTTCACACCCCCAACACACCATCCATCAATGGAGTGTGAAAGAAACGTAAGGATTACTGCCCTAGCTTTTAGGTGCCAGGCATAATTTTCTAGAGATAATTTTTTTTCACTCAGCTCTGCCTCTATAGTTTAGAGCTCCCCTTCCTCCCCTGTTCTCTTCACAGCACAAAGGTGCTTATGGGGGCAGGAGGGGGCAAAAAAACCCCCAACCAAATAAAAAGAATACTTCAGCTTTGAAAAGAAAGCAGATGTTTCTGGGATCCTGATCACAGTGCTTTAGCTATGGGTCTTGCCTGTGAATTCCAGAAAAGCAAATACCAGAGCCCCTGTTTATTGGCTGTTTCCTTGCTCACACTGCAGTATGGCTTCCAAATGGAACAAGGAACTGAGCCAAAAATCAGCAGAAAATTGGCTCAGAAAAGGGGGATTATTTACTTTGCAGGGGAGTGAGCAGATTTTTGCTTTCAGAGAAGGAACCCTCCTACCCCCTATGAACCTGAAAAACAAAGTCAAACCCTTGGCATATTGTGCTCTCTTCTTGTGGGAGGGCTGTGGTAAGGGAGATTGTAATTGAACCACTCAATAAAGATGCACATCATCACTCATTTTATTAGGATCTAATCAGTACAGCAGTGAGTGGAAAGAAAGCAACACCCACCAATGGCAAGTCCCATGAGCTTGGCTTTTGTCAAAGAAGGAAGAGATATTTGGATTGTAAAGCTGTGAACATCTTACCAGAAGCATTGGGTTTTTTTTTCCTCTTGTTTTCAGTATCAGTTTCCCTTCCACTTTCCCAGTTTTTCAGACAGAGCAACAACTGCGACATCTTTGGGCTGTGAGGGTACTGCCTGCTGAAAAATGATCCGTGCTCTAAAATCAGGACATTTTTGAGCAGCTTAGGGCTTGGCAGATAACAAGACAGAGCCTTCATCTCAAATTTGTTGCTGATGAGGTCACATCAGTAGCTGGTTCAGATGCATCCACAAAATAAACAATATTTTAGGAACTGAAATTGGTCTTCCTCAGGGTGAGGCCCTTTATCAACACCTTGTCTCTCCTAGGGGGCATGCAGGTTTAGGTCTTGGCACAGCTTTGGCCACAGGCAGAGAGTCTATTGGAAAGGGAAGAGTGGGGTGTGACGCTGTCAAACCACAATTTTTACAAGACACCATGGCACCTGAAGAGGCAGTGGCTTAATTTAATAAAGCAAATGAAATTAAAGGTTTCATTTAAGTAATGTGGAAATATGTTGTTTTGGTTGGAAGCTGTGGCTGTCCACTGAAAATGTCCTTATGGCAGGCTTGCAATGACTGACAAAAATTGGTATTCTCTATGGAAAGCAAATGATTCCTTCACAATCCAGTTTTCCATTTAGACAAACCTTCAATTTTCCCACAGAGAGAACAAGAACAGTTTTGATGGAAGGAATATAACCAGATCTTACATGCAGCTCTGTTGTATGAAGCACAGCAAACATCAGTCTGTGTGAGGCTGCTGTGTAGCAAACAGGTTCCAGCCCAGCCTGCATCTCAACACTGCCTGCTGCTGAAAGACTCCTGCAGAAAGCTGGGATGGTGGGAAGCTCCTGACTTTACTGTAGTCTGCTGATGTTCATTGAAAATACAAAATGTTTTTCAAAACCTGCCGTTGTATGTGTTCCTTGTCCTGTTTGCACACAGGTGGAACAAGCCATCAATGGTGACAAGCTCTTATGGGCCAGCCTTAAGGACAGATATGATACAAACCCAGTTTGCCCTAGAGAAGGTAGGGGGACATTCAGTCCTAAAAGGAGCTTGAAGTTTGTGTTGTGGTCTTAAGATAGGCTGAAAAAAAGGCAAAGGAAAACTGAGTTCCTCATTATGAGGCTGCAAGACAATTGCTGTGCTGTGCCTAGGCGTGTAAAGCAATTATGTACCTCCCAAAGCAGCAGATTCCAGCTTTCTTTATCACAGAGCTTTTCTAGCACCAGAGGAAGAGAGTAGTGGTACCTCTTGTGCAAAACTAAAGAATAGTCTGGGCAAAGTGATAAACTGTATGGTAATCGGTGTGTAGATGTTAGTTTTGTCTCTTCTCTTGCATCGCTTTGATGACTGCAGTTTGTATGCTGCTGTGTCATAACTGGGCCATGAGTTCAGGACAAGCTTTCCCAGTTATGTTGTCGTCTAACAGCTAGGACAATTTGTGGAGGCCCTATGAGAAGAAATCTTTAAATGGGTGGAAAGTATTACAATTGAACCTCTTTTGTCAGAACCTAATGTATGGTGGGTTATTTATTTTAAGCAGAAGACGTGATCAGCTGTGATCTCTGGGATGCATGTTAAGAATATGGTAGGCTTGTTTCCTTGACATATATTGGCTTTAGCATTTTCTTTTTCATCTGGACAAAATAACTTCTGTTGCAGTCCATACTCCGTTAAGAGGTCTTTGAAAACTACATGTATTATTCAGGTTTCCCAAGGTGGTTTGGTTTCCAGATCAAAATAAAGGAAGCTTTTTTTCCCATTTTTTTCTTTCTCTGTTACTACCTTTCATTTTGACTCATATTTTCACTTTTTTTTTTTTAATTAGAATGCAATTAAGAAGACTGTGCACATCTCAGTAGTGAAGGGTCATGGTTTTCTCTCAATTTCCAGAGCAATTTCTTCAAGGAAATTATATGGAGTACAAGGACTGTAAAGTGTCCTAAGGGTAATGGCTAAGATATCTAGATATAAATACTCTTGAATTACTATTGAGGAATAACTTGCTGTCTCCTGGGTGATTATGAAGGATGTTGGTCTAGTTCATGTGTCACAGGGCATCTTCAAGACCTCAGACTGAACCTCAGGCACAGATGACTCCATGAATGTCTTCCAGAGTTAGAGTTATAACAAGAATCTTCTTCCCAGATTTAAACCAAAATTTATTATAACCCTAGTTACAAGCATTAGAATGACAGAACTGATTGCTCTGGCAGCTTGTGTATACAACTTCATAAGAAACAACTCTGTGGTTTAACCCCAACCAACAAGTTCCTTGTTGCATCTAAAATATTTTTCTTTCTAGAAAAAAATAGACTTCTGTTTGTAATTGATAACCAGAAATATGTAACAGGAGGCTGCATCCAGAGTTAAATGAAGACAGAGGGAGCAGCAGGGAAGAGAGAGATCTGCTGGAGCTTGACTCTTTTCAGGCATCTGCAATTTTCACTGGACACAGAGCTTAATACAGCTTGTCAGATAGGTGTCATTTGGTGGGTGGGAATGCGCACAAGCACACACACAGACACAGACACAGACACAGACACAGACACACACACACACACACACACACACACACATGCGCACACACGCACAGAGACTACTTGGAGACTTCATGAACAATATCTGCAAGTCACTTTTTCTCTAATAATTTCCTACTTACTTGCTGGATTTCTGACAAATAAATTGTATTTAAAATCTCAAAAAAGCTCTGGAATTAAAAAAAAAGCTCTGGAATAAAAAAACATAAAGGAGCAAAATTTTAATGATTTTGCTCTTCTTGCCTGCCTTTTCACCTTTATATTCTCACAGTAGTTTTAAGCCATTAGCCTAACTGTATAAAATTTGTATAAAAGATGTAGAGATTTCAGAAAAAAGTTACATCAAGTTTAGTGAAAATTTGTTGTCATGTATAGTTAAGACCATAATAAAAATTCATGTTATGAAAAAAGGTTGCAATACTGTTCAGTAGTTATTATTTGTGTGTGTGTGTGTGTATGGTGGTGTGTTGTTTCTCCATTTTTACCTGACTAATCAGCTGGTACATGCCATGATATGCTGATGTTTTTCCCACTGGTAATAGAAGAACATGGAAAGAAGATGATGTATGGAAGAGTTGACAAACATAGGAGTGAACTTGTACGTGTGGTGGACTTCAAGGATGTGANTGTGTGTGTGTGTGTATGGTGGTGTGTTGTTTCTCCATTTTTACCTGACTAATCAGCTGGTACATGCCATGATATGCTGATGTTTTTCCCACTGGTAATAGAAGAACATGGAAAGAAGATGATGTATGGAAGAGTTGACAAACATAGGAGTGAACTTGTATGTGTGGTGGACTTCAAGGATGTGACCATATGAAGGTACTGTGAGGGCTTGAGATGGGGGGAATGGAATTGTTATCAGGAGAATTTACTGGTAGAGGACATGCACCTGGAAGAAATCAAATGTCATTTATTTGAGTTTGGCACTCATCAGACTATTTGTTTCATTTCTCAGGTAACTCCTATTCTGGAATCTTCAGGCTTTTTTGGCAGCTATTGCTATTGGTATTCTAACAATGTCAAGTGTCTGGGCAAGAATTCTTTTGCTAGTTGTGGTATATGCTAAAAGTCTGAGGGTACCGAAGTTTTTGAGTCAAAACAAAGATAAGACATATGGACCAGAGCACAGTCTGAAAATGGCTTTGCTGAAGTCTTCTGGGGCATGGAATTGGCAAAGGAATGCCAAATTCACAGTTGTCTCATCTGAGCCATGTTAAGTATTTGAAGTTGGCCAAATCACATGGAACTGGTCGGTGTTTACTAGAGAGAGGTGCCTGAATGACTTGGCTTCTTTTTGTTCTTCAAATCTGTTTGGGTTCTACTTCCTGCCTATTCAAGGGTATTAATTTTACTTACTGAGAAACATTTTATAGGTCAATGAAATTTTACATAAATATTACAAAATAGCCACTCAGTGAAAATTTATTATGATTACTCATGTTTATGTTTGATGGCTAATACTATGGGCCACACACAAGCTTTGCCACAAAAGTTATATACTAAGTAATAACAGCTTGGATCTCTAGCCTCAAGTACTGGTGGTGAGCAGGTTTAATGAAAAAAATTCTACTAATAAGTTGCACAAAATTAAATAAGGTTCATAACTAAATCCATTCAAATGTTTCCAAGAGAGTTACACCACATTCATACCATAAAAGTAAATAATGATTAGAAACATTTTCAGGCACTGGAATGCAACAACCCATATTTTTACACTGCTCAATGGTATAACGCATTATATGGTATCCCTGACAGCATTCTGCCCATGCCAGCTAATACTCTCCAAAATTTATTTCCAGGTGTTGTTCAAAGGTTGATCCAGAAACCTTTCACAGAAGGCAGTTTTCAGGTAGCCAGCCTATTTTGGGGGTCTGAGAGAGGCGGCAGTCTAGTTATTTGGTGCCAGTTGATTTCAGTGCCAGAGAACATTCCTGGGCACATGTACATGCTCTATTTGTATCAGTCTCATTGTGCTTTGGGTGTGTCTGGCTCAAATGCTTACAGTTAATCAAGTTTCTGGGACTGGGAAGAGAGGTGAATTTTTCCCCAGCTCAAATCCGCTTTTACGCTCCTCTGTAGAAAAGGACAAGATCTGTTTTCTGAGTATCATATGACAAATTCCTTTTTTAGAACAGGATTTTTGCAATGTCCTTCATGGCTTTTGTTAGCTGTCGTTGCAGCTTCCCAGCCTTTCTTACAGTCTCCACTTTGCTGTGCACTGGGAGAATCATGCAGCCTGGGCTGTGTGGGAACACCAGAAGTAGAAGATTTGTAGTCCCCCTAAGTAAAAAGCTATTGAAGAACTGCTGCAATTGTGGAGACAGGGCTTGGTAACCCAGGCAATCCACCCAAGTTCTCTGTTCCTAACTTCAGGGGGAAAAAAAAATAATGATCTGTTTTTCCTCAAGTCACAGAAGTTCAAAAAAGACAGCCTTAATTGAATTAACAAGTCAACTTGAAACACACGCCAAAATCTCTTTGTTACCAAGACAAAAGCTCAAGGGCTTTTTAACCAGACCAGGTTTATCCTGTGCACAGTAGACATCCTAATTTCTGAAATGAAGCACTTTGGGAAAAGTTCACTTAACACTCACATTTTGCAGCTGAAAGCAATTAATTAGCATAACTGTTATTTTTGAGACTATAAATACGGGGACTAATGAAATGAAACTCAGATTTTTCTGAATTACCTGTGATTTGGGATTTCAGTGATTACTCAGTGTCTTAAGATTTGTGTTTAATTCTCTAACCACCATAGCTGCTGATTTGCCTTTTGATATTTGCCATCTGTGAAAATAAAGGCAGGTGTCTGAAGTTGGCTACCTAAAGTTTTAACTATTGGAGCTTCTCTAGTCTCTGGATCACATTTGAAATGAAGGAATAGCTTTTGAAGTAAAACTGAGTCTCTATGTGTTTTTCAGCAGCTGATGCACATTTTCTATATTTTTAACTTATGTTTTTGTTGGTGATCCCACTTAAAATTGAATCTCTTCCTATTACCTCTGTGTCAGTAGAAAACATGAATGAAGTCCAAGTAAGACCTTTTTGTGGAGAATCTCTTTGAGCACCTAGCCCTTTCCTGCTCCTATTGGCCTATAGCTGAGGTCTGTCTCAGTAGGCTGAGTTCACAAAAGGATTTTGCATTCAAAGGAACTAAGGTGAGTTTTTTTGCTTTATTTTGTATTTCTTTTTCCTGTTGCTCTAAGCTGCTGAATCAGTAGAGGAAAAGATCCAAAACTTTAAAGAAATGTGTAAGGGGCAGCTTAAAATCTCCCTCCTAAAGAAGCTGATTTATCTTTCAAGGTTTCAGGGTGTTGTTCCCTCTTCTCCTCCTGCTATGCCTAAATTTGTCCATCTAATAACATTTTTATAATATACTATTACACAAAGAGCACATTAGAAGCCCATTCAGCTGAAGCCCAGCTGCTTGTAAAGGCTGGATTATACATTAGTTATCTTTCACCAGCTCTGCTCCAGAAGTGTGAGAAGCATCTCTTGAGCTCAGTATCTGGTGATCCAACAGACCTTTAAGGTGTATTGCAGTTTCCTGTGAGTTTGCCAGAGGAATTAATCTGAAGAATGTAATTTCCCTTGCTACAAACAGTCCTGTTTGTAGCAAGGGGACAAAATGTGGGCATCTTTGACACGCACAGATGTTATACTAAGAGGAAGCTGCCAGAGATCAAAATGGGTATGTAGGCATATAGTACAATTTGGATGCTATTTTCTCTGAAGTGCATGATTTCCGTTGCCCCTCATCACACCCATGATCCCCAAGATGATGTGTTCCTACTGCAGGAAGTCCAGTCAGGTCCTGTGTTTGTCCCATGTCTGTGTTTTAGGTATCTGAGGTATTCCTACAGTGGTGTGGGAAGGTCAGTCTGGGGTGCATAAACAAAATGTATTCAATCACAGATCCCCTGTACCCATTTAGTTATAGAGTTTAGCCTCATACTACTGTAATAGTATAGAAACAATAGTTTCTCAAGAGCAAGGAGGGAGCCTAAGCAATTGCTCAACACCTCTGCAGGAGCAGAGACCATGCACACACAGGTTTTCCCTGTGAAAAGAGAAAAGCAGTTATTGGCATGGTGATGGTGAAAAAAGAAATGATTGTGCACTCTTGTTTGAATGCCTTCTGCTTCTAGAAAATTACCCAGAGGCAAACTGAAACAATCAAAACAAAGTACTTTCATGCCCAGTGCAAAAGCTGTGTAACCCCTGGCCACAGGATCCTCTGAACAGTAAAATTTACCCAGCTCCAATGAGGGCTAAACTGAATGAATTCATGGAAGAAAAAGTCCATCTTGGTCTGTTGAAGGTGCTTCTGCTAGTTTGGGTGGACAGAGAAGAACAGATAGCAGGAACTGGAGTACTTGTCCTTTCCTTAGGCTGTGTCTGGGCACTGCTTTTAGTTCCAGCCAAAGAAAAGCACCAGATGACATGTTTTTTCTTATTTTCCTAAAGTTGTGTTCAAAACAAAAACTGCATTCTGAAAGCTAAAAAGTTTCATTTCCATTTGCCAAATTAAATCTGATTATTTTACAGCTGAGTAAACTTCAGCCTTCAGAAAACATTAAGAAAAGGTTGTAATTCCCAGCAAATGAAATATTCTATGTTTTCTTCAAGTGGGTTTTTTTGTTTTGTCATTACACCACCCCATACCCCCCCCTCTCCCATATTTTGGAAAGCAAAACTGATTTTTTTTTTTTTTTGTTGGAGTGATGTGAAACTTCTCTTTTTTTTTTCTTTCTTGAACCCCCAAAATTGATTATATGCATGCAAGTGACCTTGAGAAAAGAACTGTTTTTTTTTCCCATGCTATCAAATTTGCTGTTATAGCAAAACAAAAATAAAAAAGCAATGGCCTAGAGAAATAGCCATGGAACATTGGAAACCAAAAGGAAAAGCTTACCAATTGCAGTCAGTTTTCAACCTCGAGGGGAATTAGGGGGTGAATACTGTTGTGTAATTTGCTAAGTTACTTGTAAAGTTCTTTGGGTTCCTCCAGGATGAAAGGCATTGAACACAAGTTGTTGCTATTAAGACTTCTGAAATGTGAAGATATTATTAAAGGACGTGGTCAATTTTCCCTAGGCAAGAAGAAATTCCCCGTTTTCTTTTGCTCCTTGCATTTGGATGTTTATAAGGTGCTTGTTGTTGGCTGATTCTCTCCTCAGTGTTAAATCCCATTTTAGTGGTCATGTTCCTTTTTGTTGGCAGATTGTTATTTAATTTCTCAGAAATTAGTTTTAATGGGCAGTTCCCAGTGCTGCTGGATGTCAGACACTCTGTCTTAATCATTTTCTGTTGGTGTTTCTTCTCTTGTACTTGAGGGTCAGAGATGGACGCTTCTTCATGGCTGAAGTTTTGCTGTACAGAAATATCAGTATATGAGGTGAGACTGACTCTAAGGCAGACCTTTCTCATAATTTTTCCCAGCATGCAGCAATCCATGAGATGGGGCAAAGACAGTGGCATCAGCTTGTTCTTCTCAGGCTATAGATAAAACAAATAGATTGAATCAGAAGAAAGAAATTCACGTATTTTTCTTTCTGCAGCCCATTTCTGTCTAAAATACAAATGCTAATGCTCATGATATTATATTTGCTGTATAGCAACCTTTCTTCTACTTGCCAAGCACTCCCATTCCATCAAACCTTCCTGCCCTTGGCTCCATCCCAGGCTTTAAAGACTGACAGTGAGGCTCTGAGAGCCCTTCTTTGAAAATTACCTCCAGCACAGAAGATAAAGGGCCTAGATTCCCATGTTTACCTGAAGAGTCACACACTTAGATAGTAAACACCACAAGGATAATGTGCTGCTCAGTTTTACAAGCAAATTCACACAGCCTAGTTTGTGGTTTCTGGCAGATGCCCAAAGCTGCTCTCCCAGAGGGTCACAAGATGTGAAGAGAAAAGGAAGAGTTAGCATCCAATTTACAAGCTGGACTGGGAGAGGAAGGAAATGGATGCAATTTACAGGTGGGACAGGGGAGGACTGCTGCACTCTATCAGTTCAGGGAGGTTGAGGAGGAAAAAGTGGGTCTGTGCTTTAGCACTCATGAATCACTAGGATCTACAGATACTGGAATGGGGAATAGAAGGACTCTTCTGATACTCTTACCAATCCCTGGTAATTTGCTGGATGCAGCTAGAAATTACTATGTGTGTTGTCCTAATGAAATCATTCTGCCTGTCTTTGTGCTGTCGGTTTTTATAATTTCACAAAAATGAACACATTCAAGAAGCCTCAAATCTCTTTAAAGTACAAATCACTCAAAATGGAGCAGTGGCCCAGAAGACAATACTGGCCTTTGCACATTTTCCAGTCTGCCTGTAATGACTTCAGTGCATCCCCACACATATGTGCAGCAGGTTTCTAAAGGAATTGTGCAAACGGTCCAGCAGATTGGGTAGCACACAGGCATCCTTCTTTCAGCAGATGGAGAAGCAAACCTCTTGTCACATCCTGGCCTGAGGTATGATGTTTTTGCCAAATCTGGGGCAATCTAAAGGCTGCTGAAGCAGAGGCCACAACAAATGACACCGTGTTCCTCTGTGTCTCCAGCTCTCTCTTTGAAAGTACCAGCTGTTTATCCATGGAAGCAGTGATGTTTCCCATGCCTGACATCTCTTCCCTTTCTTCCAGGGTTGAAATGAACCAGGATGAAGGGTAGGTGACTGGATTGGCTCCAGGGTAGAAAGGTGGGTGAAGAATGGGAGGGGCTATAGCAGAGGCTCATAGTCTTAATTAATTTAAACTGCTGGTTTAGGCTCTTTGAGGTAGGGATTCAACAAGCTCCTACAGTGCTCTTCCCATCTTTGAATGCAAGCACTTTAGACTATTTTAAGCCCCTGTTAAAGGAATAACAAAGCAGCGCGTAAAATTTACTCAGCTGACACTCAGGGGAAGAGAAGCTGCAAGTAAGGAAGAAAAAGCCTTTGAAAATTCCTCCCTTTTCCACACTGAGCCACTTCCAGGGTTAAATTGCATGACCCACAGTGCTCCTTACATAGCTGTGGAAAGACCCCTGAGGTGCTTCATGGAGACCTGCCAGAGCCAGGCATCCATCTAGGAAGATGGTGCTCTGCACAGAAATTTCCCTGTCTGAAGGGACAGCGATTGCTCATACCTTGCATTTAATTTCTTCACTTGCTGCTCCTGAGAATGGAACCCAAATGGGGTTGCAGATCTTCCAGTGCCATTTGCATTTCATGTGATATACCTTTCACAATCCTAGATGTATCTTAGACACCTATTTTCAAGACTTAGAAGTCAGAATGGGATGATGCCATCAAGCAACATCTATTTGTGAGTTTTACTAAATTAGAATATATGAGTTTTTATACCACTCTGTCCCTACATTCAATTCTTAGAAAAAAGGGACATATACTTTATTTTGGCTCCTTTTACATTTAGGAGATCTTTGCCCATGTTTTCACATTGGTATGACTAAACATGGACTGTATAAATAAATAAAATAAAAAAAAACCAAACCCAAAACAAACATCCGAGAAAATAAACAAGTAGACTCTGATTCAGAAAATTGCTTAATCACCTGTGCAATTTCATCTCAGTGATTAGTCCTGTTAAAAAGTTATGTGAGTACTTGAATATGGAATTAATTCCTCAGCTATAATATCTCCATGGCTTATTTAACAACATTCCACTGAATTAGGGCTCAGACTAGCCTCTAATTTCTGGTTCAGCAAGTGTAAGATTTCTCAGCCTTCTTAGGTCATAACCCCTTTCTAGAAGTCAATCATTTTTGTGACTCCCCATAAAAGTAAGAGTGAAAAATCTGCTGGTGATAGCACGGTGAAGTCTCTCTAATATGTTTGTGCTCAGGTTTTCTGAGATCTTGGCAGGGAGTGTTTGACCTTGGAGTTGAAAGTGGTACAGGGAGGAGAATAGCAAGATTTTCTTGGCCTTGGATTGTAATAACATTTCAATGCCTTACAAACAGCCCTGATTGCCTTTCTGATTCCTCACTCCCTTCTCCTCCCCTATCTCCCCTGGTTTTGCAGTGCACAAGTTGAGAAACATTTGTTACAGAGGCAGTTAACCTCAGCGCAGTGATTTCCAGAGGCTGGGAATCATCTGCTTTGTAGCTAAAAGATGCTTGACCCTCCCGGATGGAAAAACAAAACAAAACCAGGGCTTCTCTAGATTGGACAAAGCAGGGGACGGAGGAGGAGGAAGGTGGTAAACATGCAGGCTGTGCCTGTGACTAATAACTGAAGTAAGGAGTCTTCTGATATTGTCCCTATGCCCCACATTCTCCCCTGCAGCCTACGAGATCAAGCTGTAATGCACAAAAGAAACCACCTTTAAGCAGGTTCTCAAGTTTTCAGATCATTCCTATTCATTATTAAAATACAGATATCGGAGCTGAATGCTAGATCACAAAGTCATCTTAAAGCAATGCATGAAACTATTTTGGGTTTCCTAATCCTAGCTGGTTTTTCATAGTATAGTGTTGTGCTTTATAATATGTATGATACGTGTTTAGGCTGGCCAGCTACCCTGGTCACTCTGTTAGGCTCTCTGCAAATGGCAATGTAATTGGGAGGACATGTTTAAAAACTCTCTTCACACCTCTCTGACTGGTTCCAGCTCTGCCTCACTCTGAAGATTTCCATTTTGCTGAAACTGCCTGGCAAGAACATTTGTTCACTTAAGAGGCAAGAGTTTGGACTCAGTTTTGGAGTCAAAACTGGGATTTCTCTTGTCTCACTGCCTGACACTCAAGCATCTCTCTAGCCTCGACAGTGGTGTATCCCAGAGGTAGAAAAGTGCTAAATCTTCATTTTTGACTGTGGCCACATGTCCTCTCAGAGGAACTTGCTCAGACTTTGGAAGCACTTCAGCAAAACCAGGACCCAAACATGGATTTCCAAATTCCTAACTCCATCCTTAAAGCAAGGCCACCTTTCCTCTCCTGTCCTTTCTTGGCAGGAGCAGTATTCCCACAGTGACTCTGTATGCAGGTTATTCAGCCTCACACCTTGCTCTTTTCTGTTTCATTTCCATGCAGTGGTACTATACAAGGACCTTTCCTCTTTTAGTGTCCAGCTCTGATTTGCAATTAGGTAAACTTATTCAGACAGCATTTATGTGGCACTGGGGTTTTCCTGTGATATGGTTTCCATGTCTATGTTCTGCAGGTCACCCAAGGTTTTATGAGCTCATACCTGTAGTGCATTTCTCAGCTGTGACTCACGAGCAATCGGCCAGCCTTTTCACTCCCAGAACACTATTTTACATTTGGAAACCTCCTTAGCTGTAAATATGTCTGAGGTTTACTATGGATCTGTCAGTCACTGGCCAATCAGGACAGATGTTCACAATTATTTCCTCAGCAAATATTGTCAAAAAACTGCAGTAAAAAGTATGAATATTTTCTGTGACCAGCTTATCATTTAGGGATAACAGAATCAGCAGTGTTAGTCTTGGCAACTGCTAGTTAAAGCTTACTTAGTAATTTCAATATTCATTAAAAACTGTAGGATTGAAAGAAAATTATTTTTGATGGTTTGTGAGCAAGCAAGAAAATATTTGTCGCTTCACTTATGCAATAGACTTTGCACAGTCACACCGGATTTTCATTAGCATATATCAAAGAACTGTTAGAGCTGCAAGGTATGCAATATATTTTATCAGAGCACACTAAAAGTATTGCAAAAACCTTCAAAAACTCTGCCCCTGCTGTGAGGAGCTGATGTCACCATCCTGTAAATCTTAAAGCTGAAAACAAGTAATGTGTCTCTTCTTTTCATACATAAACACCTTCCTAATAGAGTAAGGTTTCACCAGAATATGCAGAGTTTGAAATTTCAGAAGGGTATTATAGTAGTTCTTTGGTACCCTGACTAATGGTGGAAAGAATATCAGAGACACTTATTTTAAATACCCTCGTCTGTTTTGCTGGAAATTCAAGATATTATTTATTATATTGTTAGTGTTATTATTGATAGTATTTGTTGGTATTTGCTTTATCCCACAGGTTATATTGGGAATCAATTTCTTTTCAAGATCCAGTCATACTGTGAGTTTCTAAAACATGAGTGTATGATTCATAAATTAAGTTTATACTCCGTTTAACTGTTTTACTTCTGTTTGGGGCAGAGCTTGGTTAGTTTATTTTGGATGTTCTTCATTGCTGTCAGTGATGAGGGCACATATGCAATGGACTGTGTGCAAGTGTGGTTCTGAATTTTATTCCTGAGGTTATTTGGGGAAATGGAGGCAGAGAGAAATTCTCTTGTCTACCATCATATGTATAATTATTGCTGAGAGTGGGAAACAGAACCAGAGATTCTGAAAGGAAAGTATGTTACCAACTTATGGAAGAGGGTCTTATAAAATCTAGTTCTTATAATTCCCTGATTCAGAAACAATGAGATAAAACACTGAAGTTCACTTTATTTTTGGCATTCTTGGTAGTTGTGGAGCTACTTTTGAACACAGACACTGTTCGATCCTTTCCTGTTTATTTGCATCTGTTACTTTTTATCATGGACTCTTTTTACATAAACTCTCTCATCTTTGTTTGCACAGAGCAGGGACATTTTGATCCAAGATTAAAGCATGCCAGCAGCTACAATAGTGTGAACAATTTTCAAGAGGTCAACATGGTTTATTTTGCAGCAACGCTGCACCTTTCTAATAAGCTGTCCTCTGAACCACTTTTCTGAGCTCTTGAATATCTTCCAGCCCATTTCTTATGGGTGTGAAACCTGATCAGTGTTGGTGTCTCTCTGCAATGGGATATAGAGTACTGGTGAAAAGCCCATAAGCTTCTGTTGTGCTCTTTCTCAGCTGGGCTCTTTGACAGCAGAAGGGTCAGAAGTTTAATTTCAAATTGGCTTCACAGAAAGCAAAGAAGGACTTCAGCATCACTTGGTTTTCAGAACAAGACCCCTTGAATACTACATACTGTATTCTTGGGGAAACTCAATGTTAGTGTACATTTAAGCAAGCAGTTCTGTCACCTTCAGGATCTCCTCTAGATCTGACTCTCCTCAAACTTGCCTTCCTTTGGAACTGAAGATGTCAGCCACCTAACTGCTGATCAGTGTCAACCATATAATTTTTTACATGGAGGAGGCTATCTCAATGAAAAGCTGATGATGTGTTGCCCCACTCCCCCCGCTCCTGCCAAAATACAGTACAGCAATAGGAATCATGCCTGCTTTACTGCAATGGTTAAGCCTTTCCAGAGCCTAGATCCATGTTGTCATTTCACCACACTTACATGCTAGAGTGGCAAATGCCTCAGTGTGGTAGTAGCCATGGGAACATGCAGGCTCTTGTGGGATGGCTGCGTAATACAGGGGTCATGGCCCCTTGAAGCTTGAAGTCATGGAATCACACGAGTCTAGGGTCTTTGTGTTTCAAATAAGAGTGAGTCACAAAGTCTTAGGACTAGCCAAAGAGAAATCAGTGCTTTTTCAGATTACAGAGGGTGGGTTCACCTGTCTGTTCAGTTAAAAGGGCTTCTGGAGTCAGTCAAAGTTCAGTTAAAGCAAACCCAACCATGTCTGATTTTATGCATGTCCCTAATGTGCTCTTAAGGAAAGCAAATATCACAGCCATTTTCCACCTCAGCCTTCTTGTCTTAATTATTTATCCCCCTCTGGAGCTGTTGCTGGTGCAGAAGCTGGAAATCTCGTGCAGGTGGAGACTTACCTATTAAAATGCAAGGTTCATTACTCCTGTATCCCATGTTGGCTAACCAGATGTTTCTCCATCCCTCTTTTACCTCTGTTCCTTCATGGTTTTATGAAGGTAAATGAATTTAGGACAGAACATAGCTGTGCTCTGGGGATTATTCTGGATGAAGGCATATTTAATGTAGCACACTGCAGAAAGCTGAGTAGTTATGGAAAAATAGTAAAAATGCTACTTTCTCATAGACACGCAATTTAGACTAGAATAAATGGGAATAGAGGCTGGGATTTTTTTGTAAAGTCAACTGTAAGGTAGCTGTTTAAACTCCCTGTGTATCAGTGGGAAGAAAGACAGACTGATTCACATGTCTTACCCATCTATATCAGGTGTTTGGTTGGTAGGGATGAACACTGTCCTTCAGTGTCAGGAAAGGAAACTGTCACTCCTTTCGCACATGTACAATTTGCATTGCTCTCATGTTCAAGTCACAGTTAAGGCCATGGTTGAAATGTAAATAAGAACAATAGCTGGTTAGCATTTGCAATCTCAGCAAGGAATCTGAAGACTGTCCAAGTGAGGAGACTGAATAGGGAATCTGGAGATTGTCCAAGCAAGAAGACTGAATGATAAGCTCTGTATAAAGCAGATACAACCAGACAGGCTGGGGGCAGTGGCCATGGGTAATGCCGTAAGCGCTTTGTTTTGAGGAAGAAATGGCTTTCTCAGGTATTCAGCCCGGCTCCAAATCCCTTTCAAAAAATCCAACCTGGATCTGGGAGAGGGAGAAAAAAAGAAAGAAAGAAAGGCTTAATTCTTAAAGATCCCATGAAAACAATAAATAGAGTTTAACAGTCAATAGGCAGATTAAACTGGCTGTGGATCAAAATGCATCAGGAGTAAAGATTTATAGCAGAAAACTAGACATGGAATAAGCCCCGCTCTGTTGCTGGAGCTCTGACTAACTGGTTCTAGTGAGGAAAGGGAGGGGGAAAGAAAATTACAGTCTTTAAAAATAGGCATCAGCAAAGCTGTTCCTGGCATGCTTTCCTGCCCCAGTCCATACCACCCAGTGGGGTAAATATCTCATTCCAATAATACCACTGATTAAATGGCTGTGGGATAAGGAATTTAATATATTCCACACAGCATGTGAATGGTAATCAAGCCAGGAGCTTTTTGCACTTTGGCTTGTGACATATACCACTGGGATATAGGATAATTAAGGGAATATTCCCTCCTGTCTCCAGATCTCTAGTGACTGTAGGGCATGCTGAGCCTTCTGTTTGAAGGGGTACAAATAGAGCAAATGGGAAGAAATGAGGTGGGATACATAGTTTGAATACCAGTCAAATCTACAAGGCAGGGGCACGGTCCTCTATAGGCTTTTACTCAAGGAACTCTAGATGTCTTGGTAAATAGTATTATTCATCCTGCATCCAAGGTGTGTAATGTCCCTATATACTTGTTTGATGATTCATTCTGACTCCTCAATATAAGGGTAAAAGCCTTTTTAGATCGTATATACTCTATGTGCCTGAAGATGAGAATAAGACAAATTTTTAATCTCCTGCATTGCTGTTAGTCTGTTACAGGTTTTTTTTCATCTGAGACATTCATTTCTGGGCTGGACTCTGTATAGTAAGAAGGTACTTCTTCACACTTGAAATTCTTCGAATGTGTCACATGATGTGAAACCCAAACTTGCACATCCCATATTTCTTATCAGAAATCAGGCAGAAATGTGACTCATCCTGCAGCCAGTGCCTATGGAATGTGCCTGTGTGACTTTAGGGAGCTCCTTGCAGTGTCTAGTTCTAATGGAAGAAGCCTGTCCACACTGCCAGCGCCCAGTCTCCTGTGCACACTGACTGACCCTGGTTGAGGAATTTGGAAAATATAAAATAATTGTTAACATCCCTTTTACATGAGCACATGCCAGAAAATGCAGGTCAAATGGAGGGATTGCATCTTCTCCCCAGAGAAACTGCCTTCTCAGGCTGCTGTGAATAAGCTGGGGCATGCTAAACTTTTTGGTATCTCCTTCCAGTGGACTCTAAATTCTGAAACAGTGTCATGATGAAGATAATGCCCTGAAAGGCAAAGAAGAATTAAAGTTGGTTATTTTTTTTTTTCTTTTAGCTGTGTTCCTTCTGTATTTTGGCAACAACTGTTTAAAAGTTGTGAGTTGTTAGGTGTGTCTCAAGGCAGTTTTATCTATCATTAACCAGAACCATGATGTTTTTGCATCAACAAGCTTGCAATACAGACTTAAATGGGTACATCTAGATTTTACATAAAATTTAGGGGATTGTTTATATTTTTAAATATAATAATAATAAAAAATCTGTAATTTGTGCAGGACTGATGGGCTGACTCATATATTCAGATGGCTCTCTCTTCTCCTTCCACATCTTTCCCTTCTGCTGCATGAGTGGTAGAAATGGCTGCCACTTCATTTAGCCTCTGGAGAAGGAGCTGACACATACCTTGCCAGTGCATTTCACAAGTCACAAGACAGGAGATCATGTATCTTGGTTCTGTCCCTGGCTGTGAGAGAAGAATGTGGCTTATGGGTCTGATAGGGGGTAATCAAAGCTCAATCAGCCTGAAAGACATTGCAGCTGACTAGTGAAGATATAGACTTACTGTGCTATAGTCCTGCTTTCTGGCCAAGGTGACCTTTGGTAACCTCACCGTTAGCGTTGCTCTGAAATATGGCAGCAGCTTGAACTCAACTGTCTTCCATAATTGGGATTTATGGCCGTGGTCAGTAATAAGGACAAAGAAATGTGCAATATCAATCACAGCAACTTATAAGTACGTGAACTAGAGTTTGCTCAGGGAACTGGCTCAGAGGTTACAGGAGTATTGCTTTGGGAGCAACATCCTTTATTCTTCCCACCTGTCCCTAAAACAATCTTAGTCATTACTGTCATCACTTCTTTATGGTGTGTGTCTTTTCAGCCAGGCTAGAAAAGGGGTACGATCAAAACATGCTGAATATTTTCTATTTGTAATGCTCTTGCTTTCACCAATATTTGGGGATCGTCTTTCAAGGTATAGTGGTTTTGAATGGATCTTTAAAAAACTAAGACAATCTGATTAAAATCTTGGGAAAAAAACCTCAGAATCTGGTTTTCTGGTTTTGTTGGGTTTGTTTGTTTGTTTGGTTTTTTTTTAAGTTTCTATCATTTGTTTTTTCATCAAAAGTACTCTGCTCATTATTCCTCTGAGGATGGTGTTTGCCATTTTACAGAAATCTTCATATGACAGAAGTTTCTGTAGAAGTGAGAATTTCTGAATAAGCCTTTACTCTTGAATGGTACTCATTATCTCTGTTATCACTGCTCCCCAGTTATTTTCAATAGTTGATAAAAGTCTGTTCTGTTTTCTGATGATAAACTATATTCACCCTCAGGAAACTGGTGCACTGCTTCTCAAAACCACTGGTATGCTTCTCAAAACCTTTGGCTGTTTTATATTCACTCTATTTTTTTGAGGTGTCTCTTGGTGTATGGAATGATAAACACAGTATGCTCTGTAGGTGTGGACATTGGTAAGATGTAGCCTCCATAGTGACTAATGAATTTTTCTAAAATTACACTAGATTGCTTCTAAAACACTAATCTGATACACTTTTTCCAAATAAACCTAATCTTAACTTTGTATTTTAAAATGAAATATTTGCAGTGCCATTGAGAAGCATCAGTTCTGCTTTGAAACTATCCAGTCTCTATGGAAAGTTCATAATACAGTTATTATGGAAAGTTCTTAAGTTCCTATGTTTTTCTCTTTTTTTTTTTTTTACTTTTTTTTTTCTATTTACATTCTTTTCCCCTTACTTTTGAGTTGTTTTACACGTAAATGCCTTCACTGTCACAATGGCTTTCATGAGACCAAAGGGAAAACCGAGCAGCTTTCTGCCAGGTGTTTTGAATCTACTTCTCTCTTAATAAAAACCAGCACTCCATCTGCTCTTGAACGTGCACATCTCCACTGCCAGTCGTATTCCAGCCTCACACCCCTCCAGCTGTGCACATGGCTCTTATTATGAGACAAGTCTGTG
The DNA here is from genome assembly GCA_013400315.1 of Bombycilla garrulus. Lineage (NCBI taxonomy): Eukaryota > Metazoa > Chordata > Aves > Passeriformes > Bombycillidae > Bombycilla > Bombycilla garrulus. The sequence goes on from VXBU01005353.1 coordinate 143,874, forward strand.
GAGGAGGATGGCAATTATTGCTCGGTCCCCATCTGAAATAAATTCCCAAGATGAAGGATGGTTTCTCAGATTGAAAGTTCTTGTAAGAATAATAATGCCTTTCAGGCCCTTAGCAGTTTAAGCTTCCTTCAAGAAGGGACATCTCTCAGTAAAAGATGCCACAGAAAACCTATGTTTTGTTTAATTTTATTCTTGGCAAATCTGGTTATAGACAGATATAGTCTGAATATTTCTCATGACTTTGGTATGGATGAAGAATGCACCATTTGAAAAAAAAATGCTGGTGGTAGACAGACCCCCCTACTATTTGCCCTTGAAATCACCATGTTTTTGCAGTCAAACCTATTTATATATCTATTATGTTTACTTTTTTTTCTGATCATACAGGAGAGATAGCATTATAAAAGCACTAGCTTTCTTAGATTATTTATTAACGTGAATTAGGGAAATCTGGAAAAAAGAAGCACACAGTATATGTGTTCATATTTATATACATATGTTTGTCACTCCTGTCAGTGACACTCTGAAGGGGACCTGTCCTGCGGTAGACAGGTCCTCTACCTGACCCAGTAGACCCACTCATGTGAACATGAAGGTATTACAGCAGATACAGACATCTTGTTGAACCAAACTTCTTGAAACTGGTTGGTCAACTATGTATCCACAATGTTTCTAATGGATTGGTATGGAAATAATAAACTCATATGATTACACTTGGAAAAACTAATTCAGTTAAAACTTTACATATTTGTGCAGTTACTCAACATACTTTCTCCTGTCTCTGTTGTAAAGTTTGATAAGTTTCCTTATGACATTATAACATTTAATGCTTGTCAATAAAGAAATCCTTTCCTGTATCAGGGGATATTGAACCAGAGAATAAAGAAGGTTTCTCTCTGGGTATCACGAGGAGAATGAAATAGTCATATTTTAGCACACTCAAAACTGTCATGGGAATCATAGAGGGAATGGAATTATCATAGTGGAAAGGAGTGGTACAGTGAAGAACTTGTATCCTGCAGAGACGGGAAAGGTGCTTTATCAGCTCTGTAAAACACTAGAGAGGCGGATCTGGAAACTCCTGCCAGTGACACATTGTCTTGGTTTTGAAAG
>VXBU01005361.1:7490-37716 GCA_013400315.1 Bombycilla garrulus
ATCTGAGGGCGAGCCATTTGTGGAGTGTGTGGCCACAAGAGGACTGGTATTCTTGTGGTGGATTTATGGCAAAGCAGGATAGACTCCTGCTCTTCCTGATGGGTTGGGGAAATGGGGTGGATTGACTGAAAATCCTAGGTTGTGTCTTTTCATGTGGTCAGTAGGAGAGTGAGCAGTCGGTGGGGGGAGGATGGATGTTTTGAAAGTTTCCTTCTAGTTTCGATTTTTTTTCTTTTTAGTGTTAGTTAATGAAGTTTTTTCTCTATACTTTAAGTTTGAGTGATTATGCTCCTTTTTTGGTCCTATCTCACAGCAGAAATTGAGAAGAATATATTTTCATGGGTGCACTGGCCCTTGGCTGGTGTCAAACCATGACATATGTTCAGGAGCTCAGAACCTTTTCTTACTCCTCTGTACTTGTTTAGGTCCCGATCTCTACTTTTTTTTGAGCAATATTTGCAGAATCAGCTCGTTGGCGCATTGACAAATGCTGTAGAATGCACTTTACATCTCTATAACCTCTGAACCAGCCTTTCTGTCCCTTTTCAGAATTCTTCTCTCTACGTACTGCTTTAGCAGGAAGCCAACATGTTCTGCTGTTAGGAGGTCCTAGAATGGTCCTGTTGATGTTTGTCTGTATCCAAAGATCCTCCTGCAGCTATTTCCTTGTACTAGGGCTACATGTTAAAGTCAGACGTGCAGAAAAAAATTAATTTAGAAGAATGATAGTAGTAAATTGCAGGTGGTTCAGGAAGGAAGATGGTTTGTATTATGTAAACTTTATCCATTTCTTTTCTGTCCTGTAGTTAGACTGGAATACCAAAGCTTAACTGATTCCTGGCTGGCTGAGATCAGCCTAATAGACTTTCAGCCACCCTGTGTGTGATCCTCTCTGGGTTGGATAGGATGCTAACAACAATTTCAGACCATTTTCATCATGGAAGGTTGCTTCTCTTGCTGTACAGTGTCACCTGGGTAAATGAGTTATGTTAGTTTTCTGACTAACACTCTGAGTCATGATCCATTCAGTAACATTTTCAGAGTAAGCATAACTCCACTCTGTGAATATGGCCAATTGTCCTCCAAACAGGTTGATGTCACTGAGGTTTGGTTGACCATGTATCACAGCCTCCAGGCCTATTTCTCATCTGTCCACATGGAGACATATTCTCTTCCTGACAATCTTCTGTGAGATTTATGAAGCTGTTTTGAGATGTTCTCTACATCATCACATTGTCTGCTTAGCTCTTGGCTGTTACATAGGTCTTGAAGATTTCTGTCCTGTGGTTGTCCAATCAGAACAATGTCAGAAAATAAGTGCTCTTTCATTCCACTCTGCTAAAAAATTGACAGTGATGTGCTTGTTCAAACAGGCTGGTCAGTGGTCTTCAAAATTAAATGCTGCCATCAGTATTTTAAACCTAATGATTGGATGTGTATAAGGCCTTTCAATTAAGCTTTGGATTCTCAGCTGTGTGCACACTACTTGAACATCAAGCACTAAATAAATGAGTTGTCATTTCTGAAAACCAATAAAACTAAAATATATTCTGAATGGTCATTAAAAGTAAAAGTTTTTATTTTCTCTGAGTTTGCTAATGTATTCTAAAAATAGCATTACTGTAGTATACCTTTGTCTTCTATGTCCGCTTTCTTTCAGTCTAATAAGGACAATAACATTTAAGGCAATCAAGTAAGTGGAGAGTTTCCTTGTTCCTCAATAGCTGGGGCAGAAGCATCACAAGGTTTTGACATTATAGGAGATAGAACTAATGTTCTGTTCATTTTTATGATGTGTTTTGTGGTTCTTACACTGCCCATTCAGGCAGTCTTTTCATGTCAGTTGAACTCAGATTATATTCTCTAGTTTTTAAATAAGGAGTAAAATCCTCTGAATAGCAGAATGTGATTTTTATAGGTTTAAGACTTAAAATTAGAAATCCAGTGATATTTACTCATTATTCAGAGAGAAAAATCACTAACAGAGGCAATTATGCATAACTCTTTTGACATTCTTAGAAATGCAAGGGACTGACATGAATATATCTGTTTGGAACTTTGAGGAAATTCAGATGAGGATGCAAAACCTGCAGTCTATTCTCTAAGGTTGCAAAACTGGGATAGCAAATTATGGAATTAGTATTCAGAGTTCAGCTCTGCTATTTAGATCTATGTCTATTTAAAAGTGATTTGTAAATGCCGAAAAAAATACTTAGAAACTTTGAAGGAAAAGGAAGGTATATAAGTACTTAAAATTTGCCAAGGTAAGAAAGATTTGATGCATAAAAGTACAGTTTAATAAATTTATTTTTGTTTTCGTCTTTCAGAGCTTTCTTTTCAAACTACTCTGGCTCTCCCTCTGACACTTTCTTGATAACTGTTCTGCTGATGTTACATCTGCAACAGAACTGTATAGGAACATGGTATCAGCTCACCACAATTTGCATAGAAGTGCAAATTTGTTATATTTAAAGACATTATGAAATTAAAGTACTTAAACCCATGTGGTTTGGTAATAGTGAATTGGAAATGTCTCACAGTCGTTTATAGTCTGACTGTGCTGAAATCAGAGTTTCCTGGTTGATGTGACATGATTATACGTTATGAGTGCATGTGTTAACCTTTCAAAATAAATTGTTCTGTTTCTTCTTTTAAATACCAAAAGCTTATAGTTATACTACTTGCTGATATTTGCTCACTGACAGTCTCACTTGTTTTCAAACCCCACATATTTAAAGTTGTGGAGTGTTAGATTGATGTTTCTTTCACTCAAATGTCATATTCATCAACTGTATTGTGCTAGCAGATTGTTAAACAGACAAGGTGACTTGCAGAGTGACAAGTGATGTGATGTCCCAAACCATTAAAATACAGTAATGATGTGTATTTTTCCCTTTCGGCTTTTGCAACACAGTGGGTTTTCTGTAAAACACAGGTGAGAACATTTCTGAGTAGATCCATTGTGTGGAAAAAAATCCTAGTTAATGAATAACAAAACCTGGAATTCAATTGGAACCTCACAGATAATTGAGAAGTGCTGAAGACTTAGGAGAAAATAATGTAACAGTATTTTATAATAAGAAAAAGATACATTATGTTATAAGAAAAATTAAATTGCTTGATATATTGTACTGTCTTACATAATCAGTTTTACAGGATTTTTTTTTTTCAGCTATAATAAAAGTTGTTTTATAATTTTACTTCAATAGCTTCTCAGGAATACTACAAGAAAGGACGGAACTTCTGCTTAACCTTGTATCAACTCAAATGTCTTTCTCATCTTATCAAACTCTTTTTATTAATGGAGGAAAAAATTGAAGAGCTCTCTACAGAAATTCTGCTGCTGCCTTCATTTACAGAGAGGAATAAGAATGTTCAAGGTAATGAATGATTTCCCAATTTGCTTTGGTTTACTTTGTGAAAAAGAATAATTTTATACTATTTTCAACATTATTTAACTAATTTATGTCATCATATTTTTCAAATAAATGTATTACCACATCCACTGAACAACTTCTGAAATGTGCAGATTTATGTGTGAGCACAATGAGTGGTAGAGAAGAACTGATCGCTGTGTATAAAAATGTGATGTTCTAACTGCAGATATTGATGGAGAGCCATGATGAAAAACTATCAAGTCCTGTAACAAGATGTCTCCTAATGGATTCTCTGTAAAGTCCTGTGTCTCACATAGGACACAACATTTCTTGGAGTCTGAATTCTTTGAAACTGACTTTTTCTGAACTTTTCCTTGAAACCTCCCTTTTTCATGACAGAAAAGCACTGAGTTTGGTATCAGTTTAGTTGATCTTAGTGTACATGAAACTAACTGCTTAGTTTATAATCCTTGTATAAATGCGTATTTCTCACACTTACTCATAGGAACTATGTTTACTGGCATGCTTATCTCACTGGCTTCAGTGGGTATGTTACAGAAGGAGGCTGTACATCAGTGAAATGATCAAGCCTCAGGTTTGCATTTGCTGTAGATTCCAAGTTCACGTTTTTTTTCATCTAATTGTATTCAGAAGAGCCTGGTATAGTGAAAATTCAGATGAATAACACCTTCCAGGATTATGCTCATAACTGTTCTTCTGCTCTGCTGCTTCTGCCAGTAGAGACTCCCAAGTCATGAGAGAGAAGTGGTTTCAAGAGCTTTGATTCTATTGCAGGAAAAGATCAGACCAGAATTGAGGCCAGGCTCCTCAGAGGGAGAGGATAGGTGAAATCAAATGCTCACTCTCTCTGTCCAGCTGCAGGATGAGGAGAAGGGTGTTTTGGGAATTATGTAGTCTCAGAATACTAGATTGACAAAAATATAAATATTAAATAATAGTTCCAAGGCACACATTTTGTTCATGTATTCTTCACATGTAATATTGACACTCCAAAATAAAGATATACATGTTAACCTATATAATTTTAGAATATACATCAAAGCTCTAAAAAAATGTGCATTTGAATTCCATTTTTGCTACTGACTTCAATGTAGTCCCACTTCCTTTAGTCACTCAGTTTCACTAATTCTCAAGAAATTTTAAACTATTATACATTATGATTTATGTTTTATGGCCTTGATTCTACAAAGAGGTCTTAGAATAAACTTGAGGAGTTTTCATCATGTGTTAGGGTATACATTCAGCAGGAGCAATGGTAAATGTACTTTTTATTACTGTATTATGTGAGAAAGTATAAAAAAATTCAGAAAGTCTGGAAATTTGTTTGATATTTGTGTGACTGTATTCTAAGGCATGTGGTCTCCAGTAATTCAGAGAACTTAAAGATTTCAACATTAGCAAGAAGTATTTTACTTTCCAGGAAGTAAAAATTATCCTGCAGGCATTTTTCCAAGCTTAATTACATCCAGAACTGTTTCTCCAAAGAGTGTTAAGCTGCCTTCTTTGAGAAATATTCCTTTAGAGTAATCATGTCTATAGCAAGTTGGTTCTTAATTGGTAGCTCTACTTAATCAAATCTGAATGGGAAATATTATTAGATCTTGTAGGAGGCAGTCTTGTGGATAGAAGGTACATTCAAAAAAACCCCATAGAATTCATTTTACAATGAAAAACAAGTGAGGCTAAATATTTTTCAGATGCTTTACATACTTCCATTTTTAGAGTTCCTGTTCTGATCAGGTGGTTCTATTCACAAAATTTTGCTCAGTGATATGTTTACAGATAGTTTGTGAAAAGAAGACGTGTCCAGAGAAATTTTTAATGAGAGGTCCGACCAGAAGAAAGGTTTACTGGTGTTGTTTTAGTTTGGTATTGTTGGAAATCTCAGTTGTAGTGAAGTGAAAGATGATTTGATGTGGGAGAATGAAAGCTATGTTCCCAGTAGTTCCAGGTTGTGTTAAGTGCCCTATATTGGGTTGATAACCTTATTTTTTTCACTGATGATGGCTGAGCTTTTGATACAGAGGATTTTTTAGAATCCTTGTTTTATTTTCATCAGAACACATTATAGTATGTGACTAGACAATGTGACTAGATAATATAATAATAATAATGTAATAAGTACATTATTACTAGAAGTCTTGTTTAATTTGACAGAGTCAAGAGCGTAGATGTGTCCACAGGAGCTTTAAATTAACTTGGTATAAAGGTAAGGTTTATAGTGCCGCACAGGCTGCAGAACCAGCCTGAGAAGCAGAACGGGTTTCCCAGGCTGAAGTGTGTGCTGATGGTGCTAGTCAGTTACCCATACTCTCAATGCGTTAAAGTTAGGTTGGGTATATCCACCCTACCCCTCAGTCTCTGCAGTGAGGGATATCTGAAGTGTCAGTGCTCTGCAAGTAGTACTGCTGGCAAATTAGGGAAAGATGGCCAATTCATAAACGGTAGATGAATGTCGAAGTCACCAGAAGTTTTCCTAGGCATTGTGTAGACAGAAGCCTTATACTTGTTTCCTTTATTTTTTGGTTGCTTTTAGTATTCATAGGAGACTTTTAACCTATGTAACTCACACAGAGGAGCAACAAAAATAATGTTTTTATCATATGCTTGTGTCAAGTGATGTGTTTATGTGTATAGCTGTTTCAATATTGATTGATTTTTTTTGTTCTCTGTAATACATCAATTTTGATATTTAGAACATGTATAAAGTTCCATCAGAAACAAAGTAGTTCTTTGGATGGTTCCTCTTTTTAAATTTTTTTTGTCCCAAAGATGGCATCTGAGTTTTATCTAAACCAGACGGTTCTTGGCCCTCATTTTTCCCTAAACTCAGCAATGACAAAGAGCAACGGCTGCATAAATTGGATGTAAGAAGAACACTTAGGGTTTATCACAGAAGAATCAAAGATTTCATATCTTCTGACAGATTGTTTGTACTCTTAGGGGGTCTTAAGAGGGGTCAAATGGCTTCTAAGAGTTGCTTAGCTAGATGGTTAAGGGATTGTATTAGAGAGGCGTATGTAGTTAAGGGTAAAGAGGCTCCCAGGGTTTGTAAAGCTCATTACACTAGGACTATAGCTGCTTCTTGGGCGGAGAGGTCGAAGGCTTCCACATTGGAAATTTGCAAGGTGGCCACCTGGGCTTCTCTTCATACTTTTTCATTGCATTATTGCTTGGATGTAGTCTCTTCTGCAGATTCTGCTTTTGGTAGGAGGTTGCTTGTGAACCAAAAAAAGAACAGTGAAGAAAAGAAAGACAAGTAGTTCAGAGTTCTAGCTGGCAACAAGACAAGTTTCTTTGCAGCGTGCACAATGGAATCCTATGAAGACCAATTTAGGCTGTTGAAAATAGATGTTAGAGGGAAGTACTGCCTACCAGTGTTCTCTGATGGTAACCCCATGGCAGACAATAGCACCAAAGGAAACAGTGAACCAGAGTGAACTCTGTAGGGAGATGGATGTAGAGAGTTTTTTAGGTGATATGGATAGGTCTCTGAGTTCAGTTTGAGAGTTTTTTATCTGGCATCTTCTGGAATATATTCAGAATCCTCATTTTCACAAATTACTTTGCATAGATTGGAGAAAAGAATTCTCTGAATCGCATTTTCCATTCTAACTTCTTTTCACTGTTCTCCATCCAGTTCTTCCTGATTTTATTTTTTGACATTACCAGCAGTAACTTAGTGTTCGTCAGTGAGCAATATCTACTCGCCAAGATTTGAGCTTGATTTAAAATTGTACTTGTATTATCTGAGCACAGTTTTTAAAAAAGATAGTAGAAATATACATTTTATCTACTACCAATGTGCTCTTCAAGTTATCCTTTAAATCAGAATAAGGAGAAAATCATACAAAGTTCCTGGACACATAAGTGATGGTATGGTTTTGTTCCACCCCTGAATGTTATTGTGACATCTGGACAAGACTGCTACTCTGCCTTTCAGAGAAAAGGTATGTGTATTTTTCTATCATTTACAGGACATTTATTCACAATGGTGCATAACCTCACTTCATTCCACTACAGGCATTAGATTTTGTAAAATTAGAGGAGTAACTATCCCGTTTTTTTCTTGACTATATAGCCCTTTCATCTGCAGGTACCTTGTCATGTCTACTGTGATAAGGTAGTCTGCTTCCCTTTTTATGTCCAGTTGAAATTCATGAGTGTTCTGACGTACCTAGTACTTCCACTGTCACGGCTTGTCTTTGAAGTAATCAGGAACATGTTTGTCTACAATCAAGGGTTAAGCAGGAGATTTGGGTTTAGAACTCTGCCAAATTGCATTCTCTTACCATCTTTAAGTTAGATTTTTCTTTCCTCTGGGGTTTTCAGAAGCCTTTTGTTAAGACTTCTAAAAAATCAAATATATCTAATGTGTTTTCATCTATCTCACTTTTTTCCCCATTTCCATGAGTAGGATGAACTTTGGACAGATCAGATAATGAACATCAAGGCTTTTTCCAATGGAGTGCTTGAAAACACTGTGGGCAAAGTTGTCAAGTCCTTAGGTTTACAGGCTTGGTCTCATGGGACTGGGAAGATTTGCAAAGATCTTTCCTTTACACCTTAAAGAGAAATCCTTAACTATATATCTATTTCTGGAAAGTGGAATAAAAGGAGTATAGAATAAAATTTTTGAGGTGCATTCTCCTAGCAAACTTAAATTGCAAAGTTGCAATATTGCATAAGTTGCAATTGAAGATTAAAAAGGTTGTGATTTTTGCTTTAGTCTCAACATAAGATGTTCAAGTATCTTCTTTTGCAAATACACAACTTCAGTGGATCAATCCAAAGTGAAGATAAATTTACACTAGGAAGGGAATGTGATTTCAGAGGTACATTTTCTGCAACTGGGTTAGTACAGTTTGCCCAGTATAGTACAAGTAAAAGGTCCATTATTGAAGATAGAAAGCAGAAGGTTTATTTGACCCATAGTTAGTCAGGGATTTTTTTATTGTTATTTATATTTCTAGAGGAATGGTTCTTCCCACTTCTGCAAGGTGTATTATTCCCAGTATGGTTTCAAGAAAAGTTCTGACTGAGCGGGCTGAATCCAGTTTGTAAGCTACTTTGATAGCACTGATACTTAGCTTAAACACAGATAGTGTCCTGCAAAAGCTTTCCTTGGTACTTTGCCATTCTATGCTGCATGCAAGGTGATGCCACAATGACTGTTCTTAAGGCCCTAAGTGCTATAAAAATAGCAAAGTTGTGGAATTCTATAGAAAAAGTAAATTAATAGAACTTCTTATAAGAAATAAAAATAATTATATTTAGAATGCAAGAGGTGTCACTGTCATTCTTTGCTCTTCGTAATCATCATTACAAAACCAAAAAAATACTGGACTGGAGAAAGAATTAAATAAATTGTAGATAAAGGGGACCTAGGCAAACAATTATTTTGAAGAGAAGAATAATACCAGACAAATTTTAATACACACAAGGAAAGCTGGCTGAAGAGTTTTGATTTTAAGTAATGGGGCATAATCTTGTTCTCATTATTTACAATCAAAATTATTAAAGCTGCCTGGCTAGTAAACTAAAGGAAGTACGCAAATGATGAGCAATCCATCATGTTTGTAGAACATCAGTTTCAAGAAAGATAAAGCAAGGATTTGTGGTTAATCCAGTCTTCTCTAATAATCAGGAATGGTGAAGGTGTAGAATATGCTCTGGGAAAGGAGCAAATATGAGAAAATATTTTTGAATGAAAATGGTTTCCCTTCTGCCCCCATCTTCTTTCAAAACCTTCACTTTTTTCTGGTCTCTTTCTGCAAATTCTCTTCTCTAAACAAACATGTGAGAAGGATTACATGCATTTCTTTCTATGTGTGCAAAAGCAGTTTGTTATGTGCTATTTAAAAAGAGTCAGAGAATTTGTCTAGAAAAATGGCTGTCTAGATAGGTATGCTTCCTCTGATCCATGCCTGCCTTCCTGTCTGCAGTGGCAAACTAATTGTTGCTGAGTAGCAGCTGTACCTTGAATAAAGCTGTGCTTTTCTTTCCCAGGAAAGTTTGCTGATTAGGGCAAGACAGTCAGAAGACAAAGCTGTAAGGCCCTAAAATCCTTGCTTGATGAGACACTTTAAAGGGCTTGTGGCTTTCCACATATTCTGAGTTAGACACACATATAAATACCAGAAAGATATTCTCAAGAGATCCAAACAACAACAAAAAAAAATGCTTTACTCGCAAATTCAGGATATCAGAGAACTTTGGCAAAAGGTTTAGGCCAGCATTCAATCAACAGAAAGCACTTTTCAAAGCATTAACTTAGCTCTTTGCAAACTCTAAGCCCATTCAATTTTAAGTTACTCAGAAATTCCAAAAAGAGGGAAGTAGACGAAGAAAGAGAAGAGGATAGAAAAGATATAGAAAGGAACAAACATAACTACCATGCCTGGTTCCAGTGGTGTTCAGTACATAGAGATGCCAAGAAGAGGTAGGGTCAAGACGTGCTCACCTTGTGTCTCAGGTTGAATACCCTTTGACTTTCCTGGGCCCTTCCCCAAGTGGGAGTTCCAGTCATCTGCCCGCTCTGGAGCTGGATGGGGCTCCAGGGGCAGGGTGTGGAGCATTGGCTGCAATGTCCTAGGGATTGGCAGCCACCGTGGGGCTGGGATACGGGCTCTGGGGGGTGGAGTGTATGGAGCAATGTACTGCCTCACCAGAACAAGGCCTGACCTGCCTTTTTCTCTCTCACACACACTCAAAACCTTTTGAGCAAGCAAACCTTCCAGTCTCTCACACAAGTGAAGAAGTCACAGGACAGGAAGGGTATAATTTGTTATCTGTCTCTGAGGAAATAGTGTTTGACAGGAAGGCTGTAGAAGCCTCTGAAGAGCAGAGGCTTTATGGGGGCTGTCGCTAAGCGTACAATGTTCTATACAAAGTGTGAAAGCAGCCCTTGCTAGCTGGAGGTTAAATCAAAGAAGATTAAGGCCAGCCATACCCAGATACAATTGGGGGAAAGCAAAAATTTGAGAAACCAAAGGAAGTCTGTAAAATATAGGAGACTTGAACCTGGGGCTTCTTTGAGAAGACCAGTGAAGTTTTTAATGTATGTAAGCCTACATGCACAAACATAGTGTGTTTATATATGAGTATAAAGCAGGAGTGCCTAGACTGTTAATTAGAAAAGGACGTGGGATAATTAGTAGAACATGTTAATTTAATAATGAAGGAGCCTGTAAAATGACTGGTGTGGGTGTAAGCATTATTTGGCTCTTTGCCTGTGATCCTGGAGTCACAAATCTACCATCAGCTAGATACCTATTTATCTCAGCTGTGAGTTCTTAACAAGTAAGACAGCAGTGCTGTGACTACACAAGGATTTGAGATTAAATGCTTAAAGTTTTCTTTTAAAGTCTTGATATAAAAATTTATAAATAGCAGATCTAAGTAGTGACAATAATACGAGAATGTGAATGTATAGAGGCTTACTTGTGGTTATAGTTAGAATGTGATGTTGTATCTATAAAAAAGGAGAATTGCAAAGAAAAAAAGGTAAATTTAAGGCAAAAAATTGCGGAATAAAACATAGGGAAAATATCCAGTCAGTTAGAATTGTTTGGGTTTTTCAAATTCTGGACTAATTTCTAAAGAAAACTGTTAGAAACTTCATCATAAAATGCATTAAAACATGCTGGGAAAAAACCCAGTAAGTTTCTGGTACTGTCTATAATGTGTTGAATGATCTGGGAGTTGGATGACCTGATTAATATCTTTTCGTTTAATGTTCTACCATTTTGTCTTTCATTTTTCCCAGCTTAAATCTGTCAATGTCTTTTGAAAATGCAAATGAAAAAGGTATTTGGGGAAAAAATCCAAACTTACAAAAAGTCCCCAAAAACAAACAAAAAAACCCCACAAAAGCTTCAAATCTCTACAATGCTGTATAAGTGTATGAAATATAGTGCTTATTTTAAGAATACAAATTGATTAGGCAAAAGCTAAAATCTATTTTGGATAAATTAAATCCAATGCTGGAAATTTCATGGAAAGAGAAAAGCTCTTTAAACCTTGGCCATGTATTACTAGTAGCTCCAGATCACTGAAGAACCTCTAAGGTTATGCCTGTAAGATAATCTTTAAGAACAATTAAAATCTTAAGCAATGCTTTGGCAGCAACCTGGTCATTTAAAACTTCTTTTAAGTTCATATGCAGCACATTACATTAGGAATATCTGCACCAGTGTTGTTCACCAGCTTTATGCTACAAGACAGGTTTTTAAAATACCATATAGTTTGGAGTTATTCTTGTGTCTCTTTGTGACTCACAGATTCACAAAATGGTTGAGGTTGTAAGGAACCTTTGGAGTTCCTGTTGTCCGGCAATCCCTGCTCAAGCAAGGCCTGTAGAGCCAATTGCCACAGTTATGTCCAGATAGCTTTTGGGTATCTCCAAGGATGGAGATTCTATAACCTCTCTGGACAACCTTACAGTGTTTCATCAGCTTCACAGTAAAAAAAGCATTTCCTGATGTTCAGGGGAAGGCTCCTGGCTTTGCATCTGTTTGTGCCTTTGAGCACTGGCCCTGTCATTGTGGAAGACTGATTCTGGCCTCTTTGGACCCTCCTTTCATGTGTTTATATACATTAGTGATATATCCTGCCCTTAGCTTCTCGTCTGTTGGCTAGCAGTCCCAGTGCTCTCATCCTGTCCTCCATTTCCTTTGCCATCTACCGTGTCCTTTGTTAGACACTCTCCAGTATGTTCATGTCTGACTTTTACTGAGTAACCCAGAATTGTACATATCACTCCAGGTGCGGCTTGTCACAGTTGAGCAGACAGGAGGAATCATTTCCTTTGACCTACTTACAGTGCTTTGCCTGATGCAGACCAGATACCATCAGCCTTTTTTACTGGCTTATGTTCAACTTTGTGTACTTCTGGATCCCCAGGTCCTTTTATGCAAAGCCTCTCTCCAGCTGAGAGAACATTAGCATGAATTGATGCCTGGGTCTGTTCCTCCACAGGTGCATAACTTTGCTTCTTGGACTTAATGAGGTTCTAGTGTACCCATTTCTCCAGCCTGTTGAGGTCCTTCTGGATTGGCACCATGACCAGCTACCATCAAGTTTGATGTCAGCAAACTGCAGACTGCTGAGAGTACACTGTACCCCATCATCCCGATCATTAATGAAGGATTGGGTCTAATATTGACCCCTGAGATAGATTGCTAATTACTGGCCTCAAACTAGACTTTGTGCCACAGATCACTGCATTTGAGGCTTGGCTGTTCAGCCACTTTTCAATTTACCTTCCTGACTGTCCAGTCCATGCATCAAGAGCTAGTCTATATCTTGTCCTATAATGAGATCTTATTGGAGGCAATGCCATAGGCTTTATTGAAGTTCATGTTGACAATATCCACAATATCCTTATCTACCAGGCCAATCATTTCTACATAGTAATTTATCAAATTGGTCAAGCATGACTTCCTGTTACTGAAGCCATGCTGAATGCTCCTGATGAACTCTTTGTAATGCATCTGGAAATGCCTCTATTACCTTCCCTGGGGTTGAAGTGAGGTTGACAAGACTCTGATTCCCTGAGTCCTCCTCCTTGCCCTTTTTGAAAATAAGAGTGACCTTTGCTTTCTTCTAGCCTTTGGACTCTTCTCCCAGTTGCCACAATTGATCAAAGATTATTGAGAGTGACCTTGCAACAACATCTGCCACCTCTGTCTGCACTTGCAGGTGCATCCCACAAGGGCCCAAGGATTTCAATATGTTGAGTTTGCTTATTTATTCTCAGACCTCATCCTCTTCCACCAAGACTGCATCTTCTTTGCTCCAACCTTACCTCCTGGTCTGTGGGGCCTGGAATTTCTGAAGGCTGGTCTTCACAGTAAATACAGAGTTGAAGACATTAAGTATCTCAACCTTTTTCATAACTATGTTATCAGGTCCCCCATCTTGTTGAGCAATGGGCTTATGTTTTGCCTAGTCTTCCATTTATCACCTGTGTACTTATAGAAGGCCTTCTTCTTGTCTTTGACATCCTTCAACAAATTAGTTGCATTTGAGCTTTAGCTTCCTTAACTTTTTCCATGCTCAGAAGTTGTTTATGTGTCCCTTGCAGGTTACCCGTACTTATTTCCACAGTCCGTATGCTTCATTTTGTGTTTGAGTTTGTCTAGGGTCTTCTTGTTCATGCATGCAGGCCTTCTGCCATTTTTTCAACACTCTTTAACTTGGCAGAGGTGATCCTTGAATATTAATCAAATTTCTTGTGTCCTATTACCTAGGGCCTTATCCTGTGGGACTGTTCCAAGTAGGTATTTGAAGAAGCCAAACTCTGCTCTTCTGAAGCCAGGGGCTGTGAGCTTGCTTTTCACCCTCCTTTGTACTCTCAGGATCTGGAACTCCACTATCTCGAGGCTGCCTTGGGCTTTCAAAACCCCAACAAGCACCTCCATTTGTGCTTGTATCACTTGGAAGAGGAATCGTCAATGCACTTCTGGAGCCCAGATTTCTTGAAACATTGATAAAAGTGGTATCAACCCCAGATATTCATCTGTCCTTGAAAAAGCTGGGGCAATATCCCATTACTCTAAGATTTATGACTGAGCTTTGTACCAGCCCTTCTTAAAAAGCTTTTCTTCTTCTTTGTAAGCCATCATTTTGCTTATAATGACTGTACTAATTAACTGTCTTTTTATTCTTATTGTATTGGTATTTCCAAATAAGTAAAAGCTGTAAAAATATACTAGTGTTCAATTGATACAGTTCTGTGAACAAAGAGGAGAAATTAATTTCTGTGCAGCTGATGTGTTATCCATTGTCCCTAAGAAGAAGTGACTTCACAATCAGTATAAAAATGTATTAATGACAAAAGAAATCATATTTTACACATTATATGTGCATTTGCATAAAATACAAGTACAAACAGATGTGGATTTCATCATGTTATATGAAAGAAACTGTGTATAACTTGAATTTGACTTTATTAAAACATTAATATTCCCCTACATCTTCTTGAAGGTTTTTTTATGCTTCATATAGATATATCAGAAGATGTTGTAGGCTGCTGACTTTTCTACAGAATTAATCTTAACTTTGATCTCTTTTATCATACCATGCAGGAGTTCTGAAGAGAGCTAGTGGGGAGTTTTTAATAGCAGAAACTAGAGCAAATGAAACCAGCGTGCTTCCTGAACAGTTACTTCAGGTAGAAGAGGTGAGTATGAAAGGAGTCTTACGCTTTGTATGGGGTTTTCTTTTGTGTGTGTCTCCAGTGTAGACTTTCACCATGTTCATTATAAACACCTATTGCAGTAGTTTCATTACTTCAGCTGCTGTGATTACTTTTATGTGCAAAGTTTCAGTTTAGATGTAATGAAACCTTACGGCATTCAAAGAAGGGATTGGTATTTAGTAGTTAATAACAGGAAAAACCTAATTATAAGATATCTCATGACAAAATGGAAAAAAAAAGCCTACTAAAATATGTTAGCTTTCTTAGTTTTATACATATAATCTCAGAGAATCTTGAAGAAGATTTATGGAGTTCTTAGAATTTGATCATAATGGTTCTTCCTAGAGGTATAGGTACACATACAATGTCTAGTTTCTTTGATGCCAGCAAACTACTGTGTAATAAGAACTGTGCTTTGTAGAATGTATGTACACGATTGTTTTTATCTGGCTCCCAGTTACTACAAAACACATTTTTGTTGTTGATTTTGTGGCACCTAAATGCTCCAGTAAATCTGATACTTTATGATAGTGGAATTTAATTTCTTAATGGCTTGATTTTAATTCTAAATTGTTATAAAATGTGCTTTGATTGGTATGTGAGAGTAATACTAATATGTATTTCAAAGAAGAATATTTTAGGTAGTTGGGATGTACCTGATCCCCATCAAAAAAAATGAGGGAGTGCAAAAGTGTGTGCCCCTGGAGACCATGTCTCTGTTTACAAGGGCTGAATGTTTCTAGTGGGGAAAGGGAAAGGAAGGAGGATACAACTTCTAAATTGAAGTAAACTGAAAGGGCTTCACTTTTTAGCCCTTCGTTCTATTCCAATTTAGTATTATAGCTGCAGGAATAGCTAGGAATCTCTCTTTTCTATTCTCCTACTGTGCCCTCGTGGTGGAAATATTTACTGAACATCGTCTTATGTCATTAAAATATGTCTCTTACAGTGGTGCAATTCTCAAAGGGCCACTTCTGGAAAGGTTTAAGTCTGATGTCAGTCATAAGAGCAATGCAAAGTCAGATAAGTCAAAAAGTAATGATGTCCTACTGAGTCTACTTCTGGCAACCATTACACTTCAGATTACTTCAGAAGTCTGTGTTTAAAGAAGGCAATGAAGTAATGTAAACCACAGTAAAAGCCAACATTGGCTAAAAACTACAAATCTCTATTTAAACATTTTAATCCTTTCTAAATCCAGTTCTAGAGAAGTAAAATACAGTGTGGCTGTATTAAAACCAGCTTCTCTCAAGTGTTTCCCATTGAGATGCGTGGTTAGTAACTTCCAGTTGTTACCTTGCAGTGAAAATTATTATACATTGCTACATTACTTGTTATACTATTGAAAATATCTATAAACTCTTTGACTTTGATAAGTAGATTCTGTTAAAGATTACAAATTAAGTACAAATGAAGCATGTTTTTTTTAAAAGCTGTCTTGTTTAAACAGGATTTTTTTTACAGAAAAATTTTATGACAAGTTTAATGTTGTTATGCATGTACATTTTGTTGAGTGTAAACACTGCTTTTAGTATGATTTCAATACTAGTGGACTGTATTTTAAATTCTTTAAATTAATTTCAATATATGACAGTGTCCTGTAATTAAATTATGGGTGTACATTTAATTTTCAAACAATATTAACAGTCAATAATGACTTTGGATTGATTTAATTTTAATATGTGTTACAGCCTATTTTACTGAGTTTTGGCTGGAGAAATGCGTTTAAGGACCTGTCTTCTTCTGTGGCTCACTGTATAACAATAGCAATTGAGGATTTTTCATCTAAAATTCTTCAACATGAGCAGAAAGAAGAGTTTTCAGCTGCAGGCTGTGCAATGAGTCTTGTAAACAACAAGCAAATGAGGGAGTCCTGCCGGGCAGTCCAACAGGAGGAGCAACCAAAACGAATTGCTAAGGCAGGTATCAAAAGATCTGAAGTTTGAAGGGAGACAGAATGCCAAGGCTGTTTGCCGTCTACACTTTGAAGTACTTACAGTACTATTAATATTCTATATCTTATATAAATGGAATTAAGAAGAAAGTGAGAGGCATTACAATGTGAAGCAGAGCTTTATACAATAGCCCATAGTTTGAACTTGAAAGAATTAACTTTTAAACTTCGCTGGCATTATTTTTTTCAGCTAAAATGTTCTAAAGCATTCTGATTAGTATCTGCTCTGTTACCAAGTGGTTCGATGGGAAAATGTTGAAAGCTTTGAAATATGGCTATAAAGGGATTTCCTGTATTCATATCATTAGACATGCCATTCAACTAATTGGCAAAACCAGTAATAAAGCCAATTTAGAGGTATTTGATTTGGCTGAAAGGTCATTTATTAATTGAATTCCTTTTGTAAGGAAAGGTATGTTTGAAAGACCATTTTTACTAAGATTTGCTACTATTCTAGTAGATTTGGAATGCTGTTAATGAATGCTGGCTTGAAATAACACATGAACTTTGGGAGATAATTTTAGAGAGTTTAGTGTATGAATTTATGAAGAGATGACATGTCTGTTTCTAAATACAGTGTTAAGAAATGTATTTGTGTATTTTTCCCAATTAATTAGTTTAAAAAATTAGCTTTATTTACTGGGAATTAACCTTGTGCTTTCAATGTACATTTAGTGACATCAAAACCAAATGAAGGCATTACTAGCATAAGATGCTTTTAATTTTTCCCCTAGTATAGAATACACAGCTTTAAAGCAAGAAGGAATGAAAGAATATTTAAATTACTTTAAAGAAATGTTACTATTCTGTTTAGGAGATTAAAATGTTTCTAAAGCTGATTCAATATAATTATGTTTCATGCCAATTTTGCTATTCAAGAATCTTATCTTAGCATGTTTAAATTAAGCAGTGCTGTCAGAATGCAAATAACTTGATGCCACATTTATTTCTCTCAGTTTTGTTCTGACATCATGGAAGAACTCGACACATTACTTCCATTGGCTCTGGCCTGCAGAGATGATTCTCTTCAGGAAATTAGAGCAAACTTTGTAGAGGCCTGCAGCAAAGTGGCAACAGCTGTTCTGGCAAGACTAGAGGAGAAAAGCAAAGACGTTCCCTTGAAGGCTCCCCTGCAAGACCTGTATGCTGCCCTTTCCACAGCAATATATGTCTTTCAGCATTTTACAATGTATGGCAATTTAATGAGAGAAACAAGCAAAAAGTATGTCCTTTTTACTTAAAATGTTTAATTCAAACATAAATAATGTGAGACTTCATTCCATTTGTTGATATAGTATGGTGGTAGGTTTCCAAATTGCATCATAATTTTTAGTGCTTGCAGTGTGTGTACTATTTTTGGAGATGCCTGAATCAACCTGATAGTATAGAGCAACCATTGAAAAACAAGTTATTTATGTGTAAGATCTGCATTTGATTTGCAGATCAATTTTTTTAAATTACTAAATTTAAGAAAATAGGATTGTCCAGGGAACTGAATGTACTCTGCTGCCATGTAAATTAAGTGCTAGGGCCTTGATTTTCTTTCCTGACCTTTGCAATGCCTAATTTTCATAAGACCTGTTTCAACACATAGCAATCTTAGAGGACAATATAAAAATATATTTCTGTGCTTTTTCCTAACACTATGTGTATTCAGACATGTAAAGAAATACATACATTGTAGTTTTAGAATTTAGTTTATTATTACATGCAGAATAAAAAATAGAGAAGCTATTAGACAGGAGTGTGAAGTCAAAGGCAGTATTTGACCTGGGGGGAAATATAACTGCACTTGTTTTTAGGAGACTTCGTCTTAAGCTGCTAGGAGTCTATTGGTCCACATATTTCTAGCCATGTGCAATGTAAAAGTAGAAACAGTGGTTTTGGGGAGGGACCCTGAAGCACAACAATTTCTAAGGAGTGTATGATTTCTAAGTGGTTATATGCACCGTTGAGCTGCTTTCCCTCTGATGTTTTACTGTCTCCTGCATGAAGTGTATCTTTGTGAGTGGGAAGTCTGAGCCAAATTACTGCTCAATAATTCTACTTAGGTGTATTATCAAAGAGTTTTAGTACATCCATACCAAAAGAAATCTCTGTAGTCTGGGCTTATGTTTTCTTTGTCACACTCAGTGCTGATGTAATAATGGCTGATGCAAGAATGCTGCAACACAGAAACTCCAAATAAGTGAATGACAAATGTACTTGTCTCAGAAAATAGGATGAAGTAATTTATTTCTCAGTGATTGGTTAAATTAGAATTTATAGACAAGCAGACATATTTTAAGAGCTTTTGAAACAAAAAGATGCAAACCTGAATCCTAGGTTCAGGACCAAAAGGAACTGAATTATTGATACCTACAAATCAAAACTGTTTGCAGTACTAGGGATTGTTACCTCCTAGTGCACAGCCTTTCAATCACTGTCTCTTTAATCCTTCCCTTTGAACAGACCCCTGTTCCTAGTGCCTGTCCAAAAATATCAGGAATTCATCAACATTCTCCAGTTTCAAGTTACGAACTACTGCATCAGAGTTTGTGCTACAAGCATTTTACAGGATGCTGAGAGCCACTGCTGGGATGACTACAAAGCTTTTTATGAGGTGTGAGGTTAAGTTTACTATGGCTTCCTTTTACAAAATGTGTTTTAGTGGTTGCCAGCTCTCTGACTAAGCAGAAGCATGAAATCAGCATTGTTTTTACATAAGGATTATTGGAATTTACTATTTTGAAGTATCTTTTATTGCAGGCAAGTGTCTCTAGAAATTATGTAGGGAAACACAGTCATTTGAGGATGAGAGATTGTTGCCATGAAGTGTTTCATAAAATGTTTATTCTGCACCCAGATATTTGTATAGAACTCAGTAAAGAGAACATCATAATCTTAATCTCTAAGAACTTTACATTTCTTTTAGAAAATGTGACATATGAAAATATTTTTCTGGGAAATTTTTATGTGATGCTTTTGTTTTTACTTTCAATTGGTTCCCCTTTTTACTTTTTGTGAGTAAAGGATGTAACAAGGAAAGATGGTCAATATAGTTACCTAAAGCATTCAGCAATGTATTTCTGAAATAACCAGTGCTATTTCACATGCATCTTTGAGTCATGGGTCTGATCTATAGCTATAAGCCTAATGATTCTATTAAAAAAAATATGAGAATTATTTTTATTTATTGGATTTTTTCCTTCATCCTAGTAAAATACAAATATAGATTGACATACACTGTTTGAAATTTTTTTCACTTAATTTCAGGGTGAAGTATTAAATGGGTTTTTAATCAACAATAATGGAGACAAAGTGTTGTCCTTCCTTGTATAATTTCTGTGTGAGGCAATTAGTGTGTTCGGTTAAGCATTTTCTAGAATTCTTACATGAGAGGAAATTCAATCTCATACATGTAATCTATAGAGGTAGTATAAGTTGTTCAGTCAGTGACAAAATCTATGCTGGACAGGGCATGCAGACCATAGAGTAATTTATCAAAATATCCATCCTTCAAACACAAGTAAATAAACATTTCTGTTTTGTTTGAATCATCGATGATAAGGTAAGAAATCTAGTGGCTTTTGACAATGACTGAATCATGACATGATCTTCATGATCTGTAGTTCCTGTGGTGCTGTGTCCTGTTCATTGGTGACCCAGTAACTTCGCCATGGAGAAATAGTTGTCTGATGAGGAAGAATATGGAGTAGCTAAACAGTTTTATCATCACTGAATAGAACTGATGTGTGTAGGGATGAGGAATGAGGAAAACTGGTGTCTCAGCTCTGTATGTTTGCAGGATTTGAGGTGAAAAGTGTGTAATTTTACACCATCACTCCTCTTTTCAGTGAGCCATGAGAGATGGCCCAAGGGTGGACCACGATATGCTCTGAGTTCTTTCAGGAGGCGTGCTGCTGAGCAGATGTTACTTCAATTGACCTCTCATAGGCATCATAAGTGGAAGAGATTGGATTAAGATCTATTGCTTGTTACAGAGACAATTCCCTGCTGAAACTTCCAGCAGTGAGAGGTGGCTTCTTCCAACGTACAAGCTCAGCAGGAGGAGTGTGCCACTGGGCCAGCTCTCCAGATTATGTTTTTGAATGAAGCTCTTAGTGTAGCAGACATCTGCTGTAGCTGTGGGAACTTATGTTTTCTAACAGTCAAAGAATAAAGAATTGTCTGTTCAGTGATCATACTGAGTGGCTTATGTAATAAAACACAGCTGCTTGTTTCCTCATATATAAGCTAAATAAAAACTTGTGTCTGTTTTTATTATACAAAGCCTGCAAAAATAGCAGATGTTTATCAGTGGAATTGTCTATGAATGGCAACAAATAGAAACACAGGTCAGAAAAGGGGAGTGAATCTCATTTAAATTTTCAGTGATATTGTTGCTTCTGCAGTGGAGGTACAATACTAAAAAAAGGGGAAAAGTGCTATTACTTAAATAAACCAAAGCAGAGAAACTGAAACAATTTGTGTTTATAATTACAAAGTTAAAAAGTAAAACTTGTCAACAAGCTTATTTTGTTCTTTGTCATAATTTTTGCCACTCTTTAACATAAAATGCACTTCAAATATTATGTCAGAGAAAAACCAGAGAGTGACAACTTCCAATAATCTGCTGATGCTTATACTAATGTATTTTAAAAGAAGCCAGATTATTTTTTTTATTATTGTTGAGGAATGCCTTTCAAAATCCAAAAGAGTTTTAAAAATTATAGGGTTATTTTATATTTCTAATAATTCTAACTAATAGGTTAACTGAGGATATAAGAGTTCAAATGCAGTGGATTTATTTTGTGGCAGAACTGTAATTTTGTGACTGAAATGCAACATGTGTTTCCTTGAAAATAACAATGTCATATATCTTTTCAAGGACCATTTTTGGCCATCATATTTTTGGAACTCTTTAGCTATTTCCTTTCAGACTGAATTAATTAGACATATAGGAGTTAAATTGACATTTTGGAGGGTGTGTTTTTGTTATGTAATGTGTGGTGGTTTTGACAGGGGGAAAGATGCTCATTCTCTGTCCACATGTGGCATTACTTCTGCTGTGCTCTTCATCATGATCTGTGGACTATTCTACCTCCAAAGACAGCCCAGGAGATTTTTACAGATGTACTAGAGCGATCTTTGGATATTCTGTCCTCCAGATATTGTCAGGTGTGTCCCAGTTACAAAAGAACACCACAAATCAGGTAATGGTATTATATTTAATGGCCCATTTTGATGGATAAAAGAAGTAAATGTTAAGTTTCTTTATTCACTGCTTTGATTCAAATTTCAATGTTAATGAACACTGCAGAGGGGATAGACCAAATCTATGCATTTTGATGTTTGTTTTAGTAAAATACATTTTGTATATTTAAGTATATTTAGTAGTTATACTGCAAACTGGGCAGAATGGAAGGCCTCTT
This sequence comes from Bombycilla garrulus, assembly GCA_013400315.1. NCBI lineage: Eukaryota > Metazoa > Chordata > Aves > Passeriformes > Bombycillidae > Bombycilla > Bombycilla garrulus. Next base: position 29,460 of record VXBU01005361.1, read on the forward strand.
TCAACTCTCTGTGAAATTATTTCATGAACTGCTTCAATGGTTTGAAAGCCTCACAATGAAAGGGCATTGAGGATTTGTGATGCAACCAAAAATGTGGACAGAATTGGCAACTTCAAGATTAGAAATCAAGCTGTTGATTCATTAAGAAAATTTAATGCATTCCAGTAGAATTTGTGTTTTCATAAGGCTTTTCAAGTGAAAGAGCTACAAGGTCACATCAAAAGACTTGTCAGGATGATGAGAGTGGTGTAGAAGGAGAGAGGAGAAAGAGGCTGTTCCTTTTTCTGACATTTTAGGAAATAAGAAATTGGAAGTTTTTCTTGTTGCAATTCTTATGTTTTGCCAGAGAGGAAGGTCTTTTTGAGATATACAAAAGCAGGTATCTTCAAGCAGAAATTTACCCTACCTTTGTCCTTTCTATCCAATGTCTATTTTTATTAAATAAATAGGTGTATTTCTCCTAACAGAATCGCACAGAATTACAGAATGGATGAGGTTGGAAGGGACCACAGTGGGTCATCTGGTCCAACCTCCCAGCTCAAGCAGGATCATCCTAGAGCACATGGCACAAGGCCAAATCCAGACAGCTCTCCCTCGCCTCCAGTGAGGGAGAATCCACAACCTCTCTGGGCACTCTGTTCCAGTGCTTGGTCACCCACACAGTAAGGAAGTTCTTCCTCATAATCAGGTGGAACTTCCTGTGCACCAGTGTATGACCATTGCCTTTTGTCCTGTTGCACAGCAGAGAAGAGTTAAAGAGTTTGTAATTTTAGAGGATTAGAGACACTAAGCAGGTACATGTTCTGTATGAGCTAAGAGTTACATGTTGTCATCTCAAGTCTTATTATGGAAAGGAGCATTGTTATGAAAACTCAAGTAACTTGCAGAACACGTAGGAAAAAAATGAAGTTTTATTCTATCTATGTATTTGTGTGCTCTGTTCCTTCAATAACTTACTGTAATCAGGCTCTTCTATATCTTTTGGTACAGAGAGGTTTCCTGAAAACTTGCCTGTAAATTTTTTTGGGGAAAAAGTTCCCTGAAATACGAAAAATGCAGTATTATTCAAATGTCATATCAGTCCATTCTGTATGAATTTACTTCAAACTATTGAACAAGAAAAAAACTTTTTACATTGTAATTTTTTAGAAAAGTTATATATTCTTTAAGGTGATTATTGAATTTTTCACTAAGTTGAACTATCCAGTCATGAATAAATGAAAAAATCACTCAATCTAATTCAGTATATTTTTATCAAAGAATCTTCACCTTTTTTTTAATAATGTTGTAGTTTGTAAGGGTATCTTTTCTCCCAATGGTACTTCAAATGCTAGAGAACTGATGTGTAATATGGACAATTGTCTTCTTATGTGTATTTGCCTAGATTTTTCAAAAATAACACGATCCTTGAAAATGCATATGATCACATGTGCATCCATGGCTTTTAGGTACTTAAGCACTTTTTAAAGTCCAGTCTCATACCTCCCATATTTTTTTGTGTTATTCACATGTTTCCTGTGTATTGTACGTCAGCATAGTCTTGTGAGATTATGTTGTTGTAGTTTGGGTTCTTTCTATTGTTCAGGCCATTGAGGTGTGGTGCCAACCAACCAGTACCAACAGGCAACAGATTACTGACTCAGAAATGTTCTACACTGATGATGCATTGATGTTGCATCTAGTTAGTTTTGCAAATTGAAGATAAAGTTCCTTTGTTCCTGGTTTTTTCCTCATCAGGATTTGAAAATAGTATGTACATTTTAATTATAAGAAAATAAAATTTATATTTATTTACTTGTACTTTAGAAAGTAAATTGTACATGCCTAGCAACATTATCCTTTGAAAAAAGACATTTCCAAATTTTTAAATCTTCTTTTTACTAGTTTCAGTAACAACTTCTCTGTGAAAGAGTTGATCTCTTACACAGTAGTGGTTGGAGACTTCCTGCATCACTGAAGGGAAAATTTAAAGTCCATGCTATGATTTTGGTGTTTTATTCTGCAGGAGAAAATATCAATTTAATTGGAATTTACCACTATCAAGACGTCATAAATAATGTTATACTTGTGCTTTTTTTACCTACAGAATTGATATTGCAGCAATTTTGATGTCCACTGAAGATATGCTCTGGTCGATTTGTAGCTCTGTGCGGGAGTTTCTGAATCCACACAAAGACAGAGATCTCAAGATCTATAAAATACATAGCCACTGCAATAGTCTGATTTCTGTCCTGGCAGTTTTAACTTCACCACTAAAGAATTTGTATGAGTGAGTATGAAATAAATGTTCAATTTGAGATAAAATTGGTTGTTGAGCTTACATGGATAGATCTACAGGGTGAATTTTTGTGTTGAAATCAAATGCAATGCATAGTATTGACACATTTTAATAGTCTTTAACTATTTCTCAATTTGATCCCATAATTATTTTCATGATCTTATGTAAAGCCCAGCTTTATCCGCTGAGATTTTATTAGCTTTAGATCAAACTCCAGTGCTGTACATGTTTTTTTCTGTTTATGACATAGACCATAGTGAATGTCTGGGTTGATTTCCTCTGTGACAAAACCAGTAAAATTTAATTAATTATTACTGCCCCGAATTTGCAATTTAGTTTTTCAGTTAGGACATATTTCTTTTTAAATATGGTCTTATTGACCTGAAAACATTTATTACCATGGTACCAAATACTTTGGCAAGGTTTTCAAGGACTTAGTAATTCATCAGTTGAAAAAAAAAATCATCTTATCTACTTTGGGCTTCCAGCTAAATCAGAATGTTCTGTTGTTATCTGATAATGTTTCTAGAAGTATTGCAATGTAATTTACTAAAAATATAATCTGGTTACATGACCAGTATGCGTCAACAAATTTAGTTAAAAGAGTAGGAATATAGAATGCCCATATTTATAAAATCATGTCTTCGCAATCCACATCTGTAAAAAATGGACATGTAATTTGCGCTGAAACTGGGTCTGAGTCTTTTGTTGATAAAATTCTTCTGTAAATTTGGCGTAAGAGGCAATACAAAGTGAGATCACAAATTAAAAAAAAAAAAGAGGAACAACAAAACCCCAAACTAATCAAGCTGCATCCTGTCCAACTGGCTTTTACTTCATTATTCAAAACAACAAAAATTCTAGGTAGTACTAGGGCGCAGACCTCCTGCATATAAGGTTCTTTAACTAAATTTTTTTTGTCATGTGTGGGCTCATTTTAATATTTGTGGGCTATAAAGAACATGCAAAAGTGAGTTGTAACTGGATGTTTGATCTTATATAACACAGGCTTATGAATAGATAGCAATTTAGGAGGTCATTCAGGAACAGATTAGGTGGTCCTGCTGTGGCAGTAGAAACAGAGGCAGGAAAGGACATTGCAGTAGCTGTAACTGCGTCCACTGTCAGTTTTGATTCTTTTATGAAAGCCCTTAAAATGGTAGACCAAAATAAATATGCAGTGTAATTTGCTCCTTTTAGCAATTCTAGTCTCCTCCATTCATCAATGTAGTTTACATATTTATGTATACATAGCATGACAAAAAAATGTGTGCTTACTGGAGAACTCACAGTTTCAGAACAAAGTGCCAATGAAAAGCTTGGTTTTTGTGTTATGTAAAATAAATGGGCAGGTAAACAACTTGGTCATATAGCTTTCATAGTTGGGGACATGAATTTCATTACCTGAATCTGCTTATCTGGAGATCAAAAACTTGCCATGTGCAGACTGTAGGAGCTCGTTTAATTTACTACAAAGTACTGTGCAAATCACCACCAAAATATTGCAGCTTTGTTTAAAAAGAAGAGAAAAAATTCTTATATTTTGTAACATAGTTACAAAAATAATATTAACACTGAAGACCACTTCCATATAGATAGTGCATGTTTTAGAGCATGTAAAATTGGATTTTTGAATGACCTTCTATTCAGAACTTGTGTCTCCACAATCTGTGAGGCCACATTATCAAAACAATTCTTTTATAGTGAATATTTAATTGCAGCCAATGTTTCTTATGTAACCTAACGCAGAGTGCCCAGAGTACAAAGAAAAAAGTGTTTTAGCCAATCAGCTTCCTAAATTACTATATTCAATTGGAAACACCTTGATATAGTGAATTTTAGGTATAATACCTAGGTCTGTTGTTTACTGGGGTGTGCATAGTTCATCACATTAAGAATCTACCAATAATAAATTTCAAAATTATGCCTGATTTTAAAGGAATACTAAACTTCCATCAATTCTCTCTGCAATTATATTGTATAATCACAATTTCTATCTGTTATCTTGGCTCTATATCTTTCAAACCTTTGGCAAAATTAACTGGAAGTGAAATTTTCTTTTCTTTTAAATCTATCATGCTGTCTGTTGGTACTGGAAGTTTTCCTTTAAGTGACTAGAAGTAAATTAATCTTCAGACTTCTCTAGGAAAGTTCTGTGTAATCATAAAAATGGCAATGATGAAACATTGTTTTCCAGGAGCTGTGTAATAATATGACTGGCTCATTTTCAGCTTACTAGAGAGGCTGTATTCTCTATTACTTAAGGGAACTAAAATTATTCAAATTTCTTTAGTATCTTATGGAAATTGAACAAAACCATAATGATGCTGAAAAATTAGTAATATCCTTAACTTCAAATAAGGTGATTCTGTTTTCTCATTCCCAATTTTGTGATCTAGAGTTTCTTTTCTATCTAGTCCAAAATTCACCTACGAATCTTGGGTTGTTAGGGTTTAATGTTTTTCTGTGCTTAATTTTTCTCCACTCTTCTGTGGCCTTCCTGAAGTATCTTTAGCATAATGGAAATGTTGGTTGGAAAGAATGTCTGGAGGCAGTCTAATCTAGCCTCCTCCTCAAAGCAGAACAATCACAAGAGCAGTCAAACATGATTGTGTTTGACTGATTCAATTGACACATGTCAACCTCTGGGAACTGAAGTTTTACAACTTTTTGTGAAGCCTGCTCTGCAGCTGTGATGCCTTAGTGCAACATATTGCCTCATATCTAGTGTGAACCCTCAGAGCTTCTGGCTATAATTTGCTGTATCACATCAGCCTCCACTGAGAAAAGTTGGTCAGTGGTGTCTTTGTAATTACTCTTTAGGTGGTTGTAGGCTGCCATTAGATGAATTGATACTTTAGCCACCTATTCACCGGAGTAAAGGAGTCTAGGGTCTTCAAACATTTCTAACAGATGATTCAGTTTAGGCTTCTCCAGTTTCCTCACATCCTCCTTGAACAGCAACTGGACAAAATATTCTAGGTAAGGCTTGTACTGTTGACAAACAGATGAAGTAAATCACTATCTTTGTTTTAGTTGTGGTGTTCCTCCTAATGCAGCCCACTGTATAGTTTGCATTTTTTCTACGGATCGTATATGCCCTTGTTTTCAACATCCAGGTACCCATAAACCCCAGGTTTGTGGTTGGGTAGGGAGGCACTTAGATAAGTTGTTCCCAAGCTAGGTTGTTGCAATTCTGTAGCTAAACAGTTGCTCTTTACCTCAGTCAGCTCTGTGAATTTCTGTTGGCCCAGTCGTCCATAGGCAGTCAGCTGTCTATTGTGTTAACTACTGTGTCTGCTTTCCCCACTTTAGTGTCACCTGAAAATGTCCTAAGTGACTGCTCTCTGTCGGCTTCAGGCCATACTGTCAGTGACCTGTTGAACAATGAGTGTCTACAATGTGCTTCCCAAATCTACTGAGTGTTGCTATTTTCTTGCTGCTTACTCAAATCTCTGAAATAAGAGGATTTTCATACTTCTGAATTCTTAATCATCATTGTCTTACTCACTGACAAGATTGTTGTTGGTTACTCAGTTCTAGTAGCTGGAGTTTCATGTAGTGCATCGCACAATTTCAGTGCTGCCTGTGAATACACAGGAGAGCAAATGCCATTCTTGACTTTGAGACCCAAATAATTTGCTCCTCTACAAACTAATGAGTAGAGACTGTCTTCTGCCTTGGATTGAGGGTTGCTCACTTTTGGAGCAGATCTAGTCTTGTGCTTGTTCTGATATTCTTTAGTCTTTTGTACTAAGTAGGCAACGATAGTCTGTCAAGGAAGAACATAAGGAGTGAGGTGGATGCACCTTTTTGTGATTTCATACTATGACTTGTTTTATCTTATTTTTTCAACAAGAAGTCTGGTAAATTGTATAAATGTTGAGAGAAGCATTTAGAGTATCTATTGGCAAAATTGCTCTCTATTGTTGTAAATTCAGTGTCATTCAGTATTAAAGACTGAAAACATTTCTCTTTAATATATGAGTTATAACTGATAAAGTTGCTTTTCTGTAATGTTTATTCTTTATACAAAGAGAAATTGTACAAACACTACAAGGAAATACTGTTAGGATGCATCTTGCTGGCTTCTCATTTCTTCCCACGTGGATTCAGGCTTACAGGATGAATTCTCACCTTGTCATACTCAACTGAAGTATAAAACCACTGTAACTTGAAATTTTGCTTTGGTATTAAATCCACTATCCACTGCTTTGAGATAATAGTCAGCTGCTTTAGCACAACTTGAGGCAAAACCAAATGTCCTACTAGCTATTATTATACTTCTGTCAGAAGACTAGTTGAGTTCAACAGTCTGGCACAGAGCTGGGTTTTTCCTGGCAAGAACTAGCTAGCTAGCTAGCAGTGGACATTAAAAAATGCTTTCATGGTAATTACTGTATTATCATTAGACACTTGATTTTTTATAGTATTTGAAGCTATAGTAATATTTAAGCAATCTTTAAAACCCTCAGATTATCTCACTTTAAAAATTTCTGTAGAGATTTTGGTATGAGAAAATAAGTCAGAATACAAAAAACTGCCCCATGCTTCTCCTTAGGATACAGCTAAGTCATCCACTTGCTGCTTTAGTCCAGAATTCTCTCAAACAGTTCCTACACAACCAATAGACAAGATGTGGTGCTTTTTTTTAATAGATTGCTAACCAAAATGAATTTATCACACTTTTCTGTAGGATGTTTACTCTATACTTTGCTATATTCAGAAAAAAATATTTCAGTGGATGAGAGACAATGGGATTTCTTTTTTGCTTTCATAATATTGAAATTACTGTCCTTTAAATAATTATTTTTGAGTTTGTGTTCTTCTTTTTGTTGTATTAGAATCTCAGCTTTATTTTTAATCTTCAGGTTTTCATGAATTCACAAAGAGCACAAATTCACTGTGCTAATCCTTCTGCTCAGATTTTGCTCACTTAAGATCATTTAGATATCTGTAGTAAATTCTTTCTATTAATTTTTGTTTAGTGAGAGTGGTTTCTAAATAAAACAGCCTATCTTTTGGAGAAGTTCAGAAACTATACATTTACCTTTGTTGTTGAAAAAGTGTAGTCCTCTCTCTTCTTTCATCTGGGCCTAATAGGCATGTAGTTATAGTTTTGAATTACTTTAGATGAAAGATAAAAACTTCACAGCCAAGTAAGATGAAAAGTAAGGTGCTTGTGAAGGGATAATTTTTTATATTTAATGGAGGAGGGATGTAACAGTCTGGAATTCCTCTCTGCTAGAATTGTATACAGTGTCAATGAGAATAAAAAGGGAAGAAGCCAAGGGGCATCCTTTACTTTCACACATTATTGAATCCTAGTGGCTGCTAGAAAATGTTACAAATACTAATAATTTATTGCTAAACATTAATTAAAGGCAAATATTATATTAAAGAATCCTGTTTTCATACATACCTATAATCCTATAATATATTAATTAATAAAATATTTCATTTTAAGTATCTGTAGATTCTGCCTCTCATATAATTTGATTAAGTATTAAAAAAATGTCATGTAGTTACAATCTATTTCTTCTCTAGTCCTTTATGTCTGAAAACAACCAGTATTCAGTTTCTCTCAAGCCAGTGAAGGTCCAAAGTTTCTGGTTCAAATTTTTGCCCAGTTTAATCCAAAGTCTATATATGCTTGTATATGTATCTTATAATTTCATAAGATACTTTACATATCATTATTATAAAACTGTTGAACATACTATGCATTTTTGTTATGCAGGAAGAAAAGAGCTATAGAAATGAAAGACTGGAGAGAAATTTGCTTACTGAATGCATTTTCAAACATAGTTTGAAAATGTGTTATATAGGAGTAAAAATACGAAGAAAACTTGAATAGCAGTTATTAGATACCAAGTTTCAAGTAGTGAAAGTGATTAAAATATAGAATTATGTTTTTTACACTACATAGATTTGCAATTATGTGTTTGCATACATATATTACCAGTATTTATCATAAAG
>VXBU01005382.1:0-57873 GCA_013400315.1 Bombycilla garrulus
TGCTTTCAAACCAGCACAGTCTGTTTTATTTAGCAATTCAATTTGTGTTGAGTGCTGTAATTTACTTTAATTTTTCCTGCATATCTCAGCATTTGGAAAAGCTCTTTGAATCATCAGTTCTCCAATGGCACCAGTATGGTCACAGTGTTTACCTTCTTCCCATCAGTGAGTAACAGGGAAAGGAGAAGTGAGTCATCAAAGAGTGGAATATTTTGCCCATAAAAGCAGGTATTCTTCATGTATCTGTGGATTTTGGACATTACCTACTGCCAGACTGGGCAGACTGTTCCCTTCTTGTGACCCTGTGTTATTCCTTCCCACCACCTATTTCACAACATCCAGGAGGTGGTTTAGGGAGCTAGATCAAAAGCAAGAAAATTAGCTTTACCAGAAATTTTCCTCTTGATTTGCTTCCCAGAAAATTGCTCATCTCCAAGTCAGACAATTAATAGTGGTCATGTAAAAGAGGATGCAGGTTCAGAGTTTATGCACCCTAATGTTGAATTCTTAGTACCAAAATTCAGCATGGTGAATATTTAAAAGTGGGAGGTAGACTTCTATATAATTTACATTTTTAGAAAGGATTACCATTATTTTTACTTACTATATTAGAATATTCCCTTGTTAACTTAATTCTGCAGACTACTACATTTAATATTTAGCTTGCAGTGTCTTTATCATGATAAGTAGCAATGATAAATAATAAACACAGACTACCCACCTAAAGATCATCACTGTATATTCTTTAATTTTTTATATTAATGATGAATAAAATAGCTGGAACAAGAGACTCATGCTACCTGAGGCCCAAACAGAGCTGGCTCTTAGAAGTGAGAATAGCTGATCATACTCAAAGTTAAATCTGGGGAATTATGTGTCTCATTCCCAGCCATCATAGAGCAGGCATTGTTGGAAAATTGTTCCATTATTCGGAAATCCTGTTTTTGTTATGTGGAAGTTTATAAGGAAGTTGGAGAACTTGCTCACACATACATGGCTTTTCACAGAAAAAAAAAAAAAAAAAGCAATGGATCTGTCCTTCTTGAGAAGAAGCAAAATTACACCAGGAGATTTTCTGTCTTCTCTGCCATCTGAGAATAAACCCTGGGAGCTCCAGTTTGAAACACTGCTCCTGATCAATATTTAATAGGAGGCCTCAGGGGAAGATTTTGCTGCTCCCCTACAGAATGGAGACAAAGTACCTGAGGTTATGCTTTTAATGCAGATCCCTATCCTTCTGTCTACTTCGTATGAGAGAATGTATCACTTATCTTCACCACACTAAAGTCATGGGTATTGGATCCATACTGCATTAGGAAAGGCTCAAAGTAAAACATGTCTCTAGAGGACTACAGCTTTTTGGCAAATACCTCATAGTGCATTTTAAGGTAGATGTCATTTTCATGGGGCCTCCTAAAAGTAAAATATGCATAAGATTCATGGGCTTAGGGTTTTATCTTTAATTTGGGTCTTCTCAGATAGTCCTTTTATTTACAGCAAACTAGACTTCAGGAAAAAGTCTAGAGAAATGTCTTTGGCTTTGTCTTTTATCCTTATTGCTTGCCAGTTGGGATATAAGTGGGGAGAAAGATCTGATTTCCAAGACAACCTCCACTTAAGGAGAGGAATATCTTCCAAAGAAGAGAATGGTGCTGGTTTGGTTGTGTCTGATGAAGAAGAGGAATGGATGGTCAGCTTTGAACTCACAAGTTTCTGGGCAGCACAGAGGCATTGCAAGAAGCCCCATGGAACAACCTGCTTCAGTGCCCTCTTCATTGACTTCCACAATTGTCTTCTGGATGGCCTTGGACACAACCAAGCCATCTTTCATAGAGATTCCTGACAAGTCAGCTTTTCCCCAGTCAAAAACATTCATTACTCCCATCTCCTGGAGAGTGTTGTTGAGGACATAACTTTCCTCCATCTTGAACTGGGGCAGGTACACCTTCACTCTCAGTGGCTCCATCATAGCTGAGCTGGTCCATTCTGCAAGTTTTTCGTAGGTGAGTGCACATTCAAGCTGTAAGGTGGTATTGGGAGCAATCATTGGCATCATAATGAATGCAAGGAAAGGAGGTTCAGTTTTTCCCACTTGTCTTCCAGCCACATTGGAGCAATCCTAAAGCATTGCTCTCTATGTATGTTACCAGAGAGAAAATGATGTGTTACCTGTTCTAGGCCAGTAAAGTCCTCACAGTCATCTTCAGGAAGAAGAATGAACATGCTCAGTTCATTATTGAAGTATTGGAGCTCTATGACTTTCGTTTTCAGTTCCTCTATGATGGCCATGTTAAAATATCCTTCCTGAAACATCATCTGCACTTTCCTTCTCTCATTCTGGAATACATGAAACATATTAAATGGAAAATACAGAAATTATCATCCTGATTTTAATTTGTTTCAGCACTGAGGTTAGAGTTCAGCTGAAGAGCATTATTTAAACTGGTCATGCATTTCATGTACTTGTAGCATTGATATGTTCCTCTCAGCTGTAGTCCCAATGAAGTTATCCATTTTAGAAGCATAAAGACTACATCTCCCTTTCTAACACTGCCAAATTACTCACAACTTCCTTCTTTATTCTGGTGTGCCAGGTGAGGAAACTAATACAGCTTATGCAACCATAAATTAAATTCTTCATGAATAATGTATACATTCCCCTGAGATAATTTGTCTTTAGTACATTTTTTTCTCTGAAAGCACACACTGTTCTATTCATAAATAGTAGCAGAGAAACTGAATCCTCAGTTTCAATATCAAGAGCAGACTATTTTTGAAACAGCACCCTTAGCTGCAAAATCCCCAACAAAGTTAGTGCATGTACTCAGTGGATTTGGTCCCACAAGGACCTCAGCTGCAAAAGAACCATTTCTGATGTGAATTGGTACAAACATTTACATATTTGGTTAGGAAAGTGGAGAGAAATACAGCCGTTTATTGTTATCACTTAAAACCACCATTTTGTCCTGAGATAACAGAGAGAAGAAAAGCCCCCATCTGTTATTATAGGAGACAGACATCTGACTTCCATCCCCCCACTGCTTCAGTTCCTACAGCCCATACTGTACCTTGTTCAGGTGGAAAAATGTTTCCTTAGTGTCTTCTTTCTTAAATTCTACTGCCCACTTTCCTTTAAAATATATAGCATTGACCAGGACAAGTACAGTAGAGGGATCAATGAAACCAGCAGCAAATAGGTCTTTGATTTTACCTTTAAAAATAATGAGTTAAGAAGAATTATTACTTTGACTATTAACAGTTATTTCTTTTAAATTCACAAGTAGTATAATGCAGTCAGACAAATGGCAAATATTTATGTAAAATTTGGAACCAAGGAACTCAAGGCATTTTTGTTCCACTTACTACATTTATTTCCTACTGAAAATAAAAAATTAATGCAAGTGTTTCATGTATAAAAATCTTGCTATCTTTGGAAAAAAATATAGAGAGTGATATACCTAAGTGGTTCATTTGCAAACCAAAAAACCTGCACATTTTTTTCTTTACCTTTTGTCTCATTTTCAACCCAGAAGTTAATTTTTTCTCTGACTTCTTCCTCAGTGTATTTAAAATTTACTGGTTCCAGTTCTGCTCGATAGAATTTCTTTGTGGAATCCAAGTATTGCTGGAAAGTACAAATCGCAGAAGTTTATTGTAATGCAATGATTTTTATAAGATAGATAAATTCGTGAGTTCAGGATAATTCCATGTAGTAGATCATCAAGAAAGAAGCCAGTAAAAAAGGCATATGTCCCTTTGTACTTTATGATGAGAAACATTCTGCTGAGCTCCCCACTCCTAGGAGCTGCTACAAGGGAGACCACGGTCGCTTACCTGGAAGAATGGATAAGTGATTTCTCCAAAGAGCCTGTTGGCAATGGTGAGACAACAGCCTGGTCCAGGTTCACTGACTTCAGCCAGCAGAGCCTGGAACTGGGAATGGACTCCTTCATCTTCTTCACACTTCAAACAGGAAAACAGGTATTTCATGGTAGGCTTGAGCTTTCCTATGCAAAGTTGGACCTGAGGGTGAATTGGAGCCTCTCTCTGCATGAGAAACCCTACTCCACCCAGCTGATACAGGCACCGGAATAAATGTACCAGGACACCACCTCCTATTTCCCCTGTGCCACATGCCCAGAATGACAGAACAGTTCCCCTTCAGGCCCACACCAGTTCACCTCCAGACCATGCTGTATCCTACAGTGATGTCTCTGTGAAAACTGAGCAAAAGGCTGCTGGCTTAGAGACTGGGAGAAGCAAGCTCCATGGTGCCTTTGGCATGCTCTGTAGTCAAACCTTTGCAGGCGGCGAGTGAAGCACTTAGCACATTTTAGATTGGCACTGCTGTTTTGGTTAGAAACCCATCATGAGAAGGCTCAGCTGTCGAAATATATGATCTCACAAGGCCCCTTAAATAACTAATAAGGGAACAGTAATAAGCAGGTCAGCAAAGCTAGATGAAGAGGCTGATCAGCCCTCCTGTGCTTTCTGATTAAGTGATTGTCTTCAAGGAAAAAGGTTGACAAACTGGCTCCTCTTGCTTCAGCTCAGAGGAGCAATTGTGTCTTACCTCCTCAGAAGGGTATCTGTTCTCCTGTCTTGTACTGCTCAAAACTTCTCTGAAATGAAAGACCTGCAATGTAAATGTTGGGTGAATGCAGCTGAGTGAAGGTGCTTCAAAGCCTCTCCCAAAACACAGCCAGACACAGTCCCTGCAGAAAGGCCCTTTTGTTCTGTACCATAAAATCCTTGCAAGTCAACAAGTAGTTTTAGGAGATGGGGAGCGCATGGAATCTTTCTATATGAGAAAGGAGGCTTTGGGTGTCCAGGGAAGGCAAAAAATACCATTAAAGGTAAGGAACTCCTCTGAGTTCTGAGAGTGCAGGATACCTCCAAAACACTTCCTTTAGCACTGATGAATTCGTTGAACAGACAATTCAATAATAATACTTAGTCTGAAGAAGTAGGGTATTAGGAATAGCATAATGTATTTTTAAAAGGGCTCTCTGTGTACATCAGCCTTTTGGATGTTTAGGAACTGTATCGGATGGTACAATCAGCCTCTTGGCTCATATCTTGCCACCATTCCCTTTTCAGAGCAAAGACCTACCTTCTCAATCTGCTCGAGTGTGCTGCCCCTGGCTCCAAGGACAACCATTCCAAAGGCAGCTGACAGACTTAGTGGGGAGAAGAAGATGTTTTCATTTCTTTTCCTTTTTTTCAGCTCTCTGAAAAAGTCAAGACAGAACCTGGCATTGGCTGCACTGAGAGAGCACATTGTGGCACTGTGATCACCTGAAACAAGGGTAAAAATAATTTAGGCTTCTCATCCTTACACCTGCCATGTTTAGATGCCCTTGTAAGGTTTTCTGTTGTTTTTTGGGGGTTTTTTTTGGTTTTTTTTTTTTGGTTTTTTTTTTTTTCAATAGCTTGGCTGAATTATTCAGTACTTCATGGAAATTCCCTGTTCATTACATTTGGGATTTCACAGTGGATCTGAGAACCAGCACCCTGAATAGCAGAAGAAACACATTTCCAGAAGCAGTATTCTGAGTTGAGCTGCTTCTCCATCTCATGCAATAGCTATGGCTTTGCCTCTTAGCCCGAACTTTGTCCTGACCAAACTTCCAGCTCAGTTTATATTCTGCTCTTTTTGTCTTGAGTTCTCTAGGCATAGCACTTATTAATTACACCCTTGATCATATCTTACTCTTTGTTTCTCTCTAAAAACTTTGTGTGTATTACTCAGCTGTGCCTCACATACTATGTCCTTCTAAGGCTGGTTGCTTAACAAATGTTTGACAGAAAATGGAACTAAAGACAGGCTCACTTAGTAAGATTTTGAACAGAAACACATTGTGCACTAGTAGAGAATTCCAGACATATTTTTTATCTGAAGCTTGAACTCTTTTTCCTGTAGCTTAAACTCTTTCCCAGACACCCTTCAGTTACAACCACAATTAGTACAAGCAGATCATCTTGAATGTTCCGCAAAATTCTTCATATCTTAGACCTTGAACAGTTTCTTTCTCATTAAAGACTTTTCCCAGTGTCTGCATCCAGTGAAGTGTTGTAGAAGCATCTGATCATAAGTTCAGTGTTTTAGAAGTTCCACTATTCTAAGTTACATTTGGTTTGACTCTTACTGAGTCTGAACAATTTCTTCCACACATGTAGTAAGCATATTTCCCCTATTACATAAGAAGAATTAAATTATCCATATAGACATTTGAAAGATACAGCATTACAGAAAGCTTATGCTCTTATTAATTACCAGCCTGGATCATACAGAAGTGGCAAATGGTTTTAATTTTCTTTAGAAGCACACTTGGAAAGTAGAAGTACCATTGTACAAGTTAAGCACAGATTCATTATACAGCTCATACATTTTAATGTCATCCAGAACATGGCACAGCAACTTGGAAATATTGTCACTTCCTCAAAATATGTGCAAAGGAGGTATGTATATTACTAATGCACATATTGATCCTTAGATCCTAGCTCTGTCATTTAGAATTAAAGATCATGGAGATATTTACCTTCTCCTGGGACTGACGGTGTCAACAGCTGAGCTTCTTGACGGAACTTCTGGAGCAATGGGATATAAAACCATTGCCACTCCCAGTGGCAGCATAAATTTCACTCATGATGAATCACATTCCTGTCTGTTGCAATCAGCTAATATAATTAAGGGACCTGTTGTGGAATCTTTAATTTTTCCATATCCGTAGGAGTTCAGAAAGAAGTCCCAATTTTAAATGCATACTAAGATCTAAAAAAAAATCTAAATAGTTATGAAAAAAGAAAGCAAACTCCTAGAAACAAAGGCAATTTCAGAGGGGTTTTTCACCTGTAAAAAAGTAAATTCTAAGAATTTTTTTGTGTTTTGATATAAGAATGAATGCAATATACAGTTTTTGTAGTAGAAACAATTATACTGCTATAATCAGCCCACTGACTTAGTCCTGGGCTAAACTGTATCCTAAGTTTAGCCCAGAACTTCCCATTGCTCCTCATTTTTGTCAGTGTCTCCGAGGACACCTGATCATTGTCTTATATTGCTTCAGCAAGGCATAGGCAGCAGGGACAGAGCAACCTACTTATAAGAAGTAGTGTATTTCTGATGTTATTTTCCTGAGAAAGGACTTTTCTTCACATTCACTTTGATATGGTGTGTGGGTGGGCAAGTATTCACATGAGTGTGTGCAAGCACTAACAACACTGCTTTGTAACAAGAACTTAGTTATCACCACTAAGATATATTTACGCATCAACCCAACCAGATACTAGGCTTCTCTAGCACTTAGGAAACTCTGAAGGTAGTTTCCTAACAGTCATAATGTAATCACAGGTTTAATTCTCTTTTGGTTTGGATTTTCCCATAGCTATTTCTTGAGAGGAAATAGAAATTAAACACACACTGCTCATTCCAGCCCTGAGAACAAGAGAGTCAAACCTGCACAGATTTTGCCTGAAGCAACAAAAGCTGTGGAGTCTGGTTTTACTTGCTTAACACTGGGGCAAGAAAATTTCCCAAAGAAGCATCTGGCTTGCTTTTCTGGTTTCTGGCTGCTCTCCACATGGTCACATAAAACCCACCTGCTGTGCCTGTGTTTCAGTGCTGAGGATACTTCCCTGTCTGACTATCCAGGAGCCACTCCAGCAGTTACATCTGCACCAACAAAACCGAGACCAAGGCCACTTCCCAGCTGCATCCCCCCCACACACACAGTCTCTCCAGATTTCCTTCCCATCACAGACCCTCAGACATCTCAGTCCTTAAAATAATTTGATCATGGTGCAATAACAAAATATCAGCTCGAGCTGGTGCCTCCAAGGAGGGACCCCAAAGAAAGGGACACCTTGAGCTTTTACACCCTCACAACCAGAGTGTGGGAAAGTCCAAGGTCCTTGGCTCCTGCTGCATCTCGGAGTGTCTGATTCCCTGGCCAGGCCACAGCTCCCTGGGCCCTTTGTTGTGCACTGGGTGGGCACTTCACAGCCCTTGCCTGGGGCTCCCACCCAGAGCTCAATCTGCAGCACTGAATGGATTCCCTAACACTCAGCATTGTCACTGACAGGGAACTGCAGAGCAGAACTGAGCAGATGCTGTTTACTTTCTTCTGGTGATGGGCTGTTCTCTGCATTCCTATTTTGGGCACTAGGCATAGCAAAGTTGGGGGGAAAATGTTGTGGAATATAAGAGGGGGGAAGTATACAGGTAGGAGCTACAAGATGTAATAGTTTTAATTCAGGGTAGCATCCAGGTGTCTCCCAGAACAGAAAGGAGATGATTTTTGAGCAGCAAGACCCAACCAAATGTTTGTCTTTCAGGAATACTGTCAATTTTTAATCCAGATTAATACAGTCAATGGAAAATTGCAGTCCTGAAGCAAAATAATTCATGGCCTTTGGGTATGTGCTAAAAGCCACAAGTACCCTTAAAATGCAGTATTCTGTGTAGGAATCTGTTAAAGCAAAGTTCAAATTATCAAATATGCTTGCAGAGGAGCATATTAGATATATATATAATGTATCATCATATATCTCATCATATATCTAATCATTTACCTCTTAGCCCCTGCTGAGTTTTCTAATACTTTTGAGCTCTTTTCTTAATTGTCTTAAGTGAACAGTTTTCTCCAGGTTTCTTTATCGTTGTTTGTTATTTCTCTACTTTTGCAGGTTCTGTTCTTAATTCATTTTGAATTAATCTGAAGGTTAACTATGACTCATTTTTTCCATTTGCTGGATACTTGTTTCACATGTATCATTTTCTGTCAGTGGTCAAATTACAGACAATGGAGCTGGACAGGAATTAATTCCCAGAAAGGAACATTCTCTGCTGTTCTTCTAGTCTCCTGCTTTGGTATCTTGTTCTCTTCTAGTTTAGTTTAGTGTAAATTAGAGTGTGACTTAGATAGTTTTTAGTGGGAACATCTGAGAAATCCAGGAGTTTTTGTTCAAGCAGATTGAAGGATCTCCTGAATTGTAGGTTTTGAGGAGACTCACTATGCAAATGCTTGCTGGGAAAGGCAAAGCTACAGCTCATCCTGCTGTTGAACAGAGGGCTGGACTAGGACTTGCACCACATTTTCCAGATCTGTGACACCTTTCTTGCTCTTTGAATAATGCAGAGGTTCATTGCAGGCCAGAGAAAAATGAAAAGGACTGAAGATGGTCACAGTAGTCTCAAAATCAGGAGACTCTCTTTATTCCTTTCCTAACCTTCCTAACCAGAAAGGATAAATAGCAGGAGGACTTTTTCTAAAGTTAACAGAGAAGTAGTTGCTGAGATGTGTTGTGTGGAAATAAAGATGAAGATGTAAATGCACAAAGACAGTGACAGATTTTGTTTCAGATAGTTAGACTACTCTGTCAAGAGTACAGATTTCAAAGACAGCCCTTTTAGCTGGGGGTCAGATGCTTGTCATAGTGAAGTTGCTTTAAGGCACAGATGAATGGATTGCAGACTGACCTGCTTTCTACATCTCAAATTCCACACATTTAGATAAGACTGGAAATAGCACTACATCCTTAGGGATAAGTTTTGCCCAGCACCATTTATCTGTCTGCAGTTATTTTGGCTGAAAATCTCAAACTTTTACTTCACATTCCAGCAACATTTTTGTAATGTTTTTGATGGTCAGGGGCCAGGACCAAGGGTATGAAGACTTGTCTATATGATTTTTAAACAACCAGGAGTTCTCATGATATGGGCGAGATAAGCATAGGAAGGCAAATAAGCAGAACAGGCCACCAGCATATTCCTTGTGATTATTCTTTGCTTCAAAAGAATACAAGAAAGCTGGATGTCTACAGTTCTCCCTTGGCTTTTTTCTCACTGATTGCAGCCATATGCTTCCCTTGCTCTCAGTGTCTGCAGGATGTAGCAGGGAAGCAGATTCTTGTTGAGGAACCAGAGGCTGATCTCAAGATTGGCAGCAAAGGTTTTTCTTGTCCCTTTCATCTTACAAAATGCACGTTCTGCTACCACCCTGCTCAGATGGTAATTACAGGGTACCTGATTTGTCTGAGGTTGCCTGTGAGTAAAGGTACCATTAGATAAGTGGAGTTGCTGAATAGCAAGAAAAAAACAAGGACTATTTTGATTTTCACTGGCCAAGAGGGCCCCCTCCCTGTTTGTCAGACATCTGCTACAACCAATAACAAGTCTCATACAAAATATCAGAGCAATTAGGGTGATAAAGTATCTGTGGTGATCCACAGAAAGTTTAGCATGACAGAAAACATACGTCTTGAAGCTGAGGAGGTTGGAGATCCTTCAGATGTTGCTGATGGTCTCAGCTTATTTGGTAAGCACCACATGGAGCAGATTCTTATATTCATTTTTTTGATCCTCAGGTTGTATGACTCATGAACCTATTGAAAACCAAGTGTCAGCTTATAAGCAGCACTGCTGTCTGCTGACACTCCGATACTGAATTCACTGGCAACAAGGTGTAGGAATTGATGAGTATGAACTTTGCAGAGAGCTGAGCCACCTTACGCTGGCCATTCAACTTGCCAGGGAAAAGGTGAGCCTAGCTCTGTTGTTTTTCCAACTGAACTTCTTCATGCATCAGAAGCTTTTCCACTATTGCAACAAACCCCATTTACTCCCCAGGGAAATTCAGACATGACACAAAATAACAACAAAATAGTCTTCATCTTTGATTCACTTATCAGCATCCAAAAATAGCTCTAACAATACAGCCAGTTCTGCCTGTTGTACCTTCTCTGCTCACACCCTTGTCACTTGTTCACGAGCTTTGACTGAGGAAATTAAGGAATGTCTGCATGTGTCTTCTTTAACAGACTTCCATACTTTAAGGCAATGGGACTACACAGATAAATATTTCTGCCTGATGACCCTGTTTTAAGCTGATTCAGGCTTTGTGAGTGATCTCATTTATAGTATTTCTGGAAATCATTTCTTTGTGGAAATTTAATTCATTTTATAAGCCAGGTTTCTTTACCTTAATTGCAAGTGCAACATTTTTTAAAGCTGTGTCATACAGAACGCCCATGATTATTCCTCTCTTGGCTCTGCCTCAGTGCAAAGCTTATCTTGTCATTCATCACTGTGGGATGCAGTAGAAAGAAGGAATTTTCCTTTGCATTTTAAAAAATAGGCTGTTTTTCTATATTGCTTCAACAGTGAAAAAGATAACAGATATTTTCATGCAATGGAGCTGTTGTTGTTAACTTTGGTTGGAAATTACTTAACTGTGGCTGGAAGGATCTTTGAGATTCCTGGTGCATCTGCTGCCCTAAGGTGAGATGAAAGATGTAGATTACAGTTGATAGGTGTTTGTTGAAACTGTTTTTGAAGCTTCTGAGCAAAGAGTTTCCAAACCTCTGTTACATTTCTGTTCTTCCTTATTCCTGAAGTTCTAACTCAGCTTTGTCCTAAGTTGTCCTGACTGTAAATTCAAACAGTTACATTCAGTTATTTTTAAACTTTAGTGTGTGCTACTGGCTACGTTGTTGAAATACTGATTAGTCAATTTATCCTTTGTACAAGATGTAGTGCATTTGCAAGTGTCTCCCTGGTCATAAAATGTAATTATTGTAGTTGTATTCATAACCAGGAACTTAACACTACACTAGTCACACTATCCAAAACCTGTGGGTATTGTTAGCTACTGCCCTACTTTACCAAATTATGGACTTGGAATCCTGAAACACCCTTCAGGGCTCAGCCTTGTAGGACATTGTATAATTTTCACCACTCTGAGGAGAAAGGTATTGCTTTTGGCCAGCAGTCTGGATGTTAAAAATAATTCTTCCTCCTCATTCCTGGGACAATCCTTGTGGTATGATTTCCATAGCTAGTCAAATTATGCTGTGGCTCAGTAGTCCTATATGTTATTTGAATAAATGTTAGTGTGGGTATTCTTGCCAGTCCTTACAGCTTGTGAAGTCAGATGTATCATAAGTCCAGAAATGGAGCTTCTTTGCTGATATTATGCACATATTTTTAGTGACTGAGTTTTGAAAGCGAAATGAGATTTGAGAATTTCCTTCCTAAGCCGCCAAGCACTGCGAGGAATGTATACACAGGTAGATGCATAATTTGAAAACACAGGGTCAAATTTTCAGCCAATGTAAACTGATTCAGCTCCAACTGAGGTGTGAAAAGAGAATTTGTTCCCATGGAAAAGGTTCTTCTTCAGGCCACATAATAATACAGATGTGTAAATTGAATGTTTTCTGCATGCTGCCACAGAATTTGTACAATATATCATTTCTTCATTCTGCAGCTCAAATTCCTACATGCCTGGGGTAACCAAGGACTACTGAACTGTCCTGAAAATAAGTTCTCTATATCTCTTCACATTTCTGCTTTCCCTCACTTCCACTGATTCTTACCATTGATAAGTTTTTGCTCTCATATTTTCCTGGATAATATTTGACATTCCTTTTCTCATCTGGCCTGCCTGTAACCCAGACACATCACCTTGTGAATCCCAGATACTTGTATCCTGGCTGGTTGTAAACATTTGTATATAATCTAAAGGGGAACCTGTGACCAGCATCAGTTACCAACATCCTTCATAAAACAAGGTATTTTTACTGCACAGGATAAGATATTTAAGAAAACTTAACTTAAATGCATTATGCTTCCTAGAACCACTACTTCCTGCAGAACATGTAAAGTAGTCTGCCTGCTGTTGTGTTCTTGAGTAACCACTGGATGCAAACAAGAATGTCTTGACAGAACATGATCTTCAATAGCTTCAGTGTTTGACCTGGGACACCCAAGGGAAATTCACACACAGAAGAGCCTCATATTGTTCCAGATGAAGGCAGGTATTTGACTACAACATGCTGATGAAGGATTAAGGGTATGTGAGAAATCATGACACAACGCTTCCCTTGCAACTGTCTGTGTGCCAATGGAACGGAGATCCCCTGTACAGAAGCACACACAGCCAGGGTTGCTGCTGGGAGAAATGTCATTTGGCCCTTTCCCTAAATCTCTTTTTTTTTTTTTTTTTTTGTACGAAGTAAACATTACCAGTAAGCCATGAGAGGTAAACAGGATCTGGAACACCATCAAATGCCTGTGGGGTGACTTCAAGGCTCTGACCCTGCCAGCAAGCCTTCTCATTTGAGATTTTGGAAAGCCTTCCACATCTTCATTTGCAAAGCTGAAGTTTACTGTGTATTTAAGACGTGGTTAATCTTTTCCTCCTGTATTTGTAAACCAGAAACAGGATGTGCCCATAAATATATTCTCCCTTTGTCTGCTTTTGTGCTACATGGAGAAACAAAACTCTGTGTATTCATTTCTAAACTGAGACTTCAAGACGGCTCTTTTTTCTTCCTGCTCAGCTAGAGAGCTGGGACTGAATTCTGTTCTCAGACATAAGTGTAAATCTATCATAACTCCACCAATACCTGTTCACTGATGTTTTAATAGCTTGTAAACACATTTTGTATCATTGCAAAAAAATTGTGTAGGCAGAATTACACTGGAATTGGACCATATTTTCTTTTGCAGTACAGTTCAGCAGCAGCCAAAATATATCAACACTGTTTTAGCCAGAAATCCCAAAAGACCATCATATAGGTTGCTTTGAACGCAGTCAGCTACATCCCAGTCACACTCAGTGCACCCCAGTGCAGACACAAGACAATTGCATTAAGATATTCTGAAAATAATATGATACTTTAGAGGGGCTTTCATCCATTATGGAATTCTGGATCAAGAGACACTTTCCCTTCAGCGGTTGCCTCTGTGTTGTACGATAAGATTGTTTCCCACTCATCAGACAGAGGCTCACAGAACTGGCAGGGTGAGAAATTATAAACTTAGAATAATCTTCCTCCAAGGCCAAACACCTCATGGTCTCCAAGGACCACAGTTTTTCAGGCACATGTCAAACACCAGAGAACTGGAGAAGAATTTTCTTAGAAAGTTTCATACTGATACTAAAAAACCCTACCTTTGGCATTCATTATTCTTTTCAGAATGACAGGTCAGAGAAATGAAGGTGAAAGACATTCAAGTTCTTGGTGCTGGTAAATTACACCTCACTGTGCTTGCAGCTCATGGATGAAATACAACAGCCAAGAGACAAGATGTGGCAGATGCTCAAAAGCATTGAGTGCCTAAGGCAGACTTCAAATCAAGGTTCAAGGAGCCATACCAATTAAATGCTTTGAATACTTTTATTGCTGCCACACTTTACTACTACTCTGAGGAGAAGAGTGTGGGACAAATCTCTACACATCTCCATGCCCAACATCTGTATGGAGACTCACTCAGGACATGAACATGACCTGTGGGTTTCACTGCCTTCATGGCAGCCAAGAGCCCTCCCTCGTGGTGGTGTTCAGGCACTGAAGATGGGGTTACTGGAGACATGTGGGAGGAAAGTAGAGGGTTCAGCACTGAGCTGTCTCTGGTTTGGGACCTGGTGGCTGGGGACAGAGGCCTGCAACCTCCCCTGGAGTGTGGCCCCACCATCAGCCTTGTCGTGTGGCTGAAGAGGGGAGGCATCAGACTGGACTTCTGTTTACACACCCATCATCCAACTCTTTAGACAACCCCACTGCAATGGGAGTTTTCGTGGTTAAGAGTGAAGTAAGAATGAAATAAGAGTGAAATAAGCTCCATTAAGTGTGTTCACTATTTTGAGAAGAGCTCTAAACAGGAAAGGCCCATTATAATTTTTCCAGTTTTCTTGCTGAAGCAATGTGGTGTTTTTTCTTGGGTTCAAGAATATGGATATCAGGAAATGTCAGTGGCACTTGATAGCAACATCTTGTTTGTGCCTTACTCCTTTCTACCACAATACTGTGCTCTCTTTGTGTAGAAAGAAGCAGAATCTGATCTGCTCTACCCTTAGTGGGAGCAACATCAGCCAAAGTAGAGAACGTTCTTGTTTGGATTGTGTTTGATCAACAAAAGGAACAGGTAGTCAGCTCTGAACTCACAAGGAATTATGGAGGCAAAGCATTCTTTTGGTCACCCTTGTAGCAGCAGTTGCCTCAGTTCCTTCTTCATTAACTTCCACAAAGAAAACTCTTCCCCTATCTGCTCCAGCTAGCTCCACAGTCACTTTCATTTCCTCATTATTTTTTTTTCTAAAGGTGATACTCTGTGTAAACACAGCCATGAAGTCAACATCCAGGATTTTTTTGCAAGAATTGCTACATGGTTTAGAAGCACTGACCAAGCTTCAGACACTGTGGTTCACTGAAGTACGTCATACTGGATGTGAATTTTTCCCACAACATCACAGGAAGTTAGACACTGGTATGGGAGCATAGCTGAGGTTGTCAGTTCTGGACCTACTTGCTGCTGTACTCCAGCTATGGATCTGATTTCTTGTACCCTAGGCATAGCCTACATGTTTCAGCAGAACAGCCTGGGGAGCTTGAGGCATCAATGGTTATGGCTTGAAATGTATGTGGGGCTTCTGAGGCTTTCGTTGAGCTCCACAGTCATTGTCAGTCTGCACTTCTGGAAGGTTTGCAAAAAACAACATGCAAATAAGGCAGCAAGGTGGAGTTATTCCTGTCTGGGGTACAAGAGATACACCAAAGGCCCCTAGGCATGTCTTCCAGGATACTCATATTCATCACCATTCATGAGCAAGGAAATGGTTCCCTGCTGCCAAAGCACCCAGCCTTCAGCCCTGGAGGCTGCTCTGCACAGGCAGCAGGGAGTTTTTTCGCAATGTTTCCTACTGGTGTCTGGAGGGTGGCTGTGGGCTGAGCAATGCCTACAGTTTAGGCCAACAGGCACTGTGCTCAGCACTGCTCTGGGCAGAATATCTCATTTCTCACAGAAAGCCAGCAGCTGAACCCATCAAGCAAAATGCTAAGTCCCCACTAAATAACATCCAACGATTGCATGAATGTAATCTGAAAATGTGACTGAGTGGACTTTTCCTGTTGTGAAACTCTAGTTTGAGAAAGCCTTTCCCCACAGTGGTTGTCCCACCACAGTTCAGTAAGATGACCCCTCACTGGACAGGCTGAGGGCTGTGAAAGAGGCAGGACTGGTCATTGCTGGCCCACGTTTGGGACCACTTTGTGCTGACAGATTGCAGGGGAGAGAAGTGAGAGGCAGCAGACTGGGCTGCAGTGAGGGTCTCTTGGAAAAGGAGCTGTCGGGGTGTGCGGGGAGGCAGGGCAGCAGCTGGTGCTGTGAGGTTGCAGGCTGCAGCTAGGGCTGTGCCAAAAGCTACCTGCATGAGGCATTGCACGAGAAAATAAGGCATCCATCAGTATTTGTGAGAGGTCCTTCGGGAGTGCTTTTCCAGCATGTTTAAAACTGTCAGTAAGTGTACGGAAAAGCTGGACTCTCTTTCCAAACTGTAGCACTCGAGTCAGAGAGGATTGCAAAAGAAATCTTGGAGATGTGTAGGTGGCAGTGCTCTTACACAAAAGCTGTGACTCGCCATCCCATAACTAAGAATATCTAATTTCATGCCTGAGGATTCAGATGAAAAAGCCGCATACCAGCACTCTCTGAAGAGCTGAGAGGAAGCTCACAGCTGACCTACTTCATTCACTATATTCTTTTCTAGGCAGATATTAAGGAAATGAAGAAAAAGTCATGCTATCAGAAAAATACAGACAAAAATTCTTCCATAGCATTCTAGTTAAGATAGACACACACATACAGATAATTTTTTCCTCTGTTACTGGACTAAAAGAGGAATGACACCAGTCCCTGAAAATCAGAACTCATCTATAATGCAGTTATTGAACTGCAAAGTTATGGGTCCTGGAGCTCTCTTCTTGTGTCTGTCAGTTGCACTCCTTCATGGAAGGGCTTCAAAAGGAAGGTGGGCAGTTTTTCCCTGCAGCCTATGCTGAAGCCTGGTGCCTGAGAGCTCTTGGTGCATTCTCTTGAGAGCTGCAGACTTGAATTCCAGCAGGGATATGGGATACAGGCCCTTCACCCCTGAGACACATATATTTCTCCACTAGAGAAGTACTATTTTGAATTAACAAAAAAAAAAAAAAGAAAAGAAAAAAAAAAGAAAACAAACAAAAACCAAAAAAACAGGAAAAAATAAATGAGTCATCGTAATGGCATCTTTCAGGAGGCCTATTTGAACAGCTTTCACAAGGTCTGCTTTGAATCCATTCACTAGATGGATTCTCCAGGAGTTTACACCACATCCTACTTTGCTCCTAAATTTCAGCATGGACAAAGCATCTAATTGCTCATATCAAGATCTTTCAGAGCAAGCAAAGGGAAATGCTAGCTGCTAGAAAATTTACAAAAGGAGAAAACAAAATGCCTACAAATTTTGAATGAGGGAATTTTTCTTTCACATGGCTTTTTGGATGTACAAGTTTAAAGCCAGCCTATGTTCTATTTAGGAGAGACACATCATTATTTTAGTGTGTCTTCTCCTTTCTGAAGCCATATATAATTCTGTGCATTAAATATGCTATTCACTGATTTTCCATTCTATATATATATATTAAAAAAGCACATTACCAATTATAATTTGTCAAACCTCATCTCTCTGAAGAAGACATCATTTATGTTAAACCAGCAAATTATCAGCAATGTCTCCCTATTAGGTGGAAAAAAGTTTAATTTTTTTCCCACAAACATTGACAGGTAATGTTTACCTGTGATTTCCATGATATATGCTGCACTTTAAAAAATGTTTCCTCCTTTTCCAGAGCATGGAGAGAGCTCTGTCTCTCAGATTCACATCTCAGAACTTTTTAATTCACTATGATGCAACACGGGCAAAGGAAAACACATTTTTTGGAAGTTCATTGCTACAGTGCTCCACATTGGTAACTTCAGTGGGATGCTTTAGACCATTTTCTTCCTATTCTTTGAAACTTTCAGATAAATAATTTGATTTATCCCCATATAAAAGACAGCCCTCTTTAGCAATACATGGTTTTGTATCCTGTTCCTGCAGACACCACGCATACAGAATTCTCTTTGGAGTTATTTAAGAACTTAACACAGACTTTGGAGAGGTTGTCCAGACAGGTGGTGGAGTCTCCATCTTTGGAGATATCCAAAAGGCATCTGGACTTGGTGTTGGACAATCAGCTGTAGATGGCCCTGATCGTGCAGGGGAGGTGGACCAGATGATCTCCTGAGGTCCCTTCCCACCTCAACCCTATTGTCACCATGACCACATCAAGGAAACAAATTTTTATTCATATCCAGTGAGCTTAAGGTAAAATTTACTCATATCCTGGATTCAGAACAATATTTACAATTCAAGGAGCCTTGTGGCAGAGCATCCAGTTCATAGATACTAAACAAATCTGGCTGCAGTGATTATTTTGAAGTACAAAGTAGATGTCAAAGGGTTAAGAAAGCATTTGGGAGAAAATACAATACTTTTCATCCAGGTGTTCCTCACAGTGTTAAAAAATGGCCTTGATTTTAAGGTGAACAGAGTTTGCCAAAGAAAACGATAGTGTTGGTAGGATTGTGTCTAATAAAGAATAAGAAAGGGTGGTTAGCCATGAACACCTCTGTGAGAGGCAGAGACCTCCTCACAATGGAAGCTCCCGTGCCAGCCGCTGCCACGGTGCCTTCCTCATTGACTTCCACATATGCCTTGTGGACAACGTTTGACAGCACCAGAGATTTTGCAAATGTCATTGCAGAAAGGTCAACTTTTGATTCAGTGAAGATGTCGGTCATCCCCATCTCTTGTAAAACCTCATTGAGGTTAAAGGTGCCTTCCAGCTTGAATCGGGGCAGGTAAACCTCCACTGTTGTCTCAAACATGTTCTCTGAGGAGGCCCACAGCATTAAATTTTCATAGGTGATCATACTTTCAATCTATAAGATGGGGGGGAAAAGGAGATTAAAATAGGTGGGAAGCTTTGAAAAATTGAGATCTTTACCCAGTGTTAATTCAGACAACTGCTCCCAGCCCTAGTCCATGACATATGCTGCCTTACCTGCTCCAGCCCACTGACAGATCCATCAGCCACATCACCTGGCAGCAGGACGATCATGCTCAGTGTCTTCTGAGCATAGGGGAGTTCAAGGATCTGAGCACCCACCTCCTCAATGTAGCCCAGCTTAAATTTGCCTTTCTGATACATCATCTGCACAGGTTTCCTTCTGTTCTATTGAAAAGGAAGTTACACAGTCAGTTAGGCAATGCAGCTCTTACCAACACTTCTACCCAACATGGGAGGCAAGTTAAGTTCCCAACACACCCACAGCTTACTCACAGAGCAGCTCAGCCCTGGACATTGTTATGCTTGCTGCAATGCTCACAGAATCTAAGGTGAATAACGTTAAGATTTACAGAATGCAGATGTACCTGATTCAATTTAAAATCCCTCTGAACTGTTTTTTCTTCCTCAAACTTGTGTTCCCAGGATGCTTTGAAGTAGATTACATTCACAAGTACCAGCAGTGCATGTCCATCAATCACACCAGGTGCAAAGAGTTCCTTTATTTTACCTAAAACAAATTTTGAAACAAAGAAGTATTTGTTAGGTGTCAGTAAGACT
This sequence comes from Bombycilla garrulus, assembly GCA_013400315.1. Taxonomy (NCBI): domain Eukaryota; kingdom Metazoa; phylum Chordata; class Aves; order Passeriformes; family Bombycillidae; genus Bombycilla; species Bombycilla garrulus. The sequence goes on from VXBU01005382.1 coordinate 19,492, forward strand.
CTGGACTGAGACTCTAACAGGTATGTGAACTTAGTTTTGGAAGAACTTAGAAACACAGTTCTCGGTTTATTCAAAGGACAAAAACAATACAGGTAAACAAATGGTAGATTCTTCTGCCCTGTTACCAGCCAGGGAGGATGGAGAAACTGGAGGTCGCCAAATTATCCGCTGGTGTTCTGAATCTGCATTTATGGCTGTTTGCAGGAGCAGTTTGTCTGGTCAAGACTTATAGGTATTACTGCAATTATCAGGACAGGCACTAGGATGGGAATAAAAAATATTTTTCAGCAAACATATATTTAACCCAAAATAATTTAGCTGGTAACTTACTCTAATATTTCAAGAGCAGATGGTAAGAAAAACTACACTTAAACAGCATAAGAGTGAACACACAGAAATGTGAACAGGTCTTTGCTTTTCCTACTCTGGAATTTCATTTGTTGAACCCCTGTAGGAAGGCGGTGATAGAATGGCTACTGTTCTGCTTTGTTTTACCTTTTGTCTCACTTTCAACCCAAGCATTAATTTTTCTTCTGGCAGATTCAACAGCGCCATGAAAGTCCACTGTTTGCAGCATTGCTCCATACAGTTCCTTGCTGCACATTAGAAATTGCTGTAAAGCAAATAAAGATTATAAATTGGTCAAATCTATTAAGCACTTACGGCCTCTTGAAAGCAATCAATCACTCAATAGTATTTTAGAAATGGTGAGGGACCTGTTGAATCCATAAGCCAAATTTTCATTTTGGAAATGTCAGGTATCTGAAGTTTGCTCAGAGGATCTTTGAAGAAGAGATAATTACTCTAATGCATAGGTCAAAAATGTAAATAAGTAAAAAGAAAACCAGAAGAGTCATGTCATGGAGAACTGCAGAACTGAGGTTCAGATAAAAAAATTAAAGAAATAGAAAAAATCCAAGATTAGTTGTTTGATGCTTAAATATCAAAATAACTGACAGAAAAGCAAAGATGTGACTAGCAAGTTAGCCATACCAAGTAGTCTCAAGACAACTCAGTCACTCTGTAGGAAAGGAGCAAGAAGTTCAGCAGAGCAGTCCTGTGCATGAACCTGTACAACCTTCCTGGAGATAAACCCTCTCCAAGCTTACTGCTGCCCCAGCTGCCCCACTTGCAACACCTGAAGTAGGTAATTTACAGACAGCTCGAATCGGCCATTTTTGGCTGTAGGTTCTCCTCTGGCTGAGTGTACACACACGCCAAAAATGAACAGATCTCTGCTTTATTTTTGCTCTATAGCCTTTGATATCCGCAGGGTGGTTTTTTCGTGGGTTTGTTGTGTTTTGTTTTGTTTTGTTTTGTTTTGTTTTGTTTTGTTTTGTTTTGTTTTGTTATAAAAGCATGGAAAGTTGACAGTCTCCTCTCTTTCCCAGCAGCCTCAAGAGCTATCGCTCCATGTGACATCATGTGCTCCAAAACACACACAAGAGGGGCAACAGTGAGGCTCGCAGTTACAAGTAACCTTGAGGTCATTGTCACAGCAGTTAGCAGGTGACTTACCTGCTGGAGTTCAAATCCTTGTTGTATAAAGAGATTGTTGGCCAAGGTTAAAACATATTTTTCACCAAGGTTTTGTAGTTGTAAAAGCAGCTCCTGGAACACTTTATGGTTAAGGTCTCCCTCCTTGTTACACTGGGAGTAACACAAACACAACAATTAAAATGATTCCTCTGTACAGCTTTGGTTGCTAATTTGCATCTTAATTAGATAACACTATAAGGCTAGCTCCTGCTGTACTGAATTTTAAATCCAGCTAGTCCAAGCTTTGTAGCCTGATCCTCCTTCAGATGATATCAGTGAAGGTTTTGGTATTGACTTACTGGCCCGAAGTAAAATAAAACCTCGTATCAGTCATTTCCTAGAGGATTAGGCAGACTCTAAGCGTGTGATCTTGACTCCCTCCAGTGGCAAAACCCGCAATAACCTACCACGCAGTGAAGGCAGGGCTCCCCACCCAAGAGCACACACCTCTGAGAAGGAAGGCTGGCTCTCCAGGCTTCCTTCTGGCTCCATTTCTGGGGCTGGACTCTCGTGATCATATCCAAGACTCGTTCTTCCCGCAGCTTTCCTGACATGGAGCACCTGCAGGTGAAGATGTCAAGTTATGTCAATTGTAACTGGGATAACCATATTCCTTGTTTAAAAGCTTTGCTGTGCCTTATTGGATAAGTGGTGTATATTCACGAAAGATTCAGCTTCACTCATCAGCTGAAATGACAGACTTGAGCTCGTTCATACATTCATGTTCAGACTCACTTTTCTATATTAACAAACCAAGAAGAACTTGCATTTAATCCCTCAAAATATTACTCTTCACTACCTCAAAAATGTTCTTTAGATTTTTGTTTTCCTTGCTATATTTGATTTGTGTTTTCATTGCCAGTTTTCTTAAATTTCAAAACAAAAAGTTGCCCCAAGCAAAGAGATGAAAATTAATTTTCTTTGAAAACATCAAAACTGGTTTCTTGCAATCATTCTTAACATTAGCATCAGCTTAAGAAATAGGTCAAAACCACAGTGCTCTTAATGGAAACCAGTCCTTGTTTCTACTGTGAAAATATATCACTGAAAAATCTTCAGCAGCTTTTCTATTGTAATAATGTTGCATCATACATTGACTTACTCTGATTTTATAGAGGATACTGATACTGAGCAATTCCCATTGCTTTCCTAAAACAAGCAGGAGTCCCTGTCTAAAGGATTGATGTGGCAGGGTTATGGCAGCCAGGGGCCTGCAGGGGTGCTCTGGGAGAGTGTCTGGATGGGCACCTGGCAGCCACAGGAAAAGTCAACCCACTACACCCTGGTGAGAAGTTCTTAAACTTAGGATTATTGGTCTTTTACCACTCATGGTAGAGAGAAGAAAGGAAAAAAGGAAAAAAAAAGAAAGAGAAGAAAGGTTGTAGAAAGCAGAACTTGCACTGCAGGAAGTAAAGGCACAGTGACTGGAGGGGTGGCCTTCTTCACCTCCTCCTTGCCCACCTGGGTCTCTGTGGAGCGAGACATTTTGACTCTTGAATGTCACAAGAAGTGAGCTAATGCTTTCAGCCACCCAGGGACAACCCCTTCAGGTGTCTGCAGCTCTCCCCACTGCCCATCCAGGCTTCCACTCTCAGGATTCTCATAGCAACCACAAGAGGAAATGCCTGCCCATAATTCTGAGATAAAGCCTGATGTTCTGCCAGCAGGCCTGGGGAAAGCCAGGGTGCCCCAGTGTGCTGTATCACCTCCCCTCAGACAGCCCTTGCTCTGTGCTCTTGCAGGGGCTATGAAGAGACTCACAGCAGCAGATGGCAGGGACCACAGTACAGCTCCAAGCACAACTGTGAGGGCAGCACCTGTGCCCGCCCTTGTGCTGGTTCCCTGTGAGACACTCACACGTGTGCCGTGCTGGGATGCCCAACATTTCCAGTAAGACAACAGCAAGCAATGTGGAAGCACCTCCCCGTGGTTCATTCATACTCACTGTTTCTATCTGAGCAGCAGTGTTGTTCTTTGCACCGAGATGGAGGAGGGCCAGGGCAACAGAGATGCTCATTGGAGAGAAGGCAATATTTGTGTCCTCTGCACTTCTGTTGAGTTTTTTGTAGAGATCAAGGCAAAACTCAGTAACTGGTCTAGAAATGGAGTCCATCATGAAGCAGCTGCTGAGTGGGAGCACAAAAGAATTAAGAAATTTAGTGCAGCTGGCCTAGCTAGACCAGTGAAGCATCTGTCTGCCCTGAGATAGTTCCATAGCTGGTTGTTGAACATAATAAGTGTTTTCTAAATCCTGAAAGTTTTAATCAGCCTTGCACAGATCAGTTGATGATACACAGCAGGAGCAAAGACACAGAGTGTCTGCAAAAAGGGATCCATGCTCACAACCTATGTACAGTTCTCAGAAAGGACCCTTTTTCTGCCTTATCCCATGCTGCATCTTATTTCAACTGATGGTATTGAAATTAGACAGGTATGGATTAACATTTTCCTTCTCCAAACTAGTTTGATGGATTACACTGGTTTGATGGATAACACTTGCATCAACTCTTTCCTCCTAACAACATACATTAGTGTTAGGGACTTGGTGACAGAAACTAAGCCTGCATATAACCATCTGTGGTAACCAGAGCTGTGCCCAGGGGGTTTCAAACAACAGGTTTCTAAAAATAAAATCACTATTAATTAAATGTTTTCATACATGAAAAATGGTCATTTACAGTTATGGAGACTGAACTACATACGAAAACACTAACAGTCTGAAATACACTTATAAGTTCTCATAAGTTTTCCAGGAGTCAGAGATTAAGGCAGGATGCACAATTAAAAATTCCAAACAAAGTAATAGCCCAAGAGCCCTGAAAAGAGGTCTGTAAGTTCCTGCTTAGTGACATGACAAGATATGTGTCACTCTCTACTTTTGTACTCGAAATGTTACAGTCTGATACTTCCCCTACAGGTTATTTACCTCTCCTACAGGTCATTCCACTAAGAACAAGTTAGGACCAAGTTCAGCTTGGTCCTTGCAAGGAGGCCATCTGAAAAATGAGCTATTAAAATCTTCTTTCCTGAATCTTAGGAGAATCCTACAAGAACACTTGTGAAAGTGTGGTGTAGATATCAGTGGGATCACATAAAAATTTTTGGAATCATTATACCAAAAAAAAAAAGAAANAAAAAAAAAAAAAAAAAAAAAAAAAGAAAAAAAAAAGAAAAAAACCCCACATCACTCTCAGTATAAAACAAAGAGTTTGGACAAGTGGGACTGCTCTGGGTTCCAGAAAGATTATTTATTTAGGGGAAAATACACAGCCACAGTGTGGAGACAAGTCATGTCTCCCGTGGCACGGATCTGGCTGTCTCTACCTTTCAGCCTGCACTGGGACTAGCATGGGTCAGGTCCAGAGAAAGCTGCCAGAGTTCCTCTCTTTTGGAAAAAGGAGTGAGTGCACAGCCAAGTGGTTCTGCCCAGTGCCCACAGATGGCCACAGCACAGCAGGCACTGTTCCTCAGCCCTGGCTGCCCTGAAGCTGCAGCCTGCAAGGTGAGGTTACATGAGGAGCTCCAATCTGTGTCACCAGAAGTTACAGGTGGGAAGAGGCTGCTGCAAAGCTGAACTTCAGGATCTTTTATCAGCAGGGCACTTGAACAGCCTGTCCTGGGCTGTTGGTGCCCTCTGGGGAAGGGGTTGCCTGGTATTGGGGACCTGCAACGCATTCCAGCCAAAACTCTCCTGTCAGCCTCCCACTGAGGCCCCAGTTCTTCGACCACAGCCACAGCTCCCCCCCTTCACAGAGAACCTGACCTTCACAGGGTTTTCTTTATGCAAAGAGCTACTCAAAATGCCTTGCACTGTTCTCAAGATGCAACATGCACACTATGTCCAGCTCAGCCATGAGCCAGGCATGACCTTGCATGGAAAGCTGGGACTCCAGTGCCAGAAGCTACCAGGGCATTAGGAGTTGATATGGCTCAGCCAAGATGCGGCATTTGTCTGTGAAAACATCTTCAACTGCAGCAAATGACAGACAATGGCATGATGGAACTCAGCCCACAGGAAAACAGAATCTAAAACAAACCGCTGCAGAGGCTTGGAGGAGATGAAAAAGTAGTTTCTGAATATGTGAAGGTAGAACATGTGGCAAGTGCAGACATTTCTTTCCATTTGACTAGCTTGAAAAGCACAGCAACAATCAATGCTTCATCCTGTTTCTGAGTGATGCCCTGTAGAAAGAACCTGTGACGCTGAAAGAAAAGTTCATAGATGTTTCATACTGAGACTTTTGTTTTGTCCTGGAGTCCAGAAGTACTTCACATAAAGACCTAATGCAAATGGATAAAACAGATGAGAAATATCCAAAGGGTCCTTCGCACACTCCAATCAAAGATTAGCTTTATCTCATTAATTCTGAACACAGCTGTTTTAGCTCTGCTATTAGTCTTTTTATGTAATATGGTTCTAATTTTCCTTTTAATAATGCAGTCATCTTACCACAAGACACTGCACTAAATAATTTCTCTTTTCTTCCACCCTCATATCCTACTATCCACAACCTTTTGAAAACAAAACTCTTCAGTGTTGAAGTTTGTAGTGCTATACTGCCATATCTATCGAAAGGTCGGAAATGTAACTGTGAAATCTGACACAGTGAATGTAGGGCAGGAGGCACTCTGTAGGTGTGTCCCAACTTCAGAACGAGTCAAGAAGAAAAAATAAGAGTTAATAATCTTACTCAGTAGGAAGAAGGCAGCTCCACCCCACCCTGCAGGGAAAGGGCTAAATGCCAAGAACGGAGGGAGAGCCCAGGTTCTGGGAACAGGTTTTAAAGTGAGTGTCTGGCACACTAACGTGGCCACTCCTTTAACAAAAGCAGCAGGCTGTCGCCAGGGAGACATCCAGGTGCAAACACTGCAGCCAACTCCATGGTTTTGTGAGTGGGAACTACTTAGAGAGCTGCCCTAGAAATCCAGAGGAAGGGAAGGGCTAGTGGAGGAACTTTCTTACTGCACAACGAAAGGATTCAATGAACTTTCTTAATCTAAAATGGAGCGGGAACAAGTGTTTGAATGATTCCACACCACAAAGCCTTCTGTGTAATCTCTGTAATAAGTCAATCAGACTTTTGGAACTACTGCAAGGACCACAGCGTTTGGAGAACATCTACATGGTGGACAGAAAATGGTAATGTCACTTTTAAATGATCTTGGAGTGGTAAGGAGGGACGATACAGGATCAAAAGAAGTGTTCCAGGAAGTTCCTAGCTGCTGTTCTGCACTAGGAAAAGCACCTGCACTGAGCATTATTAATAGTTCAGAGCCCCTGATGACAGGAGATCCTTTGCATGATGGTTCAGCAGCTTTTAACATAGTCTGGAAAATGAAATTACTGGCACTGCAGCATGTGAGCAAGAAGCTGCCCAGGAAAATAGCTTCCTTCAGAAGAAACCAGTACATACCACAGACCTTGTAAAAATTATGAACTTCCCCAATGGCTGTGTGAAATGATAAACGCTCCTTTTCTATAACTATTCATGATCTGTTCTCTCTTTATGGTTTGTTTTTGGCTAAGGCTAGATGAAATCAAAACAAAAACTATCAAAGAATAAACCTGTGCTGAAAGCTGTCATAATTAATGGTTGTATTAGATTATATTATTCAGTCAACAGGGGGAGGCAGTAAATAGGGTGGAGAAGGTAAGAGACCTGTAGCCTCACTGCTAAGGTAATTCTGTATTTCATACAAGTTAAGTAAGAAGGAACCTGTTTTGCCTGATGCCACATGATAATTCCCATTGCATGTTTTACTTATTCAACCTGCATCCCATTAAGGTGCCTTAATACACATTCACTTCTCATACACAGAGGTAAAATAGAATTGGCAGAAATTTCATGGTGTCTCCTAGAAAAAGACAACAAAGACAGTGCTGTCTCCTCACATGAAAAGTGGTAGAAGTGACTTTCTTATTTTTCATGACCATTCATACAAAAATACGTTTCCAAGTGTTTCTGTGCTGATTTGGAGTGAAAGGCACAAACAGCACATAAGAAAAATTAAATTTCCTACAACACAGCAATTCTGATCATCTGCAGTGGCACAACACATGCCTTAAATTAAAACCCAACACATTTTAGTACAAAGCAGCTTTTCAAGCGAAATGGTGCCAAGTTCATTTTCCAAACAACCTAGCCTCTCAGGTTGCTACCTTTATGCCAGAAATCTTTTTCCTGACTGCTTTTGTTAGCTCGCATCAGCCCCTCTGGTTTCTTCTATACCTCTTTCTAGGCCAGTTATTTCTGCATAAACAGGCATGGATGTGCACTGGCCTGTTACAGGCTGTACGGTGGCAAGTTATTTGTGTGCCTGGGTGCAGCTGCACAGGCTTCTCTGCAAGCTTCTAAACAGCACTGACAAACCCAGGAGCTCATATTTTAATAGCAAAGACTAGCACTCCCACTAACAAAACAAAATCTGAATACTACTCCACCCTTTTGTCTTTTACAGCCTCATTGTTTAAGAACATAAACAACTTCCCTGGTAGTGGGGATCAGTGTAAAGGGGAAATGCCTTAAAACACAGCCAAAGAACTGCATGCCCTCTCTCTTATCTAGTGAACATTTCAAGGCTTTTTCTTGTACCATGGAAATATGAATAAAGAAGGAAAATTAAACTGTATTTCTCATACTGTGGGTCAGGTCCCCAGGTGACCAGCACCATCACTTTATATGAAGCCTGTTTCTATCAGAGTGAGTAGAGATGCTCTGAAAGAGCCTGTCCTTCAGCTCTTCTGGAGATACAGGAAGAAAAGCATCTATTTTCTCATACAAGCCACTGAGCTCATCAGTCTTGTGGCAATTAGACTTTACTGGATGGACAGATAGGTTTTGGGAAAATTTCAGATTCAGAAGCCTGTGAAATTTAGGCAAGAATCTTTAGATTTGTCCCTAAAATCCTCATTCATGTCCTACTGAAGACCAGTTCCTTCTGCGTGAGCTCTTGAGCCACCTGAATTTTAGCAGTGTGTCTTCCTGCCTGCAGCCTGTAACGGTATCTCTCTCTCTCTGCCCAATATGTAAAAATTATGTTTACTTTACCAGCCTGTAAAGTACAAGGGATCAGAAAAGATTAAAAAAAGAAAATAACAAATAACATAGAATTTTTACCTTCTTGCCTGAAGAGGTTAAATGAAGAAGACAACAGCTGAGTTCTGGAGCAGGTTCCTGTGAATACTGTATTTAAAAAAATCTCCCACTCTCATTCAGGAAAGTTCAGCTTCTAACCAATGATTGCTGATAGCAGCATCTTTCTGTTTAATGCAAATGCCAATACCATGAAGTTTCCCCACAGAAGAATGGGAAACCTATATCTAGCAATATGCTATTAGCATTTCTCTCAAGCTGCCCAACAAGTTTGGCAGGCAATATCTGCTGGCAACATCTGATTGCAATGCCAAGTCACTCTCAGCTGGAAAACTGGTCATCAACCCTGAGACCCATGAGTGCGCTGCTGTGCTTAGTCCCTTTCAAATTTTGATGGGGTCTGGCCTGGACAAAGGTCTGTGCAGGGTTCATGCCACGATTGTTTGGTTGTTTGGAGCTGAGCTGGCTTGCAGAGATAGAGCAAACGAATGGGAAATGCATGAGCTTTATGTTGCCTACAGCCATCTCTCCCTCTCAGGTAAGGAGTTGGCTTTATGTGCATGGAAGGAGCTTAATTAGAGAAGGGAAGAAATATTTCCTTGAACTACAACAGGAATCCCCAGCCAGGGGGTATTCTTTTAAATTGCTGGGGTTGGGAATAAAAGAAGGCCAGGAGTGGCTGATCACAGAGGTTAAGTCTCCAGCATAAGTAAGAAGGAAGTAAAGAGATGGGAAGCACGGAGCTGCACTAGCACAGTATTTATCTCCCCTAATCAGTACCACTGAGCACAGTTGCAACACTGGGTTATGGCAGCGGGACTCAGAGATCAGAGCTAAACTGGGGTTGTATGTGACTTTGCAACACTGAAACTTCTATGCCTTCTCTTTCTCACCTCTTCTTCCTTCCTACAAAGCATAAAACTGGCTTTGGATTCATAGCATACTTATGGTACATGGTAAGCAGGAAAAAGGAAGATGGTCCCCCACACCATCTTTCCCTACCCTCACTTTCCTTCTAGTGCTGAAGCTGGACCATCCTCTTCTCTAGGCACAGCATGGTTCAGCTTTGCTGTTCCCCACTCCTCTGCCAAGGTCTCAGCCCAGCTGGCCCAGCTCCAGTGCTCCAGTAGCCATCTGAAAACAGGAATCCATAAGCAATGCAAGATACAAGGATAAAATGATATTCTCATTACCTCTGTTCTTTTCCTTCCTTCTTTACTTCCATTTGCTAATCACTTTCTTGTTCTGTTTCTTCTTCTATGTTATCGTAGTCCTCTTTAATCTTCCTCCTCGGTTCTTTCTTTCTCTATGTTTTTAAATCTCTTTATTTATGAATGTTGCCTTACCATGTATCTTCTGATGCTTTTCTAATCCAAGCTTCTTTTCAGTGACAACTTAAGTATTTTTGAGTATCTTGCAAGACTTTCCTTCTTCCAATTTCTGTGCTTTCTCCCTTCCTCCTATATTGACATAATTGCTCCACTGATTTATTTTGCTTGCTCTGTCATATATTCCCTCAGAGCTTCCCTGACATCCACTTAACTGCTTTGCCTCAGGAACTGTCAATGTAGGTGCAAATTCTGTCTTTTCTAGGCCCTTAGGACACTATATTCACAAAAATATGCTGCTTTTCCAGTGGAACCAATTTTCCCTAAGTTGCATTTTTCAAGTTTCAGAACTTCCCCACAAACCACTTTTGCTGCCACAAGACATTAAGATGTGTCCCTTCTCTACCCCGCGCTGGGAGTAAGGAGCGGGCAGTGACTGTGCAGGTGAGCAAGTGATGAGGGGGGCAGGCACACAGCCCTGCAGTTTGCAACTGCCTGCCAAAGCCAGCCACAGCTTGCTGCTTCCCATCAGGGGCGTCATCCATCACGGGATAGTGATGCCCTGTTGAAAGGTGAGGTGGAGCACCTTGTCAATCTGAGCAAACCCTCAGCTATGCTCACTCTCTCCATTGGAACCAACACCTTCCAGCACGTCAGAGTTCCTACACACAAACTCCCACACACGTTTTCCCATGTCCTCCCGTGCCATTTCTTGCCCAAGGCCCAGAGGCCAGCAATGGGTAGAATGAAAATAGTAGCCTGTGACATGGTTTCTCACAGCAGTAGGAGCCTCGTGGATATTTCTCCCTCACGTGCTGCAAGGTGGAAAAGCTTCACACTGGGACTGGCAGAGAGAGGAGGCAGAAGTGGAAAATGAACCTGGGGTTTTCATGGGCAAGCCACCCTGCTCATAAATGACCAATATGTGGGTTTGCCTTATGTGGGCCAAGACAGCTCTGTATCTCTAACATCTGCTTGCCTTGCACAGGCTGGGATCCCTTGGAATTAGTCAGGAGGTGGAGAAAGACGGGCCCCACCCTGAAGCAGTGCTTCTCTCTGCTTTCATGGTATAACCCTTCCTGGCCAAGCTATCACAAGGAGAAGAATGCTGTCATAAATTTGTGGGGATATGCCAAATACTTTGCTCAGCATTTAAACAGACTACAGCCTCCATTAAACAAAGACTGGCTCCTGAACTGGAATGTTATCAGAACCTGAAAAAGTTGAGAAAGCAATGTCTGAGATTTTCTCTTTTAGGAAATCTCATCCAGGAAGGAAAAAAGGGTTGGGACAATCTGCCAGAGGTTTTCATCAGTCTAGCAGACCGGCAAACAGTAGCAGTAAGTGTGAAATGGCCTGCTGGACAACTGGAACCGCCTGACAAAGAGTCAGTGCCCAAACACAAATTGTACAGACTAGAGACAGCCAGGACCTCTTCTCTATGCATGGACTGCCTGTGCAGCTCCTTAGGCACCAACCCCATGCACAACATCCTGACCCACCTCCTACAGGAGAACCAGCAGAAGCCACAGTGACAACAGCCCTGCACTCATCTGACCCCAGCCTCCAGAGCAGATGAGACAATGATGGCATGTACCAATCAACCATTATCAGTCATTCAGGTATCACTGAAGTTGAGCCAGTAAAGACCTCTGTGGCTAAGTCCTTCTCACACAGGATGGGCTTGTCGTATTTTTCATTTTTCTGACCACTATCCTTGTGTGAAAACATCTGATAGGTATCAGCAAAGACCCCCAGAGATCTGCAGGGTCTCACCTCCCATTGTTTTTGATCCAAGTTAGTCTCCTCAGTACCCCCAAAGATTTGGCCAAAGGCCCCAGTTAACCCTCTGGCATTAAAATGCATTAGAAACAATTAAAGGTCCTCCAAGGGAACTACTGAATCATTGTGACTAAAGGCTTCTCACAGGTTGTTAACTTCAAGAATCAAAACAGAACTCCCATCTCCAAATTCACAATAACCAGTGCCCTGATGTTAAAAGTATGCATGTTAGGGGTTGTTGCATGTTCTCATTTAGAGATGTCTTTTCAGTTTCTTTCAGACCTGAGGCACCAAGAGGATTTCTCAAGTAAAATGCTTCTTTTAAAGCATCTTTTAAAGATACATAATTGAAATCTGCATGTATCCTGATCATCTAGTAACACAGTCCTTACTGGGAAATATCATGTGGCTCAGAAGGGCAATCCAGACATTCACCTAGTTGCTTTTTTGTTATTTTGACTTTGTGGCCTAAGTGAATCTGCTTATTTCCATTCCTACGATTTACTGAAAGTCGTGAACACTGATACTGTCAAGGAGCACACAGACTGACACTAGAGGTATTGTACATTCGACACAGGTTTTATAGGGCTTTATTCTGAACAGTAATTAGGTAAACGAGTACTGAACATATGCAGCAGGCAGTCTTTAGATAGAAATGAAATCTGTTTACCATAATCTCATGTGGAATTTGAAGACTAGTAATTACAATGTTAATTTCATTCAAGTTGAAGTTCTTATTTCTTTCTCATGCTTTAGACATTAAGTAACTGTTAGGAGTTTCCTTAATGCTGAATCCAGAGCTAGAAATGGCAGATAATCTGTGCATGAAAAGTGTGACACTTCCAGTATTAATCAAACTGTGTTCTATCCCTGATTTGCACAATGTTCTTTTCCTTAGGATATACACAACCAGGTTCCTCCTAGCTGCAGTGAACTTGTCCCATCTTCCATGTCTGAAGGGAATGAGTCAAAAAAAGGCCACACAGTAGAATTCAACCTCCCCAGTCTGGGAACTTCATGCTGAAGAGTCTTCTGGGGACACATACTGTCCCCTTGATTTTTGCCTTTGGTGTCCACAGGCCTCAGTGCAGCTGCTGTTTCACAGACGTGAATTCTGATTCCAGCTTGAACTGTTGTAGCTATGCTGCAGCAGAACTTGTGCACTGCTTCACTGGGTGCTGGCAGGGTCTGGTAGGGCACCCTGGACCTCCAGGGTGTGGCCAGGTACAGGGGGAGAGCTATCATACCGCATGTCCATATTTCCCCTTTTTAGCCATTAGGAATCCAGAAAGTATGAGTCACAAGGGAGAGAGATATCACTAGGGAGCAGGAATGCAGCTCTTCCTCCTAGAGCCTTTTCCGGCTCCTGGGCTATCTTAAATCAGGCTCTCAGTTCACTTCATTTGGGGAAAAAAGTGTTACAGAGGAACAAAATGTTCTTGTTGCTGAAGCTGGGATACTTCTCAATAAAATACGGTGTGTTCTTCACAGTGAAAATTATTCCGCTAAAGGGGAGGAAGCAAAAGGAGAGAAACTAGTTCTGCTGCATATGTAGAGTACATTGTATTACTCAGCCAATATATGAACCTCTGGGATTTCCTTTCAAAGGTGATAGTTGGGAAGAAAAGCTTTACAGGAGTGTGCACCACCACAAATGGAATTGCGCTTTCTTGTAATGAACATGCCCCTCTTAAGGAGAACAGAATCGGCCTGAAAGAATCACGTTGCGAGTTTTGTTGTGTCTAAACAAAAAGATAAATGGATGGTCAGCTTTAAATTCATCTTTGTGTTGCAAAATCCGATATCCCGGTACCTCTCGGGAGTCGCCACCTTGTTCATTTACTTCCAAGGAGACTTTATGGATGATCTTTGACACAACCACACCTTTTGTCTCACACATCTCAGAGAAATCTGATGCGCTTTCATTGAAGATATTTGTCATTCCCAGGCTTTCCAGGAGTGGCTTCAGGTCGTAGTCACCTTCCACACTAAACTTTGGAAGAAATACATTCACTTTGGTGTTGGCCATCATGCTGGGATTCGTCCACTGTAATAATGTCTCAGGGGTCAGTGCCTTTTCCAGCTGAAAACATAAAAGAACAAAGGAAATTAGTGAGCAGTCCGAGGAAAGTGAAAGGAGAAAAAAAAAAAATACCATTCCTGAACTTCTCACTCCTATCAAGACTCCAAACAATAAAGCCCAAAGGCAACTTTTGTTTTTGAATTGGACAACCATAGCATTCAGGCTTAACATACTCTCAGTTATATTGATTCAAGTATGATTTAATCCATAGCACAGGCCTCTGGATAACTCCTCTGCATGTGCTTTTGATAAGCAATCACCTCAGTGGCCATATGAAGGAATCTGAGGAAGACAGTCCCTACCCAGGTTACACCTGGCCAACTGGCAGAGATCCAGAAGTCTTTATTCCTGACCCTAGAGAGTAATGAAATTGCTGGTATTTGGGACACAAAATCCAAATCCAAAGCCTGATCTCAATGAAACATGCAGCTGTTGAAGCAATGTTTTTAAAACTGGAAAGGGAGGAGGCATAATATGGGGCAACAACAAATTGGTGTCAGGAACGGCCTCACTTGCATTTTATGATGGGTGTGTTCTGTAATTTATTCCAACATATAAAAGTATCTTAGAGCTGCAAAGACAGATTCTTCCTGCCTTTAAATCTGTGGCCTGTTGCAGCGAATTACGAAGGAGACTTGAGTGATCATCAGTCTTTTAATCCTTAAATAACTTTACTATTAATTAATATTAATAATTACTTAGTCCTTAATGAACTTTGAAGAGGGGTGATAATATGTCATAAAATCTTCATAGAGAAATTACACAAGAAATTGTTGATCTTTAGGAAATGCGTTATTAATTTTCACATTTATGTGCAATTGTAACAAAAAATGGCTCATTTGCAGGCACCTGTCCTAGGTTACAATGTAAAACTATTCCAGAAGGTCTGTATTCTTACACTGTAACCTAGGACAGCACCTCTGCTCAAAATTAAAACTTGGAGAAGGGTAAGACCTTAGTAAAATAAGTCATGGACACACATCAATTGAAAAAATAAGGATACCAGAAATAAGGGCACCTTCTGCACTTCACACTGTCTTCTGTGCACTCCCTATCTGGAACAGAGCCTCATTTACAACCTCATACTGGACACAATGAAAACGATGATGCCACAAATATGAGAGGAGGAACAGAGAAGCAGAATGAGACAGTAAATTAACAGTAAAGTTACTTTTTGCTTCTAAATAACAAAAACCTTCCACAAACATACAGCATTATATGGGCTGTTTCCAAGGGAAGTATCACAGCAATTCCAGTTTTTTGTCTCACCTTCTCCAAACCAGTGGTCTCATCTTCAATCTCTTTGGGCAGGAGAATGAGCATGCTTATATGTTTGTTAAGGCATGGCAGCTCAAGGATGGCAACATTTAAATCTTTTACATAGCCCAGGCAAAAAGTGGCTTCCAGATTCATCATCTGCACTGGTTTAGTTTCAGTCTGCAAAACACAGAGGAAACAATCTATCATTCCTTTTAATTCACAGATAAGATGGTGACAGAGGAAAGTTTTTAAGCTTGCATGGAAGGGATACATTGAGTAACCACCAGAGAATTTGTTGGCTTTCATAGGTAATGAAAGCAGCAGCGAGAGACTGGCTTTTTACAGGAGGCAGCTTTCCAAAGAAAAGTGGAACAGAATTCTACTTAATACAATAGCAGCATATGGGGGGTGTGCCTTAAAAGAGCAATTTATCTAATATTGGTGGCCCTTCATGCTTTTTGACTGAGTGCTACCAACTACACTGTCTGCAGGGCATTGTAATGCTAGCAAGTGTCAGGCACTGAGCACAGCTCAACAGTGAGGGCTAAGCTTGATATGTTTCACTTAAAAATTTTAGTGTTGGTTGTGTGATTTTAAAAAATTTTTTAGCTGGAACTATTGGCTGATGAGGTGAATGATGAATATTTTCAGTGAACCTGAAACTCCGACTTTGCTTATCCATCCCTATTTGTGTGTGTGTGTATATTTGGGATATAATCTCTTTATCTCACAAATGTTGTGCAGCTTTGTACCTTGGCTGTAAGTTGTCTCATTGCAATATTCACCACTGGTCACAGACTCCTAAAAGCACCAGCCACAGGTGCTGCTCCCACTCGGGCCTCATGGCTAAGCAGGACTGGCATGCAGAGGGCTGCAGTCCTGAGCCTGACTGGAAAGAGGGATGATGGGATGACATCTCTGAAGAGGAAAACACAGGGCCAGGAACCCAAGGGATGTACTCAAAAGAGGTGACACAAGTGTACGCATTTCACCAGCTCAAGAAATGCAGTCTGTGTCACCTCTGCTGGTTTTTGGATGCAGCCTCTGGTACCTGCAACCTTCAAATCTCTTGGAAAAAGCTACCCATGAGAATTTGCATCTCCTTGCAGATAACAGCTGCTTCTGACCGCTTGTACTCAGCTCATGTTGTCTAAACATACCCCCAGGACAGTCTGGGACCCTTGCAACACTGTGTAAGATTAGATAGAGTCTTAGAATGCCATGGTAATAAATATTTCTCATCTTTTCTTGTTGGGATTTCATTAGCTCAAATTTTGCATTGTCATGAGAGGAAACAGTATTTTTTTTTTCCCAGAACATACCTTATTGACTTTAAAAGGACATTCTTTGATCTCTGCCTCTGGGAACTTCTTCATCCAGTTTGTGACAAAATAAGCTGCATTAACTAGAAGAATCTGAGTCTGGTCGCTTACACTATCCTCATTCAAAACATTCTCCATTTTTCCTGTGAATGGATTTAAGACGATTGTTAACACAACAATACACTAGCACTGTAAAAGTGAATAAGGTAACATTTGCTTAAAGTGAATAAGGTAACATCTCACCGAACCAAACATAATTGTGTCCTGCACCTCCCAGATAAAAGATTTTCTTTCTAATGGAAAATTTCAAAAAGGAGCGCTTACTTAAAATTGCAGCTTAATTTTTGATGTGGGGTTTGGGATTAAGGCAGATCTTCCAAATGACAGGTCTTGTTGGTTTATATAGCATGTAATCAAAACTAAAATCTCCTGTTTTCGTTCAGTACCTTAAAGAAGATGCTGAGTTTTCAGTGAAATTCAACAGATTAAAGTGAAAAAACACTTTGTCATTTGGAGAGCAAGACTTGAAGGGAAGGTTCAAATTAGCAGTTACCCTTTTCTAGACTGATACACGAGAATAAAATAACCAGGATAACAAAAAATGCTGCTCTGATTACAGTTAATACCCAAATACTGCTACACACTTCAGAAGAGGATGTAAATGCAATGACCCACTCTCTCTGTTTTAGACCTGTTCAAGCAGTGTCATAAATGACCCATAAATGAATTTACAGCACTGGGAAGGCAGGAAAAGTCCTGTCTTGGAGCTGCACAGGCAGGGTGAGGTGTGCCAGCCTGGGAAGGAGCAGACCCGTATGTGGTGTTTCCATATTTGCACCACAGGAGGGCAACCAGTGGCAACCAACCCCAGGGTCACCTCTGCCGGGGCTGCCACAAGATGGCAAATGAGAGACCCACGTCTGCTTGTGGCACTCTTGCTGGCAAAAGCAGCTGAGATAGTAATTAACAGCCTGAAATTCAGAGCACACCGAGTATTTCCCATTACAATGAAGCTTTTACAGGAATTAGAGGGTTCGATATTTTGGCTTTACATGTCGTGATGCTCCACAGCCAGGACTCATCATTCTCCCAAACCATCCTGCCACAGTCAAATGTGAGCAGCTTTCCCCAAGGCTAATAATGCAAGGTCAGTCTCACATTTCCACCTTCAGAAGTGCTGCAGCAGTGAAGTCAGTGCTGCTAATCCTCATGGATCTAAATAGTAGGCCTAGTCTTCTTTCACTACATATTTACTCCTAAAGAGATGTCACAAGGATAAAGATCTTTCTCCAAAGAGGCAAACAGCATCCCCAAGGTTAAGCTATACCCACCATCAGTCAGCTCTGAAAGGGATTTGTTGATCTTTTCTCGGGTTTCCTCAGTTTTTTCTTTGAACTCCACTAATTCCAGTTCAGATGGAAAAGGTCTCTTTGTGGAGTTGACAAAGTCCTGAAAGACACAAGTAGCCAAAGTCATCCTTGGTTAAGTGCCATTGGGTAATTGAGGAAATTATTATTAATTCATTATTATTGGAGGAAAACAATAATAATGAATTAATAAATAACTGCAGGAGATAACAAGGACGTCCACCTGCATCCAGCACATCACTCCCAAGCACATCTTCAGACCAGTGGTGTTACATCAGCAGTTAAGTAACTTTGATATTGCAGGAGTGACCATGCTGCCAGAGATTACAGGATAAAACAACCCTCATTCCAGGCCTGAGCAAGACGGAGATAGAGGCCACAGTGTCTGCTCCCATCATGTCTGTCCTCAGCAGAGAAGACACTTTTTGCCCAGGGTCTTGGTCTTTACTGTAGCAGAGGCTGAACAGCAGGTGATCTGATCACAGCATCACTGCAGCATGTTGAGTTTTCTGAAACACCTCTTTTAGGCTGATGTAAACCTTGCTTGGGTCTCTACTCAAAGACAGCTTCAGGGGAAAAAGCCCAACACACAGAACATCCTCAGTTTTTTGCAAAGTTCATAAGTTTAAAGGCCAAACACCACCTTCTTCACTTGTGTTGCTTCAATAGCCAGGCTTCTGCCTTCTCAGGCAGATTAAGACTGAAGCTTATGCAGTAATTACTTGGGTGTGTGAACTGGACACACACTTGCACCACCAATTTTTTTATACTCGTTTTCACTCATACTTGCAATACAAAGACTTTGATGTGGCATAGAAGTTATGTTGCATTCAAAACCAAACTTGCTACTGACCTAAAACATGTTAATGAAAGAATTAAAAGTGTTGTAAGAGTTGCACAGCTCAAGGTCAAGCAGCAGACTCATCCATCCTCCTACAAACCTTTATGGCAGCAGGCAATATTATGCTGTTTATCATTTGAATCCAGTCAACCAACAGCCAAAAGTACAAGAATTAATTTTAAATAATATTGCAGTCTGACACCATAATCCGTCAACATGATGGCCAAGCAATTCCTAACACCAGGCACCAGGGTTTTCCTGCAGTACTTACTGTGGTAGGATTGAGAGACTTGTCTACAAAGAGCCGTTTGACCATTTTCAGTGCAAAGAAAGAGCTGAGTTTGGAAACATCTGAAGTTATTGTTTGAAACCCAAATGAAACATCTTTGACATCTTGTAAATGGAGAACCTGTTAAATGAACACGATAAAACACTAAGCAATTTTTTTTCTTTTTATTATTGTCTAAAGATTCCTATCAGCTAAGCAAAAAATAATGCTAGTTTGTGACAACAGCTATTGCTTTTTGTATTTAAGCTAATGACAGAGCCTCTCACTGTTGTTACTCAAAAATCATTTATGTATTTGACATGCTCACATAAATCTAAAAATGTGATCCTACCAGAACTTTCACCAAATGCATTTCTTTCCTACAAGCAACCCAAAGAAACCAATAGAGCTCTTCATGCTGGTGATATGACTTAGTCAACTAAAACTACATAGTATGGAGTCATAATGTTTTTGCCAAATTTATATTCCCACCCAAAATCTTGAAGCTTTTAAGACAGGTACGTGAGGGTCCCAGATAATCTCCTTTCTAGAAGTGGGCTACACCTTTAAAAATGCTTGACAGATCATCAAGTTTCCTGACTGCTGTGACTAATACATGACATCACATGATATTTCAGCAAAAACTGATCAGATAAAGATAACTGTATTTGGTTTGGTAGGCACAGTATAACTGTGGGTCAGGCTGCTGACCCACACATGGCCGCCTCCCAGCTCCTGGGAATGACAAGTCCAGTTCTAGGAAATACTAGGTAATGAAGCCTTTGTTTGAAAATAACCCTATAAATATGAATTAAACTTTTAATGCCTACTTATTACAGGATCTTTGATGGTGGCTGTTTCATTACAGGAAGCCTGTCCAACCCTCCTCACCTGCCTCAAATTCTCTTATGAGGCACAGCAGGCACTTGTGACCTTCTTCTCCTTTTGTACATCACTACTGCTCTTTCTCCCAGAACACATCACATCTTCACAGACAAAATTGCTGCTCTGCCTTAGTCACCCTTCCATGTCCTCCACTATCCTTGCCAAGTGGGAGCAGAAGGCAATAAACTCCCAAAACTGCAGCAGCACAGCTCTCATAGCCAAACTCCAAGTCCATTTCCTTAGAAACAACTACCTCAACTTTTTTCCTTTTCCTACAACAGATTTACTTCTTTGCATGCTAAGTGCAGAAAGCTTCTGTGCCTGGGCACTAGGTTGGAGGAGAAAGTTACTTCAGCTTCTCTACCGGGGAGAATTTTTGGCACAAGTTTGTTGACTGGCGTTCCAGAGTACAGGTGCCAATCTGGCTCCTTTTGTATCTAGTAAAACCCAAGCACAAACTCAGGGGGAGGCAGAAGCTAGAATAGACATGGAAAATAGGAGATATTACACTTAAAAGCATACCAAGCTCTCCTTAGCATCAGTAGTCAGCACTTTTTAAATACCACTAGAGAAAGATGAAACACGAGTGTGCTTGTGTAATAGAGCTCCACTTGTGGATGTGCAGGTTAACTTGTTATTATGGAATGGTTCAAAGCAAATTGCAGACACAAGTGAAAACAAAATAAGGGCAGGGTAATATTTTTAACTTTCCCAGCAGAAAGACAACACTTGAATTTTGGAATGGTGAGGGAGCTTCAGGGTACAATTTAAATTTTAATTTTATATTTTTTAAATACTGTTTGAAAAATGTGCAGTACTTACAAAATCCATCCTTGAAAGTTTTAAAGCCAGGTTGGGTAGGATCTGAAGCAACCTGGTCTAGTGGAAGATGTCCCTGCCTATGGCAAGGGGATTTAAAGTCCCTTCCCACAGAAACCAATCTATGATTCTAGGATTTTCATGGACTTTGCAGCTCTGTGAGCAGCACAAGCCTCCCTGTAATCTGTGGCATAAGTAGGGGCGCAGAAGGCTGTGCTCAGGGGTACTTTCAGCCAATGAGAAACTACATGGAGGAATTTCCAAAGCAGGGAAAATACATTCAAATATGTAGAGAGTCTTTCAGAGCCAGGTGATAATTCAGCATTCAAATGCACACTTAATTTGCATTTCATGCACCTTTAGGTAACTGCAGAAACTGTGGGGACCCCCACTGGGATAAAAAGGATCCAGCTCAATCTCTGCTTACACAGAGGCAGCAGACAAGGCTGGAAGGCTGACTCCCTGCACCACAGGGTGAGCTCCACAAACTGACGGAATCATGACTGCCATGCTGGATCATGGTGCTGGAAACCCCTTGAACGTCATGAGCTGCTTGTAAGGAGAAACATGGACAAAATTGTGCCCCTTCTACTGCATCCACCTCCTCTTCACAGTATTGTGGGAAGAAAGGGGAAAAGTCAGTGACACGGCTGCTACACATACTTGCTACTGACAGCAATGGCAATTTCAATTCTATAAAGCTTAAGTGTCCTTGAATAATGAAAAAACAGTTATCTAGAAAATGCAGTGATCTGGACACTGACTCATAGCCACAAACATTATGCTAAAAGGAGACAAGGCTTTAATGCATCTGTAAGGACTCTGCTATGTCCACTTCCACCTTATTTATGCCTGAAAAGATTTTTCTTTAAGACAGAGTTCCAGCCTTTTGTTGTGCAGGGCCATGGAGTGTGTAACAACCATTCAAGAAATTTCGATGGATGGTTTGAAGTCTGTCTTACGAGAAAACCAGACACCCAAGAGAACTTTAACAAGAGTTAATAAGAAAGACACCTACAACAGCCATATAATTTTGCAGCCACAGAACAGGTTGCTGACAGCTTACCTGTTTCATCTGGTCTGCAGTATCACCTTTCGTAGCTTTATATGCCAGAGCCAGAGACGTTGAGGTACACAGTGGGGAAAAAATAATGTTGGCTGTTTTGTCCTTCTCACATAGCTTTTTGAACATATCAACTGCAAAGGCAGTGTTTGCTAGCTGCAGAGCATCCATTGTCATCCTGAAATGGAAAAGGGAAAAGAGAAAAGAGAGACAACTCAGGTTGTAATTCTAGTTCCTGCTGTAGTGGGGCTGGGTCAGAGCACTGAGAGAGGCTGGCACCAGGATCTGGACTGGGTATCTTGAGAGGAGAGGAGAGGAGAGGAGAGGAGAGGTTCAGTAATTTTCAAGTGACAGCGAGCAATGCCACGTGTTATGTAGAGCCAGTGTTATCAGAAGCACTTGAGAAAATCNAGGAGAGGAGAGGAGAGGAGAGGAGAGGAGAGGAGAGGAGAGGTTCAGTAATTTTCAAGTGACAGCGAGCAATGCCACGTGTTATGTAGAGCCAGTGTTATCAGAAGCACTTGAGAAAATCTGCGTGGGTCAGGGTCACCCACACACACCGAGTGAAATTGGATCACATATGAATTTAATCTGTTTTTAATTGATACTTTTAAAATGTGCCAACTCAGAAGTTAATTCACCGGTGCTTTGGGCTCTCCTGACTCTCAGACAGGTCTTTCATGGTCTCGTAACTTCTCTGTCTCTTGCTTCATGGCTAATTGTCCATTAGACCTTTAGCTTTGGTACACATCTGTCCTCTCAGGATGGATTTCCCCATTATCCCTGGCCTTGCTAGAAGTCTCCAGAAAGCTGTTTGGTCCCGTACATTGAGATTATTTTAGAAACTTAAAGAAGGCCTTCTAAAAAATACTGCTGTGTGTCCACGAATCATTTATGACTGTTTTAAGTCAAAGGTTTTCCTGGCCACTCTCAGAAGCTGCAGTTGCCACAGGGAAATTACATGACCTGTTCAGTCAAAAAAGGAAAGGCACAGTTGCTGCTGTCCATGCTCTGGGAAAATCAGAGGCTATTCACATCTTCTTCCAGGCTGCTTTCACATACCCAAAGTTGCACTTTAGCATAAGAACATTTGTGTAGATTCAAGCCAAGAAGGGTGAGCCCCAGAATTTCAGTCAACACCCCAAGTCTGGCTTTAGACCAGCAATCACACAGAAGAAGACACCTTAGGAATAGTGAATTTGACACTTACTATGCCCCCAATACCATGTGTCCCTAAAAAAAGGAAATTGGTGCTCAACAGCTCCATCAAAGCTATTGACAGAGACAGAAAGGAAATGGAAATTTGTGTGTGTGTTACGCTGCCCAGATATAGCTGAACATCTGACACCATTGTACAGAGACACTCCAGAGCAGCTGTGGTACTTGACAGTAGTACAGACTTCCAAATAATTTCTGGTAGTTATACATTTTTATAACTATTTTTTTGTGGGAGTAACAGAAAGGGCATGTAATTTGCCTGCAACACGGTAGAGAAAACACTTTGATTCACTTGTAAGACCTGCTTGACTACAGAAGGCCTTTTACAAAATAAATGTCTTTATTTTTATTTTAATTAAGTTGCACATGTTCCTGGATCTATTAGGTAAGGCAATTGTTTTACTTGACAACTAGTTTGTTTTGGGCTAAAAGATGCAGTATAAAAGGTTAGTGAAATGCACTGCATTTAATCAAGTTAAAAAATAAAAAAAAAAATACTGGCATCAAACCAAGGCTTTTTAAGTCAGCATTTGAAAAGCGCACCTAACCAGCCCTGCACTCTTACAAAATGTTCTGTTGGTGTTAGCAACAAACTGTTTGCTAACAAATCCCCTCCCACTGGGGGAAGAAAAAATAATCCAAGAAAAAGAATTTGTCTTGAAGATGGCAAACATTGAACATATTTCACTGGAGAAACTTATCCCCACATGAAAACACAGAGGAGTATGCTTTGCAACATCCACAGGTTTTGTCAGACTCGGAATTCAGATGGGTCGGGCTGGACTTGTCTCTCTTCCAGTACTCTGGCAGTCAGTCTCTGGCAGCTGCTTGGTAAAGGGAAATTTTCCATGAGGTTCCATTTTACAGCATCAGCAGCATCGAGCTGATGTCACAACGAGGTTCAGGAAACGTCTCCAGGACCTTAAGGGTGTAAAGAGAGGACCAAGTGCCAGCCTAGCACTGCAACCATCCACCTCGTTTACGTAGGCACAATTTCCCAGGCATGAAAGCAACTAATTACCAGAAGAGTTGACCT
The DNA here is from genome assembly GCA_013400315.1 of Bombycilla garrulus. Classification (NCBI taxonomy): domain Eukaryota; kingdom Metazoa; phylum Chordata; class Aves; order Passeriformes; family Bombycillidae; genus Bombycilla; species Bombycilla garrulus. The sequence goes on from VXBU01005382.1 coordinate 43,397, forward strand.
TGCCAGCAACCTTGGGCTCAGCACACACCTTAAGGGAGGAGAGCTTTAGGCAGGACAGTGGCAAAAGACAGAACAAATTTGAAGGACTGAGAATGCTGATCCCCTCCCTTATTGGAACAACGGGACAAAGAAACCAACACAAAATCATTCTTTAAAATGCCTCCCTGCAATTGCTCATCACAATTGTGCTCTTCTGTGCCTGTGCATGTCTTAAATTCATTCCCCTGCATAGGCTACCTACCTTATCTTTGCCATTAACTCAACCATTCTTGCAGGAACACACAATACACTCCTATACTGTGTCTGCTTCTCAGTCTCTCTCTCTCTCTCTGCCCCACCCCACACCACCTCCCCAAAACTGAAGATATGGGGCAAGTACTAACTTCACAGGTATTTCTTACTGAGGAACTGGTGGAAAATTACCCAGGGAACCAAGAATGCGTCGTTCAGTAAACATCTACCACTCTCAAAAAGACAAATAATACAAAAAATCTCATGAGTCATGCAGTACATCTGAAAAAATTGATTTATTAATGGAGCATATTATTTAGTATTAGCTGGCATGATATTATTCTATTCAGGCCTCTGGATCTTCCTTACAGGCTAAAAATCAACATGAAATCATAACCAATTAAAAATACCCCTCGTTCCTTTCTGGCTGATTGTTGAATTTGAGGTGTAGATGCGCTACCTGTTGTTTCCCTTCCTTGGGTTGCAAGACATTCGGAGTAAGAAAATAAAGTAGGAAATTTTACATAATTGAATTAAATTCTTCTTCCTTATGCCACTTAAAAGCTGTACCATGGCTTTAAAACTCCTCTGGCCTCATGAGTAACTCTGGGCTATTCATTGTTGGATCATTTTCTATAAAGTTTCAATGTTTCATTTCAATGAGAAAAACAGAAGGCATTTCATGGTGAACCTTTGATGTACCTTTGATCATCCAGTAACTGCTGATACTTTCAAAGCTGCTTTGGAGGAAAGTGAAACTCTTTCTGGTAGAGACAAAGCTCTCCATTCTAATTTCTTCATTTTAATGCTACCATTGAAATAAAGACCATTCAGGGAATTTTGCTGGGGAAAAAAGCTTAGTTGCACCCTAAACCTTGAATGACTGGCTGGATAGTAAAGAATAATCTCTATTCCACAATCTTTTTCAACTGGTCAGTCAGTTTTTTATTCTTAATTTATTAAATATATTATATTATATTATATTATATTATATTATATTATATTATATTATATTATATTATATTATATTATATTATATTATATTATATTATATTATATTATATTATATTACTGAAAAGAATTTACAGTATTGAATATTAAAAAATCTTAAATCTCTTTAAAGTTTTGAGCACCCCAAGCCTTGCAAGTCCAGTAAAGCCAGTTCCAGACAACTGAGAATGGTTGAGGCTCCCGGTGAGAGGAAAGTCCATTAGCTGCCCATTAACAGTCTCAGAATTCAGATGTAGCTCCTGAGTCAGTAATCACAGGGAACCCTCAAACAGGGAGGAGTCAAAAAACTGAAAATGAAATTTTAAAAAGGCCTGCTGCATGGATTCTTATTGGGTCCCTCCTTTCCCAGGAAAGCAGACTGTCAGCAGTTCCAGAAAGGCCCGCAGCACTGGGGCATCTTCTAAGCACTTGGAGCTTGCGATCCACCCAACCTTATTTAAAACTGACTGTCACAGCATAAAATAAACATTTGCAGATACAGAGGGGAGCTGAAGGGCTACTGAACCAGTTCAGAAAAACCTGATTTATACTTCTTTATTGGTATAAGATTGTTAAACTTGCTTATTGGTATAACCATTTTTGTTCAGTCACTCTTGGATTCAACAACAACTACAACAAACCTCCCGTCCCCCCCCAAAAAAAAAAAACCAGGAAGGCTTTTTTTACTATCTGCTTACTAAGGGAAAATCTAAATATAATTTATATTTAAAAATAAAATCACAAGAATAGCAACATCTGTGTGCAAATGTCTGACAAGTCAAGTTAGTTGTATGGTAGGAATAATCCAATAAAGCAGAACCAAGAATTTATTTTATTCCTGTCTTGGTTAAGCAGTCTTTCCAGGAGAAGACACCTGTGGCAGATAAAGCACAGACAGTGCTGGCCATCCAGTCCTGGGGGGTATAGTGGGTTTATATCTCAGGAGCTGTGACTGCCAGCACTGTAGTCTCTCCAGTCCAAACAAAATTCCAAGAGGATTAATTACATGAAACAACCCACATGCAAATTTGAGAAGTGAGGCATTAATACTGAAACTAGATCAAGAGTTTAACATGACCCCACTTCAGCTCTTACTCAGCATACATAATACAAAGGAAATAAAATATTTCTGTGAGCCTTTTCTTCTTCAACAGAAATGACAACTCTCCACCTGGCAAACTGCCTGGATAAAAAACCAAGGACACCATTTTGCCTGAACAGACATTGAGGAATGCAAGACATGAGACGCATGTGGGACCAGAGCATCTCATATGGTCGAGGAAAAAGCACTGTCAGCAACAGAGCGGGGAAAATCACTCCAGGAAAGAAAGAGACACAAACCACTGCAATATGCTTTGTTGTACTTCAATAGCCAATGAACTGTTCGAACTAAATGGTCACACTAAAAATAAATTTGTAATTACTAGGCCTAAGCTCCTGTCCTTCACTTTAAACAAGTGTGGATTAGTCACTACTCGGTTAATAACTCGGAGCAAACAGAGCAGAGCGTACACACCTCTGCAGAAAACGAGAGGAATATTCCTCTCTAACAGGGGCTTATAAACCCACCTAAATCCTACATGGAGGATTTTCATGGCATCATACACAACCTGCTTTTTCTGATATGGGAATAGCCACTTGCAATAAAACACCATATTTTAATGATTTCTAATACCCTTGTTGCCAGATCTTATTCACTGCTTCTAATTAATCTTTATGAAAAGAAAGATATCTACTATAGGAATTGCAGCAGTTTTGAAATTAAACCAAAACACTGTCGTTTGGGAAGGCAAAAAAGCCTCTTTAATTCTATGTTTTTGCACCAATTTCCTTATCCCACTCCCTCCATGCAATAATGTTTCACAGCTGAGATTTGTTAAGTATTAGCACAGCATAAATTAAAGTATCAGAGAAAGAAAAAAGCTCCACTTACTTTGCAAGGCTATAATCCTGGTAAAGGAATCAATGAAGTGAGCACAGCACGAAGAACCAGCTGCCCGTGCTAAAACCTTGCTGAGCAGAAGACTCTGTTACTTTCCTACTCATTGACACCACTCCCACTTTCCCAACCTCAATTTGTGCACACACACACACACTCCCTCTCACTCTCGCTTTTTTTTCCCCTCCCTTAATCATTCTTCGCGGCAACTCCTACCTTGGAGGAGCAAAATGATTCACACCAGAGTTGTCTTTGCCTGCCCAGCCACTGAAGACAACAACAAGCTCTGGCAGGAAGGAGCAGCCCTATGTGCTGCCTTCAGCAAGCGCAGTACAAAAGGCACCAGACAAGAATGAACGAAGGAGCGAATACAGGAGTTGATCAACAACTAAAAGACCTTCTCAGCAAAACTAGCACTCCAAGAAACTCCAACTGGGACTACTGCTATTTGCAGAAAAATTGCAGTCGTGAAAAAGAGACCCAGAAGAAAACCAAAACATGTAAGAGTGTGTGGCTGGGCACTTTGCATCTGTATATGCATTAAGACAGTATCTTAACTCTGCCTACAAGGCATATGTGAGTGTTTGGCTGCCTAAAAAGCCCAAGGTCAAACTGGAGTTAATGCTCAAAGGAAAACATCCTGTTGCTGTAAAGCAAAGCTCCCTTCCATAAGCAGCCAGGCCCTCACCAGGGGAGCAGCCTTCCCTTTGCCAACTGTCCCCAGATGTCGTAGGGGAACAGAAAATCCTTTTCACTTCCAGAATGGGCTCCGCTGGGTTCATGTAAGTACAGCCCACGTTAGTACTGATGAACATGACATGGTGGGAAAAGAAAGGGACAGGGAGAGGTACTGGTGCAGCCAACCAGGTCTATTTTCTATCATTTGAAAGATGTATGCAGTCTTACCAAGTCCTACCCCTGCTCCACACAATTCCCTGGCTGGGCACAGGCAGCTGCCCACAGCAGACACCACCAGCAAGACCCCCTGGGAGGCCATGGCTGCGCCTCTGTCCCCATGAGGAAATGGCCCCACAGCACAGGCACAGCTCAGGTTCACACCTCAGCAACCCCAGGCCCTGCATATTTTTAGGCTACAAAAAGCATAAGCAATTTAATTGAATTTGCTTTCAGGTTTGAAGTGCTGGAGTGGCCAGCTGCCCAAATGAAAGGGGTAGGACACCAAAGGATGCATTTTCACCAGGATGATACTTCCTAGGTGACAGTGGGAACAGGGGAGATGGTATCTCCTTCTGGAACTACATGTTCCTGTGTTGCTTTGAGCATAAATCAGGCCACACCACAGCACCCTGATTGGGTCCTACCCATGTTTCCTTCCAAAAGGCTCCTAAGCTCTTACTACACAAATGATTTTTTTTTTTTTTTTTTTNGCTGTGATGCAGATGGAGTTCACCTTCCATCACTGCCAGACAGCAAAAATAAAATTCATATCCTTTTCCATAACTGAATTCATAACAAAGACAGGGTGTGGATATGTTTAGGCAGTTAAAACAAGATACGGACCAGCTGGCTAAACTGCGTCATCTGGGACATCACTGTTGTGTATCTAATTAAGCCTTCTGTAAAAGAAATATTTATGAAAATACACAATAATTTTGGCTGCCAGACTCTCCTCAGATGTCTGCAGGTAATGTAAAAGCCATCTCTGCAGAAGCAAACCTTTCTTCAGACCCAGGTCTAACAAGTATGGTCACTGTGAAGTGGCTCAGGAGCTTCTGGATAAGCTGCAGGGAGGTGGACAACAGGCAGACTGCCTTCATAGAGACAGCACAACTCACCAGATCCACTTCCTTCTTACTGATAGGCAGGAAATACAGATAGAAGTGTGCGCCTCAAAGGGCTGGACAGTGGAAAAGGGAAAGGGCTCTGCATTGCCAAGATGGAGGTGTGTAAACATCACTTACACTTCACTGGGTAACTGCTCTGCAATGGCTGAGATCGATCTGGCACCAAGTAGCAGTACAGAATCCTTCAGTCTGACCTAGTTAGTGCTGAGAAATTAATTAATTCTGATCATGGTGCCATGAAACTAGTAATTACTGCTGCAATTGTTATGCTTCAAGTGAAGAAGTACACTGTCTCTAGTAACTAAATAACTCTTGGGGCAGTTTTGCTTCCCCTAAAAATGGACAGTTTGGGCTCACTTGCTCTTGAAGGCAGGGTTAAAAGAACTGTGACTTCCTGCCAGCTACTTATTTAGATTTATGGGAATAGCTGGTATATAACTGGGTGTTACTTACAGCCCAACAAGGAAAATGTGTAAAAGCAGACCATTCTAACTTCAAAAGTAAGAAGATGCTGAACCTCAGGCAGTTGAAGTTTGCACAGAACAAGAAGTAACGCAGTTGTCCCTGTGTCCACAAACACTCTTCCTCAGTCTGACTGAATAACAACTTTTATCAGCATCCCCATGTCTATCATTTACCTTTCACTAAATCAGTTCTGTTCAGTTTACTCTCAAAGTATTTTCAAGTCACACCTATTATGATCTGTTGTTCTAGCACCACAATAAAAAAATAGAAAAATAAAAAAAAACAGAACAAATAACGGGATTTTTCCTTATGAAAAAATAAAAACTATTTTTATGCCCCCTTGGACACCTCCTATAAAAAAATTAGGTAAAAAAGAATAAGGTAAAATAATAAGGTAGAAACAATGGAGATGTGACATGGAACACTTTGAATCTTAAAGTGTGAAGCCTTTAACACAGACAAGTTACAGTCTACTGGCAAAGTAATAATTAAACTAGTGTCTTCACTCTTCCAGGTCTCAAGGAAAAATCCAAATATGTTGCTGGATGCTAGGATCCAGCAGTTATGTTTCTGTGCCTGCATCTCTGAACTGGCATGCCAGCCACACTCCATTGCAGAAGGGATGGAGCCCACCAGGTGACTCTCCTGTTACTCAGCCTGTTCTCAGTCCTCACCTCCCTGGCTCTCTCTGCCACTCCCTCCTAGGAACACTGTTCCTACATGCTGCTGGAAAGGAAAAAACACCAGCTGCCTTCTCCCCACTCTTCAGTCAGACTCATTTCGGGGGAGGGAATACCCTTGCTGCTCAATACAGCACGAAGAACTATTTCAATTATTTCAGAGGCTCAAAGCATGCAGTCCTTATTTTTCCTTCCCCCTAATTGCTAACTCTTAGTGCATGTCTGATTGTAATTAATGCTGACATATTTAGAAGACCACACGGGAAATCATCTACAGGTGGGACTGAATAATGAATAGAACAAAACTGGTGCACTCTTTCTATGCTTTCAGTCATGAAAGATCTTCTAACCGAGTTAGAGCTTTCACAATAAATTTTGGATCTTGCAAGGAAACCAGCAGTAGGAGGTTATCTGTACACTTGTTTTGATTCAGTGGCCTATAGCTCTAACACAATTAGAAATATTCAAAGGGTAAGAAAGACTGCAGTGTCTGTAAACAAGTATATGCAGCAGAGCTTTTTCATAGTCTTCTCATAGCATGGGTCCATATTGCTATTTAATAACAGGAATATGCCATAGCCAAAGTATCACATCAACCACAAGTTAAACTGAAATTAAAATAACACTTACAATAACAAAGCATTACTCTATGGTTCCACTGAGAGAAACATCAACTGAACAGCAACAAACAGCTTATTTTTTTTCCCTCCCAAGGCATCTTCACCAATACATGTAAAGGATGGTGTCACATAGCAACGCACTGAACCAACACGTGTGGTAGCAAAATAATTTTCTTCAGACATCTCTGCTGACGTAAAAGTATTACTCACCAGTGGTTCCTTCTAATAACAGACAGGAAATTAATTTCTCATACTTTAATGCCCTCACTTTTGTGTTGGGTTTTTTGGTTTGGCTCTTTTTTTTTTTTTTTTGGTGTGGCTTTTCTGAACTCAGGTATATGTTTCATTGGGGAAAAAAATTGAAATAGGCAACCAAACAGCTGACAGATTTCAGTGAGAACAAAGCCTTTAATTTGGTGATTAGGAAATGAGTGAATGATTCTATGTGCTGAAATAAGTTTGTTAAAGATTTGACTATTTTCCCTAAAGGAGTTGCTCTCAATGCTTAGCAACAGGCATAATGTTTAGTGTAAATCAACTTAATAAAAACACAGTTTTGATTGACTACATGGAACACCCTCACAATATAACTAGAAATTTGAAATACAAGGGGAAATTAATATATGTAAACCAGACTAAAAACTCTGATACGTTACTCTGAAACTGTGCAGAGATCAACTTCCATGAAACAAAAGCAGAGAGACAATGATTTGGATTAATAACTTCTCACCAAAACACCTGTGATCCATTCCTCACATTAAAAAACCCAACTTTGAACCCATCCTTGTGTGCACTTCTGGTTCAGGGTGCCATCTCATGGGGACAAAGATAATAGTCTTTTTCCTTTGTCGCTGGTGCCCATTATTACTGCATCAGCTTCCTTCGCCAGGCTGAAACTATGATTCAAAATCACCTGCCTAATGTTTGTCCCAGAAAAAATGCAAACACATTCATATTTGTCATGTTTTCTCAGTATTTTTTTCAATTTAGTAATATTTTCAAATGTTTGAAGTGTCACTTGCTAGTATTGTTTAGGCAAAATCACTTTACCACAGGAGTGCCTCCTTATCAGTATAGAAGAAGGGAGAATGAGATAATAGTGGATTTCTTGTGCTTGATCATAGATCTGTGGAAGACCTCAGTAGTAATTTATTAGCAGCATAATAATCCATCAGTAAATTCCAAACTGAGCACAGGAGCAATTTTACAATTAGCTGCCTTCAAGTAGCAAAATAAAATCCATATGTGGATAAGGTTGCTCTTGTCAATAGGGAAACTCTAAAGAGGGAGGAGACCACATTGACATAAGGTAAATTAGCAGAAGTATCTTTCCCAAAAGAAATAAAGGGTCCAAGCAGCTCCCTCCCCCAGACACCAAACTAGTTTTAACTCAAGATTCAGCAGATTCTGGAAGGGATTACAGGACCTTCATTGCTCATCGTAGCAGACCTGCACTCTGACACACAGTTTCTCTTCCAGCGCTGTGTTTTTTGTAGGACTCCTTTAAGTGCCTCCTTATCAGTAAAGAAGAAGGGAGAATGAGACTTAGGGAATTTCCCCCCCCCCCGATTTTTTAAATCCATTGTCATTTGTAGATGAGTCATTTTCTTCTGTAATACAAGTAGTTAACTCTGTGTGACTAATCTGGGTGAAGGCACAAATTTTCCCAGGCTTGCTTAGTGCAAGTTCGCAGCCTGAATTTATGCACATTAAAGGAAAATAAAATCTTAGAATTAATATTTCTGAATATTTCACTGGAAATGGGCGTGACTTCACAGGCTGAATTTACTCCTCTTGTGTGTTTTCAAGGTAGGATGAAGGTGTTTGTTTATCCTGCATGCAGCTAAGACAAGGGGTGAGCATGTTAATTCTTGCTTCTCCAGGTGAAAGGCAACCAAACCACCGTGTGGGTTCTTACGCACGACTTGGAGAAACACACCCTGCACATTGTCTGTGTGATCAGCAATTTACAGAAGTTATCCCTGCAAACCTCTCTTGACTCCCGGTTTTAAAATCTACAAATAATGGCCCAAGACCTCAGCTAATGCAAAATGCAAACCTAGTGCCCATGAAAGTGAGGCAGCTATTCCCATAGTCAGTTGATTCAGCTCTTGTGACCACTGACCCAGGACTGCAAGGCTTGCATCATAAAACATGTAGAAAAGAATATTATATTAGCCCATGATTTAAAAATGCCGTAAATTGTGAGACTCAGTTATATATTTTACAAAATAACTTGATAATAGAATTCTTCCTTCTTACTTTCCCACTTACATTTACCCAGGCAATAGGTAGTCCACTGAAAACTAGTTTTCCTCAGTCCTTCTGGATCTAATGGTCCCATTAAGCTCTATGGAAAAACTTCAGAGGATACTGCATGTATATGACAAGCTAATAAACTTACTAGCACAATAACTTTAACATGTATGTAACAGAAGTAGGGCATTAAATTTAATAACAAGAAAATGTAATAAGGTAAGATGTCATTACTTGTGGTAATGCAAATACTTCCCTATATTTCTAAGACCAACATTCAAAGCCCATTGCAAATGTGGCTACTGACTTCAGTGGGTTTTGGGTGAAAAAGGGCAACAGACTTCCTAGAGACAATTGTATTGAAAGGTGTGAAGAATGCATTGTACATGTGGAAGCACTACAGACAGGTTATGGTAGAATAATAGCCTGGTTCCAAGAGCTTCCTGCTTAAAATGAAAATTATAATGCAAAGAGTGGCTTGGATCAAGAGAAAGTTAAATGACCTCTCTATCCAGTTTTTGCTCCTTTCCATACAACACCTAATTAAAAGGCTTAGGGATTAATAAACAGGGATCCAGTAGGGAAATTCTAGCCCAGAAATCTAGTGCAGGCTACACTGCAGTAGTTCACAGCTAGTCTAGTGCCAGACCAGCTCTCTTTCCCTTCATCACCTTCATCATTCAGACCACAAGCCATTCAGTTATGTTGGAAACACTGCTCCCTACAGTCACACAGGTAAAAGCCACTTTGAGTTCAGCATGATAATAAAGTCTGGAAGCATCAGAGGCAGCCCATCAGTTTTAAAACTTACCCATGCAGATGAATCTCTGTTTTTCAACAGCCAAGTTCAGTTATTCTGCTGTATATTGGAATGGCAAAAGTTATTCCCTCGTCATCAGTTTAGAAGAGTCTGGTAATACTTTAAAAAGGACCTACTGGAGCAGAACTACTTTTATGCTTCTCACTCTCTAACACAATTCAGATTTCTGGTACTTTGGCAACAGTAAACACTACAGGCTTTTTATTGCTCAGGAGATTCACGGGAAGAAAATCTGGGTCAACTCACAGATTTGTGTCTTTTTCAAGACAGTAAGACACATCCTGCGACAACCAGCTGGCTTCAACCCTTTCATAACACAGGCTGTAGAACCTGATCGACCAATTTTATGAGACCCATGATTTCTCTTTGGGTTGCAGCATATATTTTTGAAAAATCTGGTAGTGATTAAAACAGACCCCCAGGTGATGAGAGCATCTACAATATCCTTAGGAGTTGTTCCAATGATTCTACAGGTCATCAAAATTTTAAATGAAGGCAGTATGAAGCAATCTAAAGTGCACAGTCCAAACTTGAACATTTCTAAACTCAAAGAGACATTGGCTGGGGAGCACTTTTTAAACTTTTAACAATAAAATCTCTGAGCTGAATAGGGCTATATAAGGCTGTTAAGTCCTGTGACTATGAAAACGTTTCAAAAAGAAATGCTGCTGCACCAAACTCAACAATGCATAGCATAAAATCCCTGAACTCATATATGTGTAAAAGGGCTGGAAGTTTCCAGCTGGCAAAATTGTGTATTTTAAATGAAAATGAGTCAACCAATACAGCCCTGAGGCCCCAGCTGCTCAACTGTACAAAAAGTCATCATCGAAGAGATTTTATTTCATTCAATCTCAACAAGTTCTCAAGACCTAACAAATGAAACGCTAAGCAGAAAATACCTAGGTGCAATATTTGTCCTTGGTCTCTATATAGAATGTTCATGAATGTCCCCATCTGCTGAGTGCAGGATGGGAAAAGCCTCAGAAATCTCCAGACTTATGCTCACAGAGAGCAAATATTGCCCTTGAAGATAACACATGCAAAGTTAAGAAAAATACTGTTTCAGATTTCATTTTTATTCATGACAATTTCTGCTGGTACTCATGTAACAGTAGGAAAAAAAGTCCCAAAATTCACTATGCTAAATGTTGTTCAAAAAACATAGTAGTAGCAGTACACTGTATATTTCACAACCATGCTCTGTCAAAAGATCAAATGAACAGTTTCAAAATGTGCCCTTTGTTATACCTGCAATCATTTTCTTGGGCTGTTTGCGTGTCGTGCTGGATTAATCTCACTATCAACTACAGGAATATATACCCTAAGTAATTTCATTGCCTGGAATAAACTAACTTGGTCCAGAAGACAAAACATTTTGTATATACACTCATGTAATTTGAAATCAGCACACCTTCAAGCATTTACGTATTTTGAATTTCCAAGTTTTAAAACTAAACTAGAAGTAGAGTGAAAATTAACATCACTAAGAAATACGAAGAGTTCAGCTCGAAAGTGACAAATTTAAGGGTTTTTTTCCAGGTAGGCACAACCAGACCCATTATTGTACTGTGGCAGGAAATATTGTCACCATCCACTTCAGACCCATGAGATGGGGTAAAGTTGGAGGACCATGAACTCCTCAAAACCCAGTGTTTCAAGTCTTGCTCCAAAGCCCATTCTTGTCTCTAATGCCATAAATGTAACATGGCTTTATTCTGTTGTCAGTCTTTCTGTTCCTGAATATGGCTTTAATTCTTTCCCTCCTAGCCTCTGTAGCTACACAACACCCTCTCTGCCCCCAGAGCACCGAGTGCTTTAGGAATAAGAGCTCTTAGGACACAGCTCTTCTCCATAAGGCTGCTGTGGTTTCAGTGCTGTTGAAAGTGGTTATGTATGGCAGTGGTTATGGTATTCCCATCCACCTGGGAATACCACAGCAGCAGGACTCTATGTAACAGGCAGAAAGGTTCCCAAAGACAGCTGGTGGCTTCAGGGGCTCCTGCTTTTCGGCCCAGCATGTTTCCTGGTGCAGAGAAGGGACACAGCTGCACCACAGGTCCATGGCAGGTCCTGTCCCAAGTGCACGAGCTCATTATGCGTACACCAAACTGGATCGAAGTGCCACAGTGGAATTTGGACAACCTGAATTTTACTTGCTAGTGTCGCTACTGACAGCCTTTGTTACCCTAGGTCAGATTGATCTAAGCAGATTCAGCATCATTTCATCAGCTAGAGAAACACAGGAAAACAGAGGCTATATTTCCCTGCTTTCTCTGTCTGCACTGTGAAGGTCTCTAAGGCAGTGACTTCCCTTACCTGCATGGCTCTCATATAATTTAGCTGATGCCAATCTCACTCTGATGGTAACATGAGTCATCTCTCGCCACCCCTCAGCTGCCAGGGTGGAGGAGAGTCACAGACAGACACACCTGGTTGTGCTGTAGGCATGACTGGTTTTATCAACATATCCATCTACTGCTGGCCCTAGGTGCCCAGGCACCATGCAGTGCGGGCCTCTTCCCTCCAAACCAAGGCATGGCAGCAGGAAGCATTGTCCACAACAGCTTACTCAGCTTAGGAAACATAGATCATCAGCGCCTGTGCCACGTAACACCATAGCAATGTGAGCAATAATGCCCCAAGCAGGTTTGGGATGGACTTAGCTGAGGCCATTAGGTAGCCATGTTAAGATCTTTGATATGTTTTGTTTTCATTACACTTGGTTGTACACAATGGTTCTTAGAATATGGTAACACAGGAACTTGAACTTCAGCACTGGGAAGTGTTAGATAATGTGATTGTACTTGTCCCTCAAACTGAAGTAATGCCCTTAACGCGACACTTCATTAGCTTCTCAAGAAATAATCTGGATGTCACTACTCAGCATTCATCTAGTCTTTCCTCGGGCAAAACTAGCTGCAAAGTCAAATTATAGCAGGAATATTACATGAGTAAGACCTAAGTAAGGAGTGCAAGATTTAGCCTGTTATCTGTAAATGACAGAGGTGCCTTTTTTGATTTACCTTCTTTAAACACATTTGCAGAAACCAGTCGTTTTTTCTGGAGTTTCAGAAGCCAGTTCAGTATGACTGGAGAGGCATGCTTAAGCTCTTGTGAGGTACTTATTGTTTTAGACCTAGGTCTAAAACCTAAATATAACATTAAAGAATTAAAAATCATAGGCAGAGATGGCATAGAATTACTAGCATCAGGAAATATCTGAGAATACTCTGTTACACTAATCAAAATGAGAAGGTAAAGCCAAAAAGGAAATTATACCCCAAGGAAGTAACCTGTTTTAAATTAAAAGGAGGCTAGAAGTAGCCCAAAGGCTTCATGATGGCATAATCAACCATAAAAGAGGGAAAGGGATGGTATTGCCTCATCCTTTGAAGATGGAATAAGAAAGAAATGGATATATGATATTTAACCCAGTTTTCTTGAGCCCCTCCCACCATTGATGCTATGCTTGAATTCTGATGACCACACAGCTGTAAGGTTCCTTTAGAAATCACCATCTCTCACTTTGGCCAATTTCAGTTGTCTTTAGTGGCAAAATCTGTTTACCATCTTATTTCCCAAAGCCTGATTGCGTGACTTAATCATTCCTACATCATGTCTTTACACATATGCAGTCAATCCAAGGAGAACACCTGTTACTGACCACGTCTAAAAATCAACCAAAGCATCCTCGACTCATGAGAACTCTTACCAAAATAAACTGCCAACCAGATGACTTAATGAAGAGATTCACCACAACCTTCCCTTGTACAGGGGGAACTGTGGACTGTGGATATGCCTTTTTCCCTTGTGCCCAGAGTACACAGCCTACCAACCGTATAAAAAAGTTTCAGCGGGCTTTTATCACAAAACAAATTTTAAAAATTTATGCTGGAATTATTAAGTCAAAGCTGCACTGTGGTAGCTTGGAGGTACTTGGAAGAACGGTGTTTACTGCAGTTAAGTTTGTCAGATACGTTTTTTGCCCTGAAGGAATTAATGTGCCAGAGGGGCAGACATGGCGCTCATTCAGCAAAGGTCCCTACATCCATACAGCAAGTTGGCTCTCCAGAACTGGTTTGTAATTGGCGTTGAGTCACTTCCTCCTCGCCACTCTGCAAGCACCGCACGTCACCTGATCTTCGTCACTAACCCACGGGGGCGTGACGCTTGGTCATAGCTCTGTCGTGATTTATTAAACAGAACTGGGCCTGTTTAATCCAGAAAAAAGAGGACTGACAGGGGATCTTACTTAACGCATACAAATATCTCCAAGGCAGGTGCCAAGAGGAAGGTGCCAGACTCTTTTTGGTGGTGCCCACCGACAGGACGGTGAACAGTGGCCATAAGCTAAAACACAAGTAGTCCCACGTCACCATGAGGAGGAATTCTTTACGCTGAGGGTGGCAGAGCACTGGCACAGCCTGCCCAGGGAGGCCGCGGACTCTGGTGGGGAGACATTCCAAACCCCACCTAGGTGCGTTCCTGTGTCACCTGCCCCAGGTGACCCTGCCTAGGCAGGGGATTGGACTCCCCAGAGTCCCTTCCAAGCCCGAACAGCAGCCGGGAAGCGCGGTCCGTGGGGCACGGGCGGCCGGGGCGGGCCGGGCCGGGCGCTCGGGGCGTGCCCGGAAGCGGAGGCGGAAGCGGCGCTCGGCGCTCGGTGCG
>VXBU01005382.1:57959-88249 GCA_013400315.1 Bombycilla garrulus
GCACCGCAGCCAAGGGGCCCTGGGGTGGGGGGGAGCTCGGCTCGGGCTCGGGGTGGCAGACGAGGGTCAGCCCTCATCGCCCTCGCCGTGAGACACTGCGGGCGGTCCCGGGATCGGGGGTCCGTGGGGGCACCGGCCTTATGGGACGCGGGCAGCGGGGCCTAATGCCCGCCTGGGGAGCGCTGTCGCCTCTTGCGGTCTGGACGCGTGGTTTGGCTTGTGTTGCCGTAGGGCTGCTGGCGGCTGTAGGAAGCGCTTGCCTGCTTTGCTGTTCCGCTTGTGTTTGCCCTCGGCTGGGGGCGTGTAGTCGGTTCTGCGGCTGGCCGGCAAAACAGACCCCGAAGTGAAATAAGTGCCTTCCAAAGAGTCCTTTTTCCTCTTCGGCTCTTTGAACCGTGATCATTTCTGTATGCGGTGTTTGCACTGACAGTGCAAATGATGTTTGCGTTGGCAAAGCTAGAGATGCTATGGGGTCTGTAATAAGCAGGAGAAGAATGACACCTCCTTAAGCTGACATTCTTTCCTTGGGTGATGTTCATCAGGCTATAAACCCATGGCCTGATAAAACATAGTTTGTGCCTCAGGGGTAGTAAGCGCTGGTCATCTGTGCCCTAGTTCATACAACTTTCTAATAACGATTTTCTGTTTGATAGCAGTGGTGTTCTTCACAGTAACAGGCTAATGTAATGACATATTAGAGCTGGGAATCTAATAGCCAGGTACTAGTATTTGGCTGTTTATAAAAAGAGTATAGCAAAACCAGGCAATACCTGATGCAGGCTTTTGTCTATTTCAGAGGAGCAGGTATGTGACTTGCTCTGTTTTCTCACAGTTCTGTTTTAGCGGGTGATCTTTGCCATTTATTCTTTGGAAGGAATGGCACATGTATCACTGTCTTTGTTGTACTGGATCCAGGAATTACTGGACTGCCCTGTGGTAATTAAAGTCGCTGACAGGACTTAAGAACTTTAATATGAAAATAACTTTTTGGGAGATTAATTTTTGCTCTGGTGCTAGTTTTGAATGGAGTACAGAGTTGCGTAAGGGAGCTAGCTAGCATAAAATGGGCAGCAAGGATGCAGCTGTCCATTCATACCTGGGAAACTGCTTGTCAGTTCCTGGCCTCTCTAAAAAGGAAAGACTTCATTTCTGTTCCAAAGAAACAGATGCTTACAATGCTCCAGCACTTGCCACAACAGAGCCATAGAGTCTGTTTAATTGGTTAATTTTTTTTAAATACCTTTGATTTCAGGTAGATCTGTTGAGATGACCTTTGCTTCTGAGACAGCAACACAAAGCAATAGAATGCAATATTTTGCTGTTTCTTCCGTGGCTATTGTTTACTGGCTTTGTTCTGCCTGAAACACAGCAGAGTGTAGATAGTGGCAAGAGTATCTGTACTGGAATGTCTAATGGAAACTCCTTGCTGCAGTTCAAACTCTCAACCTTGCTCCCTAACGTTACATAATCATCCTGACCATGCTAGTAAACTAGGAAAGGGAACTACATGGGAAAAAATAGGAGAGGGATTATAAAATATTTGTTTTGTGTTGGCTAACTCTGGCTGACTGCTTATTTTCAACTTATATGAACCAATGGTCAGAATGACAGTTTTAATTGTCTTGAAGTGGTATGGGCATTCCAAGGAGGAAAGTGTAATAAAAACTAATAAGCACTTAAGAGCAGCGGAATAGTGGTGATACAATAAATCCACAGAGCAGTGTGTGTGCAATATGGTGGCTTAGATCAGTGAGATTTATTTGAAACTAGCTGAACAAATAAAGTAAAAATCCATTCATAGCATCTCATAGAACTCTTTGATGCTTGAGATTTGGATATGTTCTCTGTCTGTTTTGGGGGTTTTTTTCTCCCCTCCCACCAGAGTGATAATTAGAATTTCTTGCTAGGGTATCAAGAATGTAAATCCTCCTAAAGAAGCCAAGCAAATGGTCTTTGAAGATGTCTCCAAGCATAAGGTTTGAAGAGTGATAGTGCTAGTTTCAGTGATGTCAGTCAAGTACTTCCTGTATTGCCTTTGCTGTTTACAGGGTTTATTGATGCCACCAGTCATAGAATCATAGAATTGTTTAGGTTGGAAATGATTGAGTACAACCATTAACCCCTAAACCACACCCTAAAAGCACACCTATATCACAGTTCAAAGTGTCTAGGTCTGTGATAAAAAAACCCCAAGCCTTATAATGGATTTCCATTAATGGATTTCCAAGTATTTCCATAATAAATGCAAGAGATTGGTAAGACAGACTGCACAGACAAAACAGTAGTAGCTCCAGCTTAGTCCACAGAAACTTGTTCTTCTCACTTGCACTTTTTTGTGCGCTAGTAAATTTCAGCAGTTTGTAAATCCTGCTGTTCATAAAAGGATGGGAATATTGTGTCTTGTACAAAACACCACCTAAGACAATCAGTTGCCTTCAACTTTGAGGTGGTAAATGTTGAAGACGAGAAAAACTGGCCATCAGAGAACAGTAACAGCTTAAGGGGTCTCTGATCGTGGAAAATGCTCTTGTACAGCAATTAATAATTTGTTTGTGTTACAGAAAGCAATAGACCTTGCTAGCAAGGCAGCACAAGAAGATAAAGCAGGAAACTATGAGGAAGCCTTCCGCTTGTACCAACACGCTGTGCAGTATTTTCTCCATGTTGTTAAATGTAAGTGTGATGTGTTGCATGATTAAGTAGAGTTTAGTTGTCAGATTGCACAAGAGTAATCTCTTATGTTGACATCAGTATTTACATTTTTGCTCTCATCAACAGTTGATACTTGCTAATTGTAGTTTGACTGAGGTCATATATTTTTGCAGCTTTTACCTTTACTGTGTTGTGTGCTTGCTCCGTTGCTGTAAGAAATCAGATTATTTTTTACTTGTGTTTTGTTTTAGGTTTTTTTAAGACAGGAGGCAGGTGTTTGCTGTCTCTCCTCTGGACTTTTGTAGCAGTGTTTCAAGCTGGCCACTGCACAAGGATATATGACAATAAGTACAGGGATCCCTGTATTTCTGTTGTGCTGAAACATGGTGTTACACATGAAGTCTTTGCTGTATCTGCAGAGTGGTTTTTGCTCCTTTAATTCATGCTGCTTGCCCTTCTAAAGCCTCTCTACTGACATTTTTTGCTCCTTAATGTCACAGTCTTGCTGTTTATCTTGGCCGAGAAAATGTATGAGATGGACTTGTACGTAACAATTTTCCTTCAGTTTCCATATTCTCATTTTTTTATGCCTTTTCACACTTCTGTGTACCTTTTGTGCCACATTCAGTGTTTGTATGCAAGGAGTGGGCTTTCTTAATGTGGGTACAGCCCTAATGTAAGTGGGTTAGGGTTGCTTGCCTCACAAAAGTACGCTTTCAGATTTTCACAATTTGAAAAAAAATGTTTTCTTTATAGTCTTTTCTTATTAGGATAATCTGTGTTTATCACTTTCTGTCCATTTAAATCTTACAGACTATCTCAGAATATCACTTTCTGTGCTTTTAACAATACTGGTGTACTTTTAGAAACTTAGCTCATAAACCTGATATGTTAAATTTTCGTTGTTGGTTTGAAATACTGTAATAGTGAATATAAAAACAGCATGGCTGTTGAAACACACCTAGTTCTTTAAAATGTTTTATGCAACGTTTCTTTATCTTTTAAAATTAGCAGGCTATGGAAGAATCAAGTATGGTTCTAAATAAAAATTTCCTAGCACAAGCAGTTTCTTGATTAGCTATTTTAGAAAAGCAGTTATTAAGGCAATGTCTAGCAGCTTGAAAGGCTGACAGAAAAGCTTCCAGTGCTGTTGTCCTTAATACTTTAGAGTCAAATTTTAAGCCAAGGCAATGTTCAGGTGAATGTTTGATTTCTGTTACATGATGACATCCTTCTGGTTAGTTCTTTCCAAGGTATAGTGGAAAAATAAGTGGTTTAGATCTGTGGTTATGTGGGGAGCCATGAAAGAGGTATACTGAAAAGTGATAAAGAAGACAGATTTTTAGTCTTGTTTTTTGATTGATGCACATATGTTTTCTGTTAACAAAGAATTGTTTCTCTTCAAACTCTTAGATGAAGCACAGGGTGATAAAGCAAAACAAAGCATTAGAGCAAAATGTACAGAATACTTGGACCGAGCAGAAAAGCTGAAAGAATATCTGAAAAAGAGAGAAAAAACTGCACCAAAACCAGTTAAAGAGTCTGGTCCTGCTGAAGGAAAAGGGTATGTTTTTGGAGAAGGTAAAGCAAAATACTTCCTGAACTCAGCTTATTCTAAACTTCAGCCATTCAAAGATCATTTTAACTTGTGTTCCTGAAATGGTTCAGATCACTACGAATGAGGAACTACAGAGGGTTAATAAAAAAAGCTTGGATTACTGTCAGAGGCATTTCTGTGCTTGTTTACTAAAATGTGAACATTTGCATGGGAAATTCACTGAAGAACGAAAGATGCTTCAGACTAACACCCAAATCCAATCATTCTTGGATTTAATGGCAATGAGCCTGATGACCTTTAAAGTTTTCCTGCATTTAAATACTTAGTAACTGGAAAATAATTTCAGACTGGTGCGTACTGGGGTTACTGAGTTTGATCTGTCTCACACTTGATAAGAGATAAAAAGCCCTGTGTAGGGTAAAGTTCTGTAAGGTGGACTGAATCTCCCTAGTGTTGCTGCCTGCTCTCTCCACTGCTTCTCTTCTCCTACATTTGTTTCTCACTTTGCATGTCGAAGAGTTGAACAAGCAGAGCCACCCAAACAAGCCCAGCTTCTTTTGCATTTGCTACTGCATTTATGGGGATAGGAGAGAGGAAGGATTCAGGATGATGCCTTCTGGTGGGACTGCCTCCTTTCCTTTAGGAGTCCTAGACAGCTGAAGTTGCTGCTCAGTTGTCTCTTAATTCGCCTGAATTTCAATCTTCTTCATTGTCTGCTCATTTCATCAGTCTTATTTTTTGAGCTGTACAGTGTTCTGCTTATTTATAATAGAAGGAAATGGTAATACCACAGAGGCTACATGTATTTTCACGATCTCCACTCCAGTTGTTCACTATCTAGTCTCTTTTCCTTCTTTAACTTCCAGTTTTCTTTGCTCTAAGACAAGAGTTCCGTAGTACTAGATGGAATTGGCCAAGTCCAGTTGTATGTCCATATAAAGGAGAACTGTGTCTACAAACAAACCATTCTAGCACCTCTGTGTTGCTGGATATAAGGGCTGTGTTTCCTAAAAGCTGGCTCAAAGCACACAGAAATGTGTTAAGAGGGCTCAGACCCATAAGAAGAAGTTGAAATGGCAAAAGAGGGTGAATTGGGAAGAAATCATAGAAGAATGTACAATCATGTAAATGTACGTTTTCTACAATCATGTAAACCTGTAGAGGTCTGAAAGCATCTCAATGTTTCTTTCATTCCTCAGCCTGATGGGTTTTCTGCTTTTTGCATTCTGATTTTTTTCCCTAAGACAGCAGTCTCATTTTATTTCAACATTTTGTTTCCGAATCAGGAATGACAGTGATGGGGAAGGGGACTCAGAGAACCCTGAAAAAAAGAAGCTGCAGAATCAACTTCAAGGTAATTTGAAGCATCCTTTTCTTTAAATAGGATCACTTCAGTCAAGCAAGTTCCTATATTTTTGCCATCTAAATTTTATGGATTAACTTAATGTCTCCAAGAGGCTCAACTAGTATGTATTCTTCACGTGCAAAAGCATAGTGTTTATGGAAGTAAAAGTACTTGTGTGCCATGAACATATATGGTAATTATATTGAAATGTATCTCCTGCACCCTGTGCTTCATGTTAAAATTGTATCAGCTATCAAGCTGGCATTTTCCAACAGGAGTTGCAAAATCCCACGTAGCTATTGGCTAAACTGATTCTGTATTTTTCACTCTGAAGTGCGCTAGGATGTTGCCTTGAGGCTAAGGAAATGATAATACAAATACTTAGTGTAAGCAGGACTGTTCACAAAAAGACTGGTATTCATGTTTAGGAGTAAAAAACATGGATTCTTGCCCATTTGTAATAGCAGGCAGCATTTCCTCATATGCAGTGATGATGCTGTCCCAGTTCGGTAGCATAGTTTGGGTTTTTGAACTCAAATACAGAACACAGTCAGTGAATCAATGTATAGCAGCTACCAGCAGTTAGGTGTGCAGTAAGAAGGAGATTTTTGATATTTATTGCCTTTTAATAATGAAGAACTGTTCAGAATTTCCCTACCAGAAGGAGCTTATGGATCTGAAGAAACTTCATTGTTCTCCTGTTTTTGACTGTAACAAAGATCAAATGTATTTACCAGATCTTGTGCCTGTGTAATTTCGGGAGCTGTTGTATCACCATTGGAAATTGTGCTGTGCTTTTTCTACATCATTTAATCCTATGCACAGTTATAAGGGACAGTTTCCTTGTTTTTTTAAAGTGACAGAAAATTGATGAGCATTGTGCTCCTATCCTGTCTCTCACCTTACAGACTTTGTTTCTTCCCACATGAAGCTGACCTCAGATAGTATAAGTAGTGGCTAGGATTACAAGATCTAATATTATAGATCTAATGATCTATTACTACCTGAGTTCTAAGTTTCCCATCTAGAAGTAGCTGAGACAAAGTTTTTTAGCATGTCAGACTAAACAATCTAGAGAGAAGATTAAATTACAGCTCAGTTGGCTTAATTTATTGATTGAGGAAGATGAGACTTGGTGCAAAACTTTGAATATGCCTTGACTAAGAAAATACTTCTGCAGCTAAGCAGGACCCATATAACTTTTCTTGATGCTTTCAGTCCTAGCTCTCAAACCTCTTTTCCATTGGATGATCCATTTGTTTGCTGCATATATGGAAATGCCAACAAGTTATTTCATCTGCTGGAGAATCTTAAAAAAATCCTGAGCCAGTGCTGCTACATTGTTTAAGTTGAAATTTCAAATTTTTGGGGAAGTGCAGTGGTGGTTTAGTGATAAGATGGTGCCAGGACTTCTACTAACTTAGTAATACTCTGGTTATCTATAGTTTATTGTGGTAAAAAAATCTGTCAGATTTCTGGAAAAATAACATCCATTTGGCTAATGGAATTCAGTGTTTCTATTATCTTAGAAATGCCTTGTATTTATTCAGTATAGACGTGGACATAGATTTCTTTTTTCACCAAATGCAATTTATTGTAATTGTGAAAAGCTACATACATCACTAACTTAGGCAATCTTTTCTTACAGGAGCAATTGTTATGGAGCGACCAAATGTCAAATGGAGTGATGTTGCTGGCCTTGAAGGTGCCAAAGAGGCACTTAAAGAAGCAGTCATCCTTCCCATTAAATTTCCACACCTGTTTACAGGTCAGGATTACAGCATTTATTTACTGTTGGCCAGTCAGGACTGGCACTGGGGCCTGTGATGTGTATTGTGCTAATGTATCACAGGCTCAAGCCCATCTCTTGGCAAGGAGATTCTGATCCATCTGACAGAAGTTTCACGGGTAGATGCAGAAAACCTCCAAGCACCCTAGAGGAACATAATCAGAAAACAGGATTTTGAAAACTGCTGGTTTCTCTCTTGCAGGCAAGAGAACACCCTGGAGAGGGATCCTCCTATTTGGACCACCAGGAACAGGAAAGTCTTATTTAGCAAAAGCTGTGGCGACAGAAGCAAACAACTCCACCTTCTTCGCAGTATCTTCGTCTGACCTTGTGTCAAAATGGTTAGGTGAAAGTGAAAAGTAAGTTGGAGTCGCCAGAGGTCCGGGAAAACATTGTCAAGAAGAAATTATTAGAGAGTGAGAAGTTGCAGTAAAGACTTTGAGGGAATGGTCTTGTCTTTTTAAAAACAAACTATAGGTGTTTCTGTGCTTCATGCTGCAGTGCTATGTAAAGATACCATTATGTGCTGCATTTTGAGAAACTCTTTCCAGTGCTCAGAAAGATTCTGGGAGCACCTAGAGCTCATTTCCCTTCTGAATTCAGCTGTGATTGTACACTGTATCAGTCTGAAGTGCTGAGTTACTTTGCTTCTTGGCATCTCCCCACTCATCAGTCCCAGCAGCTGTGTGGCATTTCTTTGTCAGCAGGGAGGTGGGGTTTTTGTTCATCCCAATTTCTGATCTGAACAAAATCTTAAAGAAATAAGAGTCTTGCAAAGATAACTTGAAGGAGAGGACCAGCTGTGAAAGAAAATTTTGTGGGTCCCTGTGCTGACTCTTCATTTGTTACTGTGTGATGTATGAAGATCAGGAATCCAGGAGACCAGGAGTGGCATGTTGGCTGCAATCTAGGAGTCCAGGAATTTGTCCATCTAGTCTTCCAAAAGTGATTGCCTGAATTAATAAAAAGCTCTGGATTTATACTGAAAGGATAAATAATAATATGCATACTTGTCACAACTATGATTTAATAGTTTGAAGTGTGGGACAACTGAACAAGACTACTTAAAGTTATAGAATGAGAAAGAAAGGCTGTTAGATAAAGTGTTTGAACTGATGGGTTGTTTTTTTTTCCCAGAAAGCTGGAAACCTTAAGCTGTTTTTCTTCTGTTGCAAAAGGAATACAGAACTGGAGACTAGCTTGGCATTAGCTTTTGTGCTTGACTTCATTTGAGACTATTGTCTAAGATTTAGAATTGTAATATGAAGAATTTCCCACGTGTTCCTATTTATTTTTGCTTTTTAAACTAGTAAAATGTGCCCATGAGAGATGGCTAGGAGAAGATGCGGATTTGTTTTAGGTTGTTTCGTTTATTTGATTTGAAACCAATATTTCTTGTCATACAAAAATTATTAAGTAAAGTTGTATAAAGTAAAGATACATGTTATTTCTTACTAAATCCCTAGAATTAATTTAAGTTGGAAATGCTAAGAGAAGGCCTTTTTCTTTTGAATTTTTCTGAATTGGTGGTTTTGTACAATCCAGGCTGTCATGTAGAAGTGTAAACTGAAAAAAGGGTTCATCTTGCAAAATCATGCCTGGAGCACTCTATTTTTTATTTTTTTTTTTCATCATACTAGGCTCTCTCATTCAGTATAATTCTCAGTCATGGAGCTGGAAGAATGTTGTATCTTTGAGTAGATTTATGCTAATGCTTTTTTTTCCTTGCTTTCTCTAAAGGAAATGACTGTATCACAATCTGAAGTTATGTGTTTCTGCTGTTGTAATTACTAATATAGCTGAAGCTGTTTCCTTCTTTAAGATTAGTGAAAAACTTGTTCCAGCTTGCCAGAGAAAACAAACCTTCTATCATCTTCATTGACGAGATAGATTCCCTCTGCGGGTCAAGAAGTGAAAATGAAAGCGAGGCTGCTAGACGGATAAAAACGGAATTTCTAGTCCAGATGCAAGGTCAGTTTATTTGGTTTTCAAAATCAGACAGAGAAACTAAGGCATGTATTTTTAAGTGTAGCTTGCATTACAACACTAAAAATATCTGCATTTCCACCCCATTAAATTTTGATTACTTTTTAAAACAGTTACTGTTTATCATCTAAACTGTGCAACGATTTTTGCTCTGATGTAGGGGTTGGTGTTGACAATGAAGGAATCTTGGTCTTAGGAGCAACAAACATACCCTGGGTTTTGGATTCTGCTATCAGGAGAAGGTATGATGGCATTTTTTTCCATGGTGTGCAGTTCACAACTGGTGTGAGCCTTCAGCCAGAGAGTTCTTAAGCGGTTCATCCAGCTCATGTTTGCAGACGTAGTTAATGTTCTGCAACTCAATTCCATGAAGTGGACTTAGCTAAACTGGTAGTCACTTGCCCCTTTAGAGAGAGGTAGGTCATTCACTCTTGTACTGGCACTATAATTTATCCAATTTCTTGGTTAGATGAATATGCATCAAGAAAGAGCAGAGTTGTCTGCTTGCTTTTTAATTTTCTGGGGAACTTAGGGAAAATACACACCTCAGAAGGGCAAGAGGGGGTAGAGCTTTCCTTTTCAGCTGTTAACAAACTGGTGAGTAGCTTGAGTTCTTTCATGGAGGTGTAACCTTATGGAGAAACACCATGTTTTTCTACTGGTCAGGCATAACTTATGTTTTTTAACTGCTGTTTTGCAGATAAAAGACTTTAGCAGATACAAGACTGCCTGTACCTGATTATTTGGATCTTTGAGTTGCAGAGCAAGCAGAGGACAGATACAGTTATGTGACAAATAGGATTACATTGTGATGAGGACACAGCTTGGTTAATGGCCATTTTAGTTGGCCAAAGAATAATTGGCTAAAGAATAATTGAGTCTTTTTGTGACTGACACTGACTTTTATTTATATACTGAATTCAAGCTGGCCATACATCAGTTTGATTTGGGGTTGGACCAGGTCACCTCTAGATGTCACTTCCCATCTGCATGACTCTAGTGTTGTATGAGCCAGATTTAGAAGTGAAGTTGCTGAAAATTTCAGCTTTGGTTGGGATCCACAGTAAAAGACACATATGGACCTGATAAAATGTGTTCAGAAGGGGGCCATGAAAATTATCAGAAGACCTTTCCTCTGAAGGCAGGCTGTAAGAGTGGGGCTGTTAAGCCTGGAGAAGAGAAGGATCCTGAGAGACCTTATTGTGGCCTTTCAGTATATAAAGCGAACTAAATAGAAAGGTGGAGAGCTGTTCCTTGTTTTTTCCCCCAGACTTGTAATGCCAGGACAAGGGGCAGTTGTTCAGACTGAAAGAGGTTGAGTTTAGACTGGGCATAAGGAAGAATTTTTTTATGATGAGGGTGGTGAGACACTGGCATAGGTTGCCCAGAGAAGTTGTGGATGTCCCATCATGGGAAGTGTTCAAGGCCTGGGGTGATGGGGCTCTAAGTAAGCTGGTCTAGGGGTAGGTGTCCCTGCTTATGGCTGGGGGGCTGGAAATAGGTGATCTTCAAGGTCCCTCTCAACCCAAACCATTTTCTCACTCAGCAACATGAAAGTGAAATTCCCTAGCTCTTGCCCACAAGACTTAAAGGAACTTGTACAACAATGGCTATAAAAAAATTAAATTTTCAGGGATTTGGGCCACTTAGTCACGTATATCAGGTGAATTGTGTTCAGCAGAATTTGGAGTTCTCTTACTTTGTTCGTGGGAGGTAATCTCCACTCTGAGAACAGATGCTGCTTTAAAGGATGAACTGCATTTACCAATGTTTTTTTTGAGAATTACTTCAAATTGACTTCCATCTATGGTGTTTTCTTAATTTAGTTGAAGACTAGAAAGTTGTTGCATAAACTTGTTATCAGGCAGTTCTTTCTTTGAGTGTGAAATCTGTTCAAATACACGTCAACACTTAAAGACTTCTTCCTCTCAGGTTTTTGCTTTTAAGACTCAAACTCTGCTGGAAAAATGTCAGTCTGAGGAGGTGGTTTTTGTAATGGAAAGGAAGCACTTGTTATATTCTGGACATTAGCTTTTACTAATTAAGTATTATTTATGAGAACAGGTTGCTGAATATTTGCCTCAGATTTTTTTTTAAAAGGTTTGTTGTACTGAAACTGTTTCTTTCAAATATTGCTAGGAGCAAACTCAGTTGCATGAGCTCTTTCCAATGTTCACCTGCATGAGCAGGCATCTTGGGAATGCTTTGTTTTTGTCTTTTTTAATCCAGGTTTGAGAAGCGTATTTATATTCCTTTACCTGAAGACCATGCCAGGGCTGCAATGTTCAAACTTCACCTTGGGTCAACTCCAAATGAGCTGCAAGAATCAGATTATCGGGAGCTTGGGAAGAGAACTGAGGGCTATTCTGGTGCAGATATAAGCATCATTGTCCGTGATGCACTGATGCAGCCTGTTAGAAAAGTGCAATCAGCCACTCACTTTAAAAAAGTAAGTAGGAATCAAAATTTTGCAAGTTTTTTCATCTATGAGAACAATCTTAATTTGAAAGTTCCTTGCAAATAAACTGAGTTTGGTTTTGGTAATACTGCATGCTTATAAATGTCCCTTTTTTCACTGGGGAGAACTGTTCTTCCTTTCCCTGTAGCCCCCCCTAGTCCTGCCATAAGTCTGCTGGAGCTGATTTCTGAATATTCATGCTCTGACTCTTAATGTCTCTAGAGAGTGTTAAAAGCATTCAGTTTGCCATTTAAATGGCAATGTTACAGGAGTGCTTTTTTTTCTATTTCAAGTTAAGTGGTTTTTAAACATGCTGGGAAAAAAAAATAAATGTATCACTCACCCACTTGAGAACAGATGGATTATACTTAAGCACATTCAATTTACTTGGCATATTTTTCAAACTGAAAAATTAAGGTTCTTGTAGAGTTCTGGTAGAAACATTGAACCAATTACAGTAGTAAAGATGCAATACAATTTAGCAAGGTCTGTGTTTCATTTACTCTGCTGTAATGCAAAAACTAGTTTACTTTTATATAGGTACACACCAAAGAGCCTATTCAAACTATATTGTTTGGCTTATCTTCCAGTTACCTCTACATGCTATGTATTGACTTAAGTAACATTTCTTCACAATATTTGGATCCCAGGATCACTTATCTGAGCAAGAACCAATTGACATTTCCCACCAGTCTAAATCCATTACATCTGGGAATGTCTTTCCGCTGGAGAATTTGCACAGATGGACCTTGTTCAGTCAAATTTATTGTTCCCTGAAAACTATTAAACTCTTACATGGAAAAAAAAAATGATAGTATCAACAGTTATAAACAGAAGTTGAAATACATACAATGTGTATCAGTTGAAAAAATTATTTTGCTGTGTAGCATATTTTAAAGTAGACCCAGACCAAAGGTATTTTTTGTTAATATTTTTAGTGCAAAGTTTGATTTTTACAGAAATTTATGTTTCTTGGGTAAAGGTGGGTCAGGATATTCTGCAGAGGTGCTAATTGCTGTAAAAGGAAGCTTTAATTTGTTGCTTCTCAAAAAGCAGGTGTGGTAGGAAAAACTTTAGATCCTAAGGTGTGGAGTACCATGTATGTTGTGTTGGCAGCAGTTCTTTGTCATCTCAGTTACAGTTACAGTTTTTTTACAGTAACTCAACCTGACATAAAAGGGTTAAAGGCCCTGAACTGAAGTACACTCAAAGTGAGCTACACGCAGTTTGAAGATAGGTTCCTGTTTTTTTCCTATGTGGTTTCTTCCAATAATCTCATTCAGCTTAAGATTCAAAGAGAAAGACACAGTTAAATCCAGTATGGTCCAGAATATGAGAGGGCAGGAAGTTTAACTTCTGAGGACAACTCACAGTAACAATGTGATGTCAGCTGTATTTGTTGATAAATAAACAGTGGCTTTGATATATGAAGGATTTTCTAGATGCTTCCTTCCCTTAAGCAGTGATGTCTGAAGTATTTATCTGTTGTTAACTCCACATGACAATGGCATTTCTGGCTAAAGGGCTGTTAGCTGTTAGCGTTTTGTTCAAATTTGGAACAATCTGAGGCATGTTTCAGCTTGCCATGGAGCAGTGAAATAACCTCAGTTGTCACAGTTTGTGAACAACTTCAAAAGCACTTCTTGCATCTTAACAATTTTTGCTCAGGAAAAAGAAAAAGGAAGGAAAAACCTCACAACTGCAATACTTTGAACGCTTTGACATGAGCCAAGTTGATTCCAATTGTATTGTTAATGCTTTAATTGGATGTGATTTTGTGTTTTTATAAGCAAAATCTTAGCAGTATTATTTGCGGTATAGCCAACAACTTGACTCAGTTCAGCAGAGCTTGTTGTCCTCATAGTCAGTAATAAACTGTAAACCTTTCCATGCCATATGTGATAATGCAGGTTTGTCAGAGTGCATTTTGAATATTGCAGTCTGCTCCTCAGGATCTTGCTCTAAATGCAGCTTGGAATAGCAAATCCATTTCTGCCCGTAGTTAGTGTGTTGTCCTTTAACCTCCCGTGGGTGTGTGGTGCTGCAGGTAACAGCGAGGGAAACCAAAATCCTTGGTACCGGACAGAGTACTGCACAAAGGGAACAGACGCACGGGGCAGCTTTTTTGGGTCTGTCCGGGGGAAAACAAAACAGAACAAAACACAAAAAAAAAAAAAACCCAAACAAACAAAAAAAGTCCCACAACGACACCTGTTTTGTTCTGCCGCTAGGTGGCGCTGTTTTCTATGGAGCGCTGCTCAGTTGGTGCCGGGAAAGGTGCTGGGAGCTTGGGAACGCGGGATGTCAGAGCAAAAAAGCACTGGGAAGCTTTTAGAGAGCTGTTAACCAGAGATGAATGAACTCCTGAAGGGACCAGGGGTCAGGACGGGTGGTCTTCACCAAGCAGATTTCCTGGCATGTCAGTTTTCCACAGAAATCCTCAGCCTTGAGAGGATGTGGCTTCTGGGATTTGACCTGATGTATCTGGCTACAGCTGCATGTTTTCAAGGTGAATAATACCAGTACACTTGTACAATGTCTCTTTCACAGGACATGTGTTCCCAATGGGTAGGGCATCTGCATAAAATCAAGGAATGGTTTTTGCTTGGGGTGCTATTCGGCTTCTGGTTTCTGTCTTCAAAATAATAACTCCTATAAACTGAGTGTTTTCTTATTTTTAGGTAAAAGGACCATCGGTGTCTAATCCAAATATGATGGTAGATTTATTCACCCCTTGCTCTCCAGGTGATCCTGAAGCCATAGAAATGACATGGATGGAGGTCCCAGGTGATAAATTACTGGAGCCTAAAGTTTCCATGGTAGGTATTCTTTGCAGCGTTTTTTTTCTTGTTCTTCCGAACTCTGAAAAGGCTGTAAGGTAAAGAGTCTTTTTCAGGACAATTGGATGAGATGTTTGTTCTCAGAAATGCTGGGCACACCAGATAACATTAGAATTCTCAACATAAGTCACTACAGTATGGCATGCTGATCAAAAAGACAGCTGTCTATCCCTGATAAGCATTTCTTATTCTTGTCTGCTGGCATGCAGCTGCCATCCTTTCATCCATCGACAGTATCTGGCTCTTGCACTGTTCTTTCACTTGGCATTTATTCATTCAAAACCTTTAGGGTTCCTGCACCATGATACACTTTCTTCTCATCACTGTGGTATTAATACTGGGAAATGGAAAATTACATTCACTGTAAATTAGGAAGTGATATGCTATAGGTAAATATTGCCCATGAAATAGATACAAGTATAAAAACCAAAATGTAAGAAGCTTTTGGATGTAATGTTGGTGGTATAGGTGAAAATTCATCATAGGTGATACAGCTCTTTCTGCTATTTTCTTTGTGCATATGAAAATACTTGCTTTGGGCCTAGGGAATAAAATATGTAAGACAGTTTTCAATTTTAGTTTACTGTTTAAGAAAAAAATAATTGCTGGACACTCATTCTGTATTTTTCTTCAAGAGCAGCAGAAGAAAGTTTTGAATTCAAGTACAAAAAAAAAATTTGAATTTCAGTACGAAGTTTGTGGGAAGCACTTAACAAATCTGTGTTGCTGTAGTTTACTGTGTGCATTCTTGTAAGAAATGAAAGAAATCAATGCATTTCGTGGGGATCACAGCCACTGCTTTGTATATAGAACCATCACTGTTTCCAGAAAAGAATTTCCTGTGTGTATTTGCATACTGAGGAAGCAGAAAAGGTTTTATGCAGGTGCAGGCCTGCCTTAAAACTTCTCCCTGCATGGTCTAATTGGATTTTTAATCAGACTTTCCTGGAATTAAAGACAGTGGTTCCTTGTGTGCTCACAATGCTACCTGGGCTCTGGTGCACTACAGGCAGATGTTTCAGTGTCCAAAATCAGCTCTTGTGTTAGAGATAAGGCTTGAATTCTTTTTGAGCATGGTGCCGTTGGTCTGCTGATACAAATATCATGTGTGGAAAATGATTATACTAATTTTGGATTTTACCCATAACTTTATGGTAATATCAGGTGTTGGGCATACGTGTTTTTCAGTTGCCCTCGGCTGGGAATTAATTCAGTTTTTCTTACCCTTTTTATTCATAGTGTATTTTAGCTGCTGCTTTGAACTTCATAGACCCATGAATTTTTTTCTAAATTCAATTTCCTAGCATGTAAATATTTATCTAGGAAATTGACTGAATTGAAGAGACAGAAATTACCAGTCACAAGCAGTAAAACTTTGCTAGACATGAATCACAAACTGCTGTTCTACACTGCTGGACTGTGAAGAGTACATGGGAACATCTGACTATTTTCCACTTAATCTGCTGTGGTTAATCACAGGTTGCAAATAGTAACTGACCAAAGAAAAGGAGCTTCAGTTGTTTTAAAAAAAGAGATTTATAAATCTTGAATGGATGAGTGGCTTAAACCTAAACCTGAGGTTGTGGTTTTGTTACTGGAAAACTCACTGACCATTGACTGTATTCAAAGGGTTAAAAGGCTGCCTTTGTGCAGAAGTGTTCAGGCTTACTTAAAGTTTTGTGTTAATAGGAATTTTTAAATATTTTTTAATGCCCATTTGTCCCGGCACATTTGTCCTGTTTGTTAGCAGTGGTACTTGTTTCTGAAAACATGTTGTTTTTTTTTCTGACAGGCCGATATGCTCATGTCACTTGCTAGCACAAAACCAACAGTTAATGAACAGGACCTGGAGAAGTTAAAGAAGTTTACAGAAGACTTTGGTCAGGAAGGCTAAACCAAAGATACGTGTGAAGCATTAGAACATTTTTTTTTTCTTTTTAAAGTATTCTCGTGTCTTTATTGATGGCACTTTCAAATAAATGCCAATAAAATCACCCCTTTCTTACTTTGCAGAAGGAATAGAAGATACCTTTGCAAAGACCCTTAAGCTTTTGTATTGTATTGTTTTCCTCAGATGTCTATTAAATGTCTTCTATTGAAAAATAATTCAAAAATGCGATTTTAGGGTGAGACAGCAAAGTGATGTGGTAATGTCTAATAAATACTAGAAAGCTTTAAATTACTAGTTCCATTTTAGTTGTATATTAGACCTGGATACCAGTGAGTTTTAAACTCCCAGTAAGGTCAAAAACCTTTTTAAGGGGTGGGAGAGAACATACTTGTCAGGTGTTTTCAGTATCAGTCAATCAGCATACATAATAATTGCTCTCATTTCATTTAGGAAAATGCAACAAAATTTTCTAATCAAGCATACTGCAAGTGTGGGTTTGCTGTTAAAGTAGAAAGAAGACACTGTGAGGATAAGACTGCATGGGCCAGTACTTTGATTAAAAATTGATGGACCTGTTATTTGGCTTTTTTTGTGCTACTCTAGGTTAAAATTTTGCCTTAAACAGCAGGCTTTTATTTTTAACTCTTTACTAGCTGGTACACACTGTCACTATGCAATTTAACACAAGTTTGTTAAATGCAAGTAACTCAGAAGGTGCTTTGCTGGTTGTTCTTTGGGGGGTGTTTGGATTTGTTTTATTTGTTATTTTGGTTTTTAAAATCTGGATTCTCTTCCTGGTGAAGCTTTGACTAAGGCTGGAAAAAAGCATTAGCAATGTCCTCTAAGATCCCTTGAGGCTGGCAAGGTATATGTAGTCTTTGGAGAATGTCTGAGAGGTATTTTGGGAAATAGCATACTTTCACATGCAAGGAGATTAGAACAGATGTTTTAGCCACAGCCTTTGCAGTGATAAATGAACCCAGAAACCCACTGGTAACTGTAGCATATAGATTACATCAATTTAGTGCTTAAACTGGGAGAGAAAGCTGTCAGTTCAGTACAGAAGTAGCGTAGCACTTCCATTGCTCTTTTTCTGCAGAACTGCAAATGGAGATGTGCCTGAATGTAACTTACAACACTACAGCATCAGCATTGAGTTTGTGCCTTGTAAGTTTGCACTGGCTGTAGATATGAAACACCATTAGGATATCTAGAATACTCTTATCTTCCATTATCATTGTACCACTCTATCCTACAAATGTTTTGTTTAACTTGCATTAAAAGAAATTTGCACATTTTAGGTGTGTATGTTCTATGTACATATGCACAAGTATGATCATCTTTTGATGGGGTTTGGTTTCTTTTATGTACATATTTTGTGTACTTTATAAATCATAGGATGGGTGACATTTTCTGTACTTAAATGAAGTAAAATGTTGTAGTACAACATCAGCTATGTTATTTGAGTATTTCTTCAATGTTATGTTCAAGTTTTTACTGTTTTATTGTCTTCTTGGAGTTTTGTTTCTGTGTTTAATAGCCAAACAAAATAGTTAAATATTCTTTGATCTGCAAGGTGCTGAGGTTTTTTTTACTAACATGATGAAGCATTTTTTCCAAAATCCTTCAGTTACACAGCTTTACCTGTGTCTTACATCACAATGTGTAAATGTGAATCAGTGGGCTGCAAGTCTTTCTGTCAGCTTTTGTGGGGATGGCACGTGAGGGAGTGGGTGAGGGCAGGAATTCCAGTGTAGGTACAGGCAGCTATGGTTAGTAAACTTAATCCTCATTGCAACATGATCTCATTTGTAGTTTTCTGTTGTGAACACTTCAGAAGTGAGCCACATACTAGCATGGCTGTCATTCAGAGGTTTGAAGCCACTGTCTGAAGTGTTTATCTCTTGACCTTTTGAAAAATGAGAGTGAGTAGTTACTGCAGTCCTGCAATCTTAAAATTCTCAGGAACGTTTTGTTTTTTGATTTATTTTTTCCTTTTTGTGGTAAGCTGATTTGTCCTATGGGCTTCCATATGCTTAACTGCGTAATCTCATATCTTTAATGCAGAAGAAAAATATACTGTATGTTTTAAATTTACATCTTGCTGCTTGCTCAGATGACATCTGTAACAGAACCTTTACTATTTGCTATTGAAAGTTGTTTTTAGAAATATATTCCAAATAAACTTTGCTGCTTACAATTGCAGCTACAAGGGCAACTTTTTTGTTCGCTGTCTTTGTAAAATTATGATGAATTAATACATATATCACTGAGCTTCTTAGCCAAGTTATCCATAGCAGATGATAGCCAAACGAGGGAGCGTGCAAAATCACTTTTTTGTTGTCAGTGTTAATTGAAAATACTCTAAATCAAAGAACTTGTGAAATACTCTATTTGCTTTGAACAATCAAAACCTCTGTAAATGCTGGATAAATTAGTTGTACATTTTTAACAAGGTCTGATCTTTGGCTGGTTAGCTTACAAATTTTTTTCGTACCTTCTGGTGTTACTGCTTACTCTGACTGCAGTATGAAAAAATGTCATTTTCCTTCCTGTGTGTAAAATAATTTTTCAATTAAATCACTTCTCTATGTGCCTGTGTCCTTCACAGATGGTTTCTTCACACTGACATTAAGTTTTGGATTTCCTACCATTTGTGGTCTGTCTCTTGATGCACATACTTACAGGGTTAGAATAGCTCTAAATCAACTTCTTACATTTTTTCCTGCATTCCCTGACTGGCGTCAAGTTCCAGAGTTGTTTGATTTGTGTGTTGCCTTTTTGTCCTTGTCTAGCATAACAAAAGCATACAAATCTTTCCAGTTTTCCATAAATCTCTAAAGTTTTTTTTATTTGGTTTAGTTTTTAAAGTCTGCTGGTCTTTGAATATACTCCTATGCTTTTGTTTTAATTAGTGGAGCAGAACGAATGTAGCTGAGGGAGATACTCTGGAATCTCCTTTTTTTTCATGTTCCTGCCTGTTGGAATTTGCTTTTTTTGTCAACTGAAGCGAAGAAGCTGCTGAACATTTTATGGTCAGGTGTTTGGATCTACTTTTGGTGTTTATTTAGTGTTTTTAATTAGAATACTCCACATTTTTTGTTGCTCTTCTGAGGATTATCTTGACAGGAAGCTATTTAATAGTTCTGAATTTGTTGAAATATGCAGGAACATCCTTATTTTGTTGTTTACTCTTTCCTTCCTCCAGAATGACAAGCTTGTTTCAGGATTGGCTTCCATACATGTTTTTGGTCTTAACCAGATTCACCCTAGTAATCATGGTTGACTTAAAGCCATTCCTGTAACTTACGTAAACTATTGCAAGAACTCAGTGGACTGTTTGTTTCATACTGTGCTGCTGCTCCAGCAGATAATTAATTCTTATCAAAACATTGTTTCTTTTATTCTTCAGCAGGCAGCTTTTGTTGCAGTTCTTGTGGCGTAGCTTCAGTGCTTACCCCTTCAATTTTTCTTCAGCTTTTTATTAACGTACTAATCTAGGGATTTTATTCCACAAATCCTCTGTCATCATAATTAGCTGCGTAAAAACTCCTGTAATTGGTCGTTCATCCTCTGTCCTGGCATTTGTGTAGTGACAGCCCAGGTATTAGATAAGATTGTCCTGTTTTTATCTTTTGGTCCCTGTGACCTAATTAGAATTCTTCTTCTCCCTCCCTACTTCTGCATGCACACACACCCTTCTGATGGGAGCTTTTCAATTTTCTGTTTACTCGCCTTTGCAGCCTTCCTACCCGAGAGGCTCCAGCTTGATGAATAGACACTCAAAGGTACTTCTTTCCTTTGTCATATCCTGAGTTGATGCTGGATTTCCATCCATCCATGCCACCTGTGCACAGTACCTGCCGCGTGTAAAGTCTGCCAGTCTTTTGCAGAAATACTTGACATTTTGGGCTCGTTTAGCTGATTTTCTCAACCATTAGTCATGGAAACACAATAGAATGTCCTATCTGCATCACAGCAGGAGCTAGGTTCCCTTCTAAATAGGCTTTGGTTGTGTTTTGAGACATCTCCAGGAAATAAGTCACTGACACCTGACACAGGCCTGATGTTGATAATGCAGCCAGAGTTTTCTTTCCTGCTTGGTGACCTATTATCAGGTCTGTAACGTGAATTGGCAGGACTTGCTTTTGCTTGCCCTCGCTCCTCCTCTGCTGCCTCAACTCATTTAAATCTGAGCTATTCAAGGCAGGGACTTTGCTTTCAAACATGCTCAGTGTCACATGCATTCTGTCAACTATAAACAGTAATTTCCTCTGACTCACTCTGTTGTTGGCTCAATGACCATCCACAGGTAATTTGCTACAAAAATCTCAGCTGGACTAGTTGCCTTCTGCTGCCTCTCTGTCCATGTCTCAGCAGTAGCGAGTCAGCTAGGCAAGGTCCTGGGAAAGTGGCTATAAATATCACCATCTCATTCAGGAAATACAGTGGCAAATGGGGACTGTTACTTGCAGCTGTGACTTAGCCTCTGGCAGAGCCAGGTGAATTGTTTGCCCAATAGAAAGTCAGGAAAAAATTAAAGCTATATTAATTCAAATTATCATTTCTTCTTCCTCTCCTCCTTGAAGGCTAGAGCATGGGCTGTAGCAGGGAGGTGCTTACCTATCAAGACTTTTGCTTTACATAAGATTTTAGAAAATCTGGAAAAATTTGCTGATTACTGTTTTCAAATGTCCCATTTAAGTTGCCAGTTGAAATGTTCTTGCCTGACTGAGCATGAGCTCCCTTGAAATTTTAATGATGCTTTAATTAATTAATCACAGCTATTAGTTGCTCCATAGACAACTGAACAGCAAAGAAACTATTACTGCTTTAATCTTTATAACTGCTCTTGTTTTGCTGTGGACTGGTATGTTTGTGCCCTGCCTTGCTCTGTCACTATCATTTTTAAATGTTTTCTTTTTTGTTGTTGTTCTTACCTGCCCAAAAAGCTCATGCCCATGATGCACGTGTCCCCTGTCAGTGTGGGAGCAAGCAGGGCACTGTGCCTGCCTGACAGCAAAGCTGGTTTAGCTGCAGCATAGCCAAAGTTCCCACAGGAGTCTCAGGACCTGCTGGCAGAGCCCAAACCTTTGTGTCCACCCTTCATCTTCACTGTCCCTTCACCACTTCAAGGCAGAAGAGGTGCCCCTGTAAAGACCCTGCCATGGCCCACACTAACCCAGAGGGCACACGAGCACACCTGTACGTAGGAACGCTGGTGACAAACATGTCACAAACACCAGGGTCCTGTGTGACCACCCACCAGTGCACACCGGGGAGGCACTGCCAAGTTACCTCTCTCCTGCACCTGGTTCCTGCCCATTCCGGGTTTAGATGGGCTCAGTCCAGCTGAGAACAAATGTGCTGGAGCATTTATGGGTTTCTGTGGGGCAGTGGGACACAGTGGTGCTGTTCGTCCTGGGCAGCCTGAGGCTCTACATGGGGTAAATGAATCCAAAGAAACACGTGCAGGGTCTGTGCTTAAGATCCCCTGGAGCTGGCACAGGCTGGAAGTTGACTGGTGAACAAGGACGGCAGTGCTGACACTCAGGGCTCCT
This sequence comes from Bombycilla garrulus, assembly GCA_013400315.1. Lineage (NCBI taxonomy): Eukaryota > Metazoa > Chordata > Aves > Passeriformes > Bombycillidae > Bombycilla > Bombycilla garrulus. Next base: position 80,040 of record VXBU01005382.1, read on the forward strand.
ATGGGGTTTTGGCCTAGTTGTCAGCTGTGTAAAATGGTTTCCACAAGCTTTGAGGCTATTTGGCTTATTCTCTTGGGCCTTCTTTTGTGTAAAGCGTGCTCACTTCACTGCAGTACATACTGGAAATGCGTGATGCTTCTTACAAGAAGAAAAAGGTTTTGATGAGAATTTTCCTTTGATGTGAATGTTAATTGGCAATTTTTGCCTGCCTCTTTCCTGTTGCTTTTGACTAATTTTCTTAGGTTTTTGCTTTTTTTTAATTTCGGTTTCTTTCTTTTTTTTGTCTGACTTACCCTCTGTTCTTCACACCATTTTTTTCCCCATTTCTCAAGCAGAAGATAAAGCACTGATTTCTTTTAAAATCCTATTTCAAAGCTCTTTATGTTCCAATATTTTTCCTGTGTTTATAGCAAAGCAAGTTTATACCCAACAAAGCAGAAGCTGACAGAGTGTCGTGTCTCTGATTTCTGTTTTTCCCTTCAAAGCAACAGCCCCATCTGTACATGCTGTCCTTTCCCAGGCTGACAGCAGGAAGGCAATGGGCTGTGCCATTGTTAGAGGATGGAGATGAACTTGGAGGAGCACAAGCAACTCTGATGTACTTGGTAGCAGTGCAAGAGGGAGGAAAGGTTGAATTGCTTGTGTTCAGCAACCTGTTTTGTACCTGTTCCTTGGGTCAGAGAGGGGAAACAGATGTACAGGACATCTTCTGAATTTCCATTGCGTAGCAGCCGCTTCTCTGCAGTGCATGCCAAAGATAAATTAGCAGGGACTGATGGCAAGGGCAGAGGTTGTGTAATTTCATTCAGGAAATAAACATCAGCCTCTTGCCAGTGCTGTCAATATCCTGTGTGTTACCTGGAACTGGAAACAGACTTAATTCATGTTAAAAGATTGAGCAAACAGAGTTGTCTGAATTACTTTGATAGGAAACCTGGCATGAACCTGGAGGAGGTAATTTCAGTTCTTCCGGTGTTTTTAAGAGTGCAGCTATAAAACACTGAGCAATGGGAGAGTACTGTGCTGTCCCACGCAGCACGTGGGGTAGGGCAAGCAGCTCTAGAAACAGGAGTTGCCAGTGACAGACACAAAGAAGACCTGAGGAGCAATGTGGTAGTTTGCAAGCACAGGAGCTACCTAAGATCACCTACAAAAGGTAAGTTTTTTGAAAACCAGAGGCCTACCAAGACTGCAAATCATTAATTTGGCCTTTTGTAAGAAGACCGAGTCATATCAACATGAGCTTAATAGACATGGCTTAACTGGGGTGGTACAACTGGTAGCTAGGTTTGAAGCAGAGAAGACTCATGAAAATTTAGGACCTGTCAACCTCTAAAGATTATGTGTAGGTGTTGTCAAAGGCACTATACAAAGCAGAAAATTATTCCTATTTTTGAAAAACACATTAGCAGCTTGGGTGGAGCAACTTAATCACCAAGTTGCTGAGTAGACATAGGCCAGAAGTTGCTGCGAGTTTAACTACAAAAATTTTCCCTATCTGGCTAAAAAGTGAAAGCATTCATGAAAATACATGTCCAGGAAGGTATTGATGACAGTAATAAATAAAGACTGTCTCTGAGGGTATGCAAAACATGATACAAAAATTGAGCAAGCAATGCAGTAACTTCAATGGTAATTTCTAAGGGACAGAGTTAAAAACAGCCAGAAAAGGCTCCCTCCTTTAGCTGTCCGCCTAGAGTTTCTACCTGAAAACCTCACCAAGGAACTAGTTTCCCCATGGATGAAATTCTGTATTAAAGCTCTCTCTGTAACAGTATCATGATAGGAGCTTACAAACCATAAATGCAGCAGTTGTGGATTTTCTAGACAAGTAGGAGCCAAGGGAAGGTGAAGCCATGGCAATCCTCACATTACTCTTACCTGAGTTTGTTAAACAAAAGGGGAGCTCTCAAGCCTGCAAACCTCTTCCCTTTCTCTCATTATCCAGTTTTCAGCAGGAGGCGTGTGTCACCCCACAGTAAGCACAGCACCGGCCTCTTCTCCTCTTCCATCCCCCTGCAAGCACAGATTCCCAGGCAATGCATATTTTTGATCCCCCGGATCGGCAGATCCTTGGTTTACAAACTCAGCCGTTCAGCTCTTCCTCAGGACACTGGGGGAAGGGGGCAGCTGCAACCAGCTGGAGAACTGTGAGGCAGGATAGGAGTTGCAACTGATTTTGCTGGAAAAGGAGGAAAGGCTGTGCTGACAAGTGGAAAGCTGCAGGGTGAAGGTGTGGAAAGCCAGAGCAACTCCAGAAATGGCTGACAAGTGTCACATCTTGAAATACTGTTGATTGTAAGAATGGCTCCACAGACCAATTTTATGACAAAGACCTTCAAAACACGAGCACTAAGCTTTCTCCAGTAAAGACTATGGCATGTCTGCATATTAGTAAAAGGATTGCTTTTCATTAGGAATATAAAAACCCTCTTACCCAGCACTCAAGCTATGATAAATAGTGGAGAAAATCATACTACACCTGAAAGGAAGGTGATTTTGGTGGAACTGCATTTTCAAACTCCCCAGTGTATCGCTTCTAATGCTATGGTGCATTTTCCTGTACATGTTCAATGATTGTGGCCCAGTAGAGTGTTCCCAGGGGATAAGTGCAATAAGGTGGGAGGGGCAGTGAGGCACTGGGGGTATTGTTACAGTGTCAGGTGAACACACCATGTCTCTGGAGCTTCATCTAGTCAGACAACAGCTGTTATCTGAATATCAGCTGTGCTATCTTGTAACATGAACTTGTATGGTAATAACGTTCTTAAATATAATTTTTGAGGTGATACGACCAGTTGAGAGTGGGTGCTCACATCAAGAGACGAAAGTGAATATCCTCGTGTAAAAGCCCTGCATTCACTCCTTGTAGATACTTAATTGTGTTTCAGCTCTGAACCTTTCAGTGCAGGGACCAGCCACAGCCTCTTCCCTCCTGTGCCTGTGCCTGCTCGCTTCCTGCAGTACTTTTCCATGCTACCTGAGGAGAAGGCTGCTCAGCCTTCTCTTCCAACCCACAATCCACAGCATCACTAGGAATATTTAGCAAGCTAAAGGAGTCTCATGTCCAAGTGTGAACAGCAAATTGTTCCTGTGTGAAGGCTGGTATAAGTAGGTGTACCAAACAAAAAGAAACATGTACTAAATGAAGTCCAAGATCTTCTTGGTCCCAAGTTTAATTTGCATCTTTTCAAATTAAAGAGTAAAGATTTGCTTTTACGACTGGGTTGTCATTAATTTTATTTCAATAGGTCTAGTGATCAACATGCAAAATATCAGTATATTACTTCTTCAGCATAAAATAAAAATTATGACATACAATGGTTCATCATTTGCAAGTAGCTAATTCTGAATATTGTTTTCCTTTTCTTTCTTTTCCTAACACCTATGCCAAACACGTTGAGCAGTTAAATAAGTTTTGAAGTGCAATGTGAAGACAAAATTCTGATTTGAAGTGCTTTGAGCACTTTTGTTTCTAGAGCGTTCCTCCCGAAGCAGCTGCAGCAGCCCTGGGGAAGCAGGCTGGTGGCTGGGCTATATGTGTCGTGTCACCTGCTTTTGCAGCACACGATCAGGCACCAACACCTCCTCTGCTCCCGGCAGGCAGCCCCGCTGCGACCTGAGCCCCGGCTGCTTGCAAGCACCACCTGCCTGTGTGCACACAGCCCTGGGCAGTGATTCTGCAGCAGCCCCTGGGCCATCAGCCCTGCCCGTGTCCATCGTGGTGACGGCTGGCGGCTGCGAGAGCACTGGGATCCAGCCCTGCCGCAGGCGAGCACCTCCTGGGAGACACACAGAGTGCAGCAGCACGGGAAATTTCCTGCCAGGGGGACCCACAGGATTAGGGTGACATTTTTCCAGCAGAGAGGGTACCTGGGCAGGGAGCTGTGTGGCCCTGCAAGACTAAGACAATTCTGTGATCTCTGCCAGCACAACCACCAGCACATGAGTTGTTGTACAGCTGCAGCGGGGCCGGTTTTTTGTTTGGGAAAGCAGATAATTTGGTGTGATACACATTTCAGTCACCTTACATTTGTCACCACCATACACTGGCCATCATTTCATTCCTCTTCCCCACGTATCCTCTATAGACAAGGGACAGGGATAGACAGTATGTTAGATAGATCCTTTTCTGATGGAGTACAGCAGCTCTTGTGTTCCTGTTAACTATTCTTCAAGACATAAGGGATCATGGAAGCTGGGTGACAGGAACCACCTATTTACAGTGCCATAATTCTAAACCCTTGAGTTTCCCAGGAATCCCAGAATTACTAATGTGAGTCTTATCTCTTGTAACCATTAATGCTAATTTCTTAAGAGGGCTGTTAGATGCTACATCTATGCTTGCTACAAGGAAAAAAAAAAAAAAAAAAAAAAAAAAAGAAGATTGGGGAATGCTAGAAAAGAAAGCAAGTTATTTTGGAAAGAGAAAATAGAAAAGAGGAAAGCTATTTTGCTTGGCAGTGGAAGTTACACTCTCACTGCTATTTCTTTTTCTAAATGCAGGAGGAGAGTTTGGATGGAAATCACACCAAGGCGCCTCCAGCTTTACCACAGTGTAGCCTATGGGATCCTGGTCTCCCCCTGCCCTTTCCAAAAGGCAGAAAACACAACGAGAAAATTCAGTCGATGAATGGTCAGGCACAAGTGACTCCAGAGGCTGGAGGTTGCAACCATGCCACCTGCTCTTCCAAAACTTCATCCCTTCTCCCGAAGGCCTCTGGAAGCATGACATGTCTCTTTTACATGCTGATATGTCTTGGGAGCATGTATCTTTTAAGATGAAAAGGACATTTCTAATATCAGCCATTTGTCTTGCAGTATTACCCATTCACAAACTTGTTCCCATGTTTAAATGATAACTTTGATTCTACAGTTGCCACATTTTGGTTCATATTTAATAGATCGACCCACAAAATTGTCGCTGCAAAACTCTGTTGAAAGATCTAAATTAACAAATCTGAGGAAGCAGAAAACCACAGCTGCAACAGCTCTTATACTTTGCTTTCATCTACTTGCATTGTATTCCCTGTCCTTCTCTAAACACATCCTGTTGTATTGAAGCTTCTTCTGCAGATTAATTAGCAAAGTAATGAGTATGTTTTATCCATTCTTTCTCCCTCCCCATCCTCAGGGTATATACAGACATTGGCCGGCTCGCTCTTGAAAATTATACACTTTGTGATGTTATTTATGAAGGTCAGATTAATTAAGTATTGCTTTATGTATAACTGCAGTTTGGAGTGGTGTTATGATGTTTATGTTAGCGTTCAATTTCCAGCTCCACAGTCATTGAGAAAACAGTTCTATTGTAAACAATTCCCTTGTGCCAGGAATGCATTTCCTCATTGAATGAGGTCATGTGAGATGAATACAAACCAGGTAACTGGGGGAGGGCAGACTTCAGTTTCCATTGGCATTATTTTAAAGAATCGAAAAGGTTTGCTGGGGAATTCACTCATATGGAGCTCATAAGGTCTTCCCCTTTGAGTGCCTTTCTCACACAGAAGTCAATGCCACTTTACAATGCAGAGAGGAAAACAAGTGCAAACATTATCACAGCTGCTCTGTCAGTCCCAAGGTTGATAAAGTTTATCTCCTAGAAGAAAAAAGCAGTATGGATTTTTCGGTGAAGTCTACTACAAGGGAACTTCCCCATTCATCTAGTAAGCTGTGAACATTTACCTGTGGCTGAAGAGGGCAACACCACATGTTCAAGGATTGTAAAGGTCCCCTACCAATGTTTAACCTCCATTTTACTGAGAGCTTAGCACAGATGATTTTTTGCACTCACGTCCTCACCTCACCTTCATCTTGAGAGTTATATGGTGAAAGATGCTTTGCTCTATCTCTGTACTGCTGACATTTGAGCTTTGAGAGCCTCAACATCTTTTGTTGTGGAAGTCTAGAAATAGTCTATCGCTGTTATTTGATTAATCTCCTCTTTTGTGCCAATTTGATGTTGTTGGAAAGATAGCACATACAGACTGTCCCACATGTAAAAGAGGAAATGAACATATCTGGTTGCTGTTTTTTCCTGTCCACATCCTATTTTGACTTCTCCTAACAACATAATTGACTTTTCAACATAACATACAACATAATCATAACATAACATAACAACATAATAATACTTTTCTTAGATGGATCCCTAATCAACTTCCATTGATGTCACCCTAGCAGCTAGCATTTTATTATGCACCAAATCTTCCTCTCAATTCCTTGTGCCTCCTCCTCTGAAGCACTGGACTCAAAATGCCACCAAAGACATATTCCAGGTCAATCCCATTTCAAGATTAGTCCTTGGTTTTCTCATCCTTTTACTGCATCAAATTGAGGTCCTTTGTTCTCACCCTGAAAACTGCATAGTCCCTGCCCACAACTCTGTTTCCATTTCCACCTACTCACTATTTCTAATCTCCTCCTCTACAATATTACGTTCAACACCCTTCTGCACACCCTCTTGCATAGGGGATTTTAGTTTTTCCTTTGTTTTGTTTTGGTTTGGTTTTTTTTTGTGGGGGGAAAACTATTTTGTGCAAGCTAATGACTGCATTAACTAGTGAGGAAAAAGTAATCTGAGTGAGTTTTTAAGTTACAAATAATTATAACTTAAATAAAATTATGCTAAATAAATATCTAAATATCTAAGCTAAATATACAGAATTATTTTATTCAAACTGCTCTAGGTTTTTTGTTTTGTTTGCTTTAATTTTTGTTCTAATATTCTGCCTTAAAGCTGAAAACTATACTATTATCTTCTTCCAATGTGAATAACATGAAAAACCTGTAGTTTTACTCAGCAGGGAACACCATGCGGGGAAAAAAATATGGATTTAGAAAAAGAGAGCAGCATGAACTCACTCCCAACTGCAGCCAGCAGAACCCAGTGGACCTCAACCACTGCGCAAACCAAGTCCCACAGGACCTGCGTCTGTTTTTACTAGAGCGATGAGGTAAAACCGCCTTTAAAACATGCAGTGACAAAGTTTATTAATTGTCTTGCATAAAGGGTTTATGCTTTCTACCTCACTGACACACGATATTTCCCATACAAGGGAGAGCTCTCTGCTCTCATCCCATTGCAAGTGCACATTGCAGGAAGGTTCCGACTCATCGCCACAATTTTCGTCATGTCAATTGGTAACCTCAGGCAATGGATTAACAAGTCGGCGTGCAAACAGGTGCTTCGTACTCCATACGAGAATTTCATGTAAAGACCTCGGAGCAACCTCCCAGTATCTGACGGGATCCCACAGGGTAGGCGGAGAGTGATCCTTTGTCAACAACTGTAGTGATAGGACGAGGGGGAACGGGTACAAACTGAAAGAGGGGAAATTTCGCTTGGATATACAGAAGAAACGCGTTGCTGTGAGGGTGATGAGGCATTGGAACAGGCTGCCCGGAAAAGCTGCGGATGACCCACGACTGGCAGCGTTCCGGCTGGACGGGGCTTTGATCATCAGCCTGGTCTAGTGGAAGGTGTGCCTGCCCACGGCAGAAGGCTGGACGGAGATGATCTTTACGGTCCCTTGGAACCCAAACCATTCTACGATTTTATGATTAACCAACGTCAGGGTTTTTTTCCCCCTTTTTTCCCGAGGCCGGCAGCTCCCTCCACACGGACGGGGCACTCAGGGCGAACTCCGAGCCCACGCCTCCGCGGCGAGCCGGCGCGCACCGCCTATCTCGGGGCGGGCGGCAGCGGCGAGCCCAGGGGCCGGGCCCGCCCTCAAGCTGCCCCTGCCGCCGGTAACGCCGCCAGGAGCCGGGCTCTCCCGACCGGGGCCGCTCCTCGGCGCCCCACGGAGAGGCCGCCATGTGCAGGGGCCCGCTCNTCGCTTGGATATACAGAAGAAACGCGTTGCTGTGAGGGTGATGAGGCATTGGAACAGGCTGCCCGGAAAAGCTGCGGATGACCCACGACTGGCAGCGTTCCGGCTGGACGGGGCTTTGATCATCAGCCTGGTCTAGTGGAAGGTGTGCCTGCCCACGGCAGAAGGCTGGACGGAGATGATCTTTACGGTCCCTTGGAACCCAAACCATTCTACGATTTTATGATTAACCAACGTCAGGGTTTTTTTCCCCCTTTTTTCCCGAGGCCGGCAGCTCCCTCCACACGGACGGGGCACTCAGTGCGAACTCCGAGCCCACGCCTCCGCGGCGAGCCGGCGCGCACCGCCTATCTCGGGGCGGGCGGCAGCGGCGAG
>VXBU01005382.1:88720-119386 GCA_013400315.1 Bombycilla garrulus
GCTCCGCCGCGGGAGGAGGCAGCGGGCGGGCGCTGCCGCTCGGCCCGGGCGCCGGGGGAGGCGGCGGGGGGGCTCCCGAACCGCCCGCCCTGCGCCGGGGAAGGAAAGGAAGGGGGGAAGGAAGCCGCTTTCTCCGAGCTGGGGGCGCAGGCTGCGAGCAGTGACCCCCGGCAGCCGGCGGTACGGCTGCGGGAATCCCGCCGCAGGAACTGGAGAGCGGGGAAGGCTCTGGGCGGAGAAGGGAGGAGGTTTGGGGGCACCCGGAGCGGGGGNCGCCAGCCGTGACGGTGCCCGAGGGTCCCAGAGGAGTCGTGCAAAGCTGGCGGTGGCACCCCGAGCTATCAAAGCACCGGGAGCCACAAGTGCCGGGTGATAAGGAAATGACCTGTCCCGATGGCTCTGACAACCGCTGTGTGTCCCGGTTGGCTTAAGGCGATGGTCTGAGTCACCATCTTCCAATCTCAGCGCTGTCTTTTTGAGACATTCCTTTTGTATTCTCCAAGCCACCGGTTACCTCCTGTTTTCTTGTCTTTTAGCATCTCCCAGGGTAGTGACGTGGTGCGTGTACACACGCATAAACCAAAGGCCAAATCTGTGATCTCCTTGGTCTAAAAAACCAAGTCAGGTATGAGGAAATGGAAAAACCAATACAAAGGAAGTGGTCAGATGACACTTGGTCGCCCTTTAATCTATAAGCACAAAGATATGGATGTCTTTGAGCAATATTTTGACAAGATGGTAGAAGGAAGTATTTGGAAGAGTGTACTGTTGAAAGAGCCCATGAGTAGTACATCACTGGAAGTTAAATGAATATGTGGCTTGGGAAGAGTAGGACAGAAGAAAGAGGAATACTACCCAGGTGCTTTCAGAAGAATCAAAAAATAGTGAATTTGGGCACATGACAGCAAATGAGTTAAGCGATTCAAAAGATTCACGGTCCTAGAATGAGCTTTCTTAGTTTATCTCCGAATCTCCAGGGTATGTTTTGTGTAGAGAAGCTGTAGTTTACTGTTTTTCTAGATTTACTGTAAATGTGTCGTTTTGGTTTGGTTTTTTCATTATTATTTTTTGGAGTTCCTCTTTGGAGGATGGAGCTGTCGCTCAGAATGATTAAGATGTTTCCAAGTTGCAACAGTGCTCCCAAGGTGCTTTATGCAGTAGGTGTTAACTTGGATGATAAGTTAACTTAGCTTTACAGCATCGTATGAGGTGTGAGGTGTGTTCAATGTTGCATTAAGGTTCTTGGGTTATGGCTCTTTCCTTGCAGGAGTAATGATTATTAAGGCAAAGGTGAAGGAGACTTACAGGCTTTCTGTGACTTTTATGAGGAAATAGAATAGCAAACATAAAAATTTACATGGATTTTGGTTGGTTAGTTTTATTTATTTATTCATATATCCAGTGATTACGTGGGGTTTTGTTCATTCTGTATAGTTATTAAACTCTTTAAAAGCTACTGTGCTGGCTCTTCTAATCAAAAGGGCTCATTTAAACAAGTTCATATTGAAAATGATGAGACTGTTCTTGTTGCAGAAGCCTCCCTGTAACCGTTGCTGCTAATTAGCAGTTTAAGCTCAGTTTAGTATTAGTGGAAGTCTAAAAAACAGTATTCTTGCAAGTCCTGTAAAATTAGCAGTTCAATTAGAAAACTAACTATATGAATATTTGATGAAAAAAAAGGCTGTGAGATCTATCCAACTTGATGATACAAATAAATGATGATGATCTGCAGACAGTTTTATTTTTGTCACCACTTGTAGAAGTCATAGTTGTAGAACTGCTTGTTTTATTTTGACTTCAGTTATGCTCCTAAAGTGTTCATGCAAACTAATGAAATATGGAACGGTTGGTTTGGAGGTCACTGGTTCTTAGATGTGTAGATCCTGTTAATAATGCTGGACACTTGTACTCATGGATTTCATATTCCCTAATGTCATGCATAAGGGAAAGTGCTGGATGATGGTAGTGTAAATCAGAAATACTATTCAATAAGACTTTACATGTTGTGTGTGTAAAGTGAATTATTTAATCATATGCTGGGAGTGAACATTCTCTGCTACTGAAATGACTGAGAGACTTCATGAAAATATATAAGGACTGTAAGATAATATAAGGGCTTCTTTGGAGTCTTCTCATAGAAAAAGATCAAAATCTGTTTAAGTATCAGGCCTCAGTTAAACCCACTGTTGAAATAAATAAAAGAATAATGACCTGCAAATTGTGTATATAGCTGGTTGAGCCCTTTCAAGAGGGCAAGAGATTGTCATTGCACACTCTAATTTTTCAAAATGTACCCGAATAAATTGCTTTACTGAAGCGGAAAAAGTCAGTCTTCCCTAGAAACATTTCTTTCTAGAGGTCTGTTGAAAGTTTAATGGAATCTGTTACATTTCTGAAGGAAGGTCATTGGGCAACTTCAGAAGCTGTTACATACCAGTTACTGAATTTTCAACTTAAGTCAGCATTCTTTTAATTTTTAATCCTTCAGAAAAATTATTTCTCTTTACAGTATGGTTAGGAGATATCTGAGTTAAGGGTAAGTAACTTATTCTGTCTGCCATTTGGGATAGGAATTTGAAGCAGAAAAACTTGGTTTCTTTTTTTCTTTGTACTCTCCCACAGTCATTTGTGTGATGGAAGCCCTTGGTGTGTTAGGCGGACGTGGTTTCTGGAGAAATCATAGAATTATAAGAGCCTCTTTTTCTTAGAAAAGAATAGGAGTGCTATTCAGAGTGAGAGTCTAGAGAGCTCCAAATTACTCATCGTCTAATCTTGTGGGTTCCTCACCCCTTCCCCCTCCTCCCCACTTATCTGCTATGTATCTTCTTTACCCCTGCTAGCACCATTAAATGGTAAGAGCTTTCTCTGCTCTTAAATTAGGCTCGGACATTAGGTTTAGCTTATTTTAAACAAAATGCTTCTTAGATGCTTAATACTTTCTTTACTTCTTGCATGACTAGGAAAACGTTATCAAAGAAAGGGTGTAAAAGTTATTTTTCTGCTGCAGAAATGCTGCTTCTTGTGCTGAACTTCTTCGTGCTTGGAGATTTGAGAAGGCAGTTTTATACATTTCTGATGTTGCCATTGGCTTTATCTCTCTCCTTTGGTTCTCAGGCTACAAATGAGTACATCTCATGGATTCTGTGCAAATAAGCTAGTATTTTGGTAGCTGGCTGTAACAGTAGACAGAAATATGAAAACAGGCTAAGGCAGTCACCGCTTCTGCATTTACATTGAGCTCATTTGGACCACATTTAATTGCCCTTTGTCAAGGATGTTACACCTGCTCTATATGTTCTCTCTGAAGTTTCTCTACAAAAGTTCTTGAGTGATGTCTAAAAACTCCTTGCTGAAATATTAAAGCTAATCCTCTCCTTTCTAAACCAAGCTGAATTTCTGAGAAAAACCCAAACCCCTGCGGTTCAGTGTTATGAATGCAGTTTATCAAAGTTTGGATTAGCAATGGCAGGAAATGGAAAGATGTTATGTGCTTGGGACCATCTCCCATTCAGTTTGACAGGGGCCCCTTTTCGCGTGGACGTAATTCAGGTTGGTTGTGCCGAACCCTCCTGCGCGTGGGTCGTCTGTACCAGTCATTTCCCCACTTCTGTGCAGAGCCCAGCCTGCCAACTGTGGCTGGCTTTAAGGAAGGCCCATCTTGGTGTCTCAGTACCGTCACCCCTGTGTTGGGAGTGATAAGATCTGTGGTTTGGACACATCCGAGTGGTTCCACAAGAGGTCATTTTGACTCTAGTCAGGCGTGCTAACCACTTAGAGCAGATTAAAGGCATGTTCTCTTTCAGCGGAACTGTCTATCAGAGCGCTGCCTAAAAGCATGAAGCCGGTTGCATCCAGTTCTAAGGGAGTTATTAAGTTAAACTGCAGATGCCGTATCAAGTCTTGATTTTGATAATTTCTGATGACAGTCCAGTTAATTTGGATTTAGACTGTCTCATCAATTGAAGTGAATTTTCAATATCTCAGATTTGAAGCTCTAATAGATCAGTTTTCTGTACTCCACCGTTTCCATTTGTAAGGGGGAAATAAATCCTATGATTTGTAAAAATTGACCTCTGTTATCAAGGATCATAGCTCAACGAGGTGCAGCTGGGCACTTTCTGGCATACCTAGTGTTTGGTACCTGTTCTTTTTAAGCATAGAAACAGCTCAGTAACACTGTTCAAGGGCTGTAGTACTGCATCCTGAACATGTGAATTAATACTAAGTTTTAATTGTGCCTTCTTGTCAAAATATTGACCTGTGATTTGAGTTGCGGTGGTTATTTTTGGTAGCTTCTCTGAGGCTGAGTTAAAATTTAAAAATGGGATTGGTGGCAATTCAAATGTCTGGAATTAATGAAATGCAGTAGCAGTGTAGTACCATTGACCACAAGAGTAAATAATTGCAATAATATTGTCTTTAACAGAGTAGGTGTGTGCTCTTCTGTTAGTTCTGAGCATGTGTTAGGAACCTAACAGACCTCACAGATTTGCTTAGGTTAACTTCATAATAGCATAAAGCAAACTTTCCACTGGTATTGGGGTTTTTTGTTGGGTTTTTTTTTGCTGTTGCATTAGCACGCATGGTGAATGCTCCTGGAAGATGTATTAGTAACAACCTCCCACATGCTTGTAGCAGCCTCCCACCTAAATGCTAATGTTCCCAGCTAATCGATATTGCACTTTATCATTGATCAATCTGACATGAACTCTATCCAGTGTTCTTGGGTGTGACTGTAAATAAAAACTTTCTTTTCCTGTTCCTTGCATGACTTGAGACATGGTCTTTCTGAAATGAACGTTAGTGTTGTTTGACAAGCTGGAGGCTTGGTGCCAGTACCTTCACCAGCAGGGAGTTCCTCAAGCACTGGTGTAGTTGACCCGTTCCTGATAGTCACCAGTTTGTGCTGGTAGTAATCAGCTGTCTCACCAAAAATTGGAATTGGATCAGTCTTCTGGGCCCTTTGATTAGTGCTGGTGTAGCTGCTACTGACCTGTAGGAGCATCTCACACATATTGTGTATCTGAAGTCTGCCTGAATGTATCAAACTATTTTAATCTTTTCAGATACATATTGAAATATTGTAATCTGTTTTAAGAATTTCAGTGTATTTGTTACTTCTTTCCATTGTGAAGCATTAAATTAATTCAGTGGTTCTGCTGAAGTCCCAAATCAATCATTAACACTTGCAGTCCTATGGACTTGTTCACTCTGAAAGCCGTCATCGTTGGTTCATAATACTACAGACAGGTTTTGTCTTTCTAGAACAGGACACACATCTTGGAGTTATTCTCAGAGGTTTGGATAGTGTGAAGCTGATCTTGCAGAGTCAGTTAGAAGTTAATCCGAAGCAGTTGTCTCTAATAGCAGAGGAAGCCTAAAGAGGCAAAAGTAGTCTTCGTGAGTGCTGCACCCCTTCTTGGCCCATTTGCGGCTCAAGATGAACCAGTCAGAAACTGTGGATTGTGTTGTAAATCTTTGCTGGGATTACTTTATTTGATCTAAGCTGTTTTTGAGGGCTAGTGGTAAAATACCCAAATGAAAGAAGAGTTTAGTGACTCATGGGAATGTACTTCTGACTCTTCTGACTTTACGGCCTCCGGGAGTGGAAAGAATTCTGAAAACAAAACTGAGACATTGCCTAATGAGGCGACAAGACAAGGCTTTTGATAGGATGCATAGTTAGAGGTTGGGATCTTTGCTGTTACACTAATTAGCTCAATGCCTCCATTTTCTTAAAGTGGAGGAAGTAACCTTTCACTGGAGTCTTTGGAAATGTTCTGATAAAGAGCAAAAGGTGATGATTTCCAAATAAATCTGAATTTCATCTTCTTCCAGTTCCTATTAACTCATTTCATCAATGTGTTTTCCTTTAAAATAACTGCTTCTAGGTATTTTGTTCCAATATTTTCTCAATATGACTTTTAATATGCTGTTTAAGGAAAATCTGAATAACTTTGGTATATAAGGAAGATACCAGTGTCCTAGAACTGAAGGCACATGCAGACTGAGACTGATCCAAGTCACCTAAAGATGTCAGGCAGACATTTTTATTTTAGTCAAAAAGAGAGGTCCGGATTGTCATCTACATCTTGTTCCACAGGCAGTTCATAAGTAAGTTTGTTGAGGGTAGTGAGAGAGGTGGTAAGGTGACCTTCCACCTGTATGTTGGTGTGATTTGTCAGAGTACATTCCTGCAGCATATGATGCAAGACTGTAGCCATCAACCTGTATTTGTCTAATATTACCAAAATACTAACTTTCTGTTTGCATGTAAGACTATCCAGGTGTTACAGCTTGGAGGGAGAAGAAAAGGTTATGGAAGTTTAGGTGCTGGCATTCTCACTAAACTGAAACAGGAGGATGGAATGGTGGAAGTTCCAGGTTCTGACTGGGGGACTGGAAAACGCACCACAAAGGGCCAGTTGTTGAATTAATGGGATTTTTTCTTTTAATAAGGTGTTTTAATAAGAAGGTGTTTTCTGTTTATGTTTACGTGATGAGATCCTCAGAAAACAATCTGCAATAGCTGATTTTACAAGTTATTTCTACTGTGGCCAGGTGTGAAGTGGCAGTCTGTAATGGCACTCTCATGGCATTAATAGTGATTTTAAACTTTTAACAACATGCTTTTAGAAATAGCCTGTGGAACATGTGAGAGTACCCATGTGGGAGTGGTCTAAGTGTGCTTGACAACAGAAATTACCAAAAATTACCACTGAGGTAAAACTGGTTTTAGGGTAGAAACAAAGGCTCATTGATCTGTTCAGATGTTATGTGTCCTTCATGCTCCGTAAGTAAGCTAACTTCAGTGCATCTCCTGTATTTGTATCTCAGCGGGTGATATTTTATCCTCAGTATGTTTTTAGAATTTTCATGTGATTTGACTCATAGATATGTGAGAAGGGATGAGAATAGTGGACTAACACTGATCTTTTCAAAAAACCTACAGGTAACTGGAGGCTCCAGTGGAATTGGAAAATGTATTGCTATTGAATGCTACAAGCAAGGTGCTTTCATAACACTGATTGCAAGGGATGAGGTAAGTGTATGTGTAGTTTTACTGGCTAAACTGTCCACAAAATCTGTATAGGTGGGGAATAATTTTGGAATTTATGATTATTCATGCTTGTTCCGTGTATATTTTAAGGGGACCCTAAGCATTCCAAATTAATGCATTTGAATAGCATAGGTGGCTGCCTTTTTAAGAAGCACAACCCAACATGAAATTTGTGATTAGCTTGCCTTAAAACTTTGCCAGTGCTATTGCTTCTGTTATTGGCATTTGTTATGTCATTGTCTAAATCTCTGCCAGAGCACAAAATTAGGAAAAGCCTTGTATTGATTAAAACTGTAGAATTTCCCTACAGTAAGTGACATGTGGCAATTGAATCATCTCTAAAATTCACAAACTATACTGGCGTCTAATCAGCATTATATAATATTTTTACTAGTGAAAAACTCTTCATTGGGACAACTTTGAAAGAGCATTGCTTGGGATTTTTTTTGTTGTTGTTGTTGTTTTTTAACTAAGGTATTCAGAATTTAGTTGGAATTACTCTGTTTTCATAACAGACTGTTGTTTTATTTGTTGCAAAAAAACTAATTATTCTGGAAACAAAAGCACTTAATTTTTTGGGGGCCCTCAGTCCCAGCTAATTTAATAATTTACTTACACTTGAGAACTTACTTTACATAACCTTGAATCTAGTCAAAATTAAGAAAACTTTTCTTGAAAGGATTATTACACTTTGAATTTACCAGATTTTTGGGGTTTGATGATTTCATGCCAGTGATTATTCTGCAGGAAGGTTTACGTAATGCCACATAAATATAAAATAGGGCAAAAACAAAGGAGAAGAATCAATACCTACAGTCTTAGGTGCTTTCTGTAGCATGAAACAAAAGCATTAAATCTGCAGAAGTCATTACTGGCTTTAGAACACAAAGTGAAAAACGGAGAAGTGAGTTCTTGATAAATTTCCTGTTTTCATATCTTCGTAAGTCTTGAAAATGACAGTAAAATGCTGTATGTAGTTGAGGATAGCTTTGGGGGGCACTGGGTGATGTTTTAAAGCCTTGTTGAAGTACTGAGGACTGATACTGCTCTCAGAAATATGTCTCAGTTGTCTTTGTGTCCATTTCAGAACAAGCTGTTGCAGACGAAGAAGGAAATAGAAAAGTACTCTGTTAATGACAAGCAGGTAAGGTCGCTGCCAAGAGGGGCTGTTGTGTGTTTTGTTTAAGACAGTGACTACAACACAATTCACTGGTCCTGTCTTTAAAGCAAAGCTGTTTGACAAAACTGAGTGAGGCCTCAGTATTTGGATTCAGGAATACCAATCTGTTTACATGAGATGTTCTGAGCTCTTGCTATGTTTGGTGTTGCCTTGCTAGTGCAGTAGCTCGCTTTTCTTAGAAAAAGATGCCTTCATCTGTAGGTGTAGAATGCTTTTTTGGGTAGCTGCAATTTCCTGTCACTTGATTAGCATTTTATTCTTTCAAATTAAGTGGAAGAACCAAATCTTTTTTTCCTCAAATAACATGTTTTTTGCAATTCATAAATACAGCATCTGTCTTGGGAAAGAAGTTTAGCTGCTTGTTCCCAGGTTTATTTCACTATGTCATGCTTTTGTTCCTTTTCATGACTAAGTGCTGTATCAGTTACACAAGTTAAATTTGTGAAGTTCTGAGACTTCTAAATCTAGAAGCTGCTTTGCTGAATAGATAATGCACTCGTGCAAAAAGGCAATGGTTTAGAGCTTGCAGAAGTACTAGCTTAGAATAGCTAAGCTTGCTGTGCTCAAAACATGCAACCTTGAGGTGAAATATTAAAATAATTTTTTCTTACTACTAATAATGAAGGGGAGGGGGGAAATAGTACTTCATCTGTTAACATCTTTGACTTCTTGTGTTCCAGAATTTTGTTGATCATGAAAGTAAGTTAGTAGTTAAGTTCCTTTCATGATCATAGAGGGAATTTATTTGTCCATAATTTTGGGGGGACCCTCAATTCCAGCTGATTTGATAATTTATTTACACTTGAGAACTTACTTTAAAGTTCTCAATAACCTTAGAGATTTGAATGGATAAATTAAATATTATGTTGAAAAGAATCAATTGGAAAAAAGGCTGAATATTTGCAGGCAAAAATGTTAGTATAGTAGCTGATAAAAAAATTTTTAATACCTCCATTTATAAAATAAGATTGTGTCTTTGCTTCCTTATACTTTTGTCAGATGGCTCAAGCTGGTTTGGTTTTGTTTTCTGTGCATGCTGCCTTACTCAGATCAACTTTGTTTGAAAATCTAAGCCATTTGAGGTGAGGAGAAGCTATAATTTGCCCATTAAAAAAAAATCCTGATAACAATTTTCTTTTAGCTGCTCTAGCAGTTTCCCAAGCTTAGCATTACAGTTAATCCCTTGTCAAACACTGTGTCAGGATGTTCTTGTTAAAATCTGTCCCAGCTTGATAGATGCAGACTTTTAAAAAGACTATTGCATGTACCTAGGAGTTGCTATGAAAACCTCCAAAAGCTCAAGGCTGAGCAAGCTATGGTGTGCACTGACTAGGACTTTTTTTGCAGAAGCAGTTTCAGGCTTGCAGGCAGGTTAAGCAATTGGCAGCAGAGGCAATGGCAAGCTGGCTCCTCTCTAGCTGTTGTTGGGTTGTGGACCTGGTATCAGGGAAGCCTGACTGATCTAAATGGAGGGAACAGAACTGGAGAAGGCAGGGAGTCTGGGGCTGAGCTGGCACTGGAACAACAAATCAAAAGCTGTAAAGTGACAGTAGATGAACAGAGAAGCTGTACAAAAGGATTACTGAAAGGCTGTAGAGAAAGGTGATGTCTGGTATAGATAACGTACACAGACTGTGTATGTACCTTTACTAGATCACAGAATCATGGAATGGTTTGGGCTGGAAGGCACCCTAAAGATTGTCTAGGTCCAATTCTCCTGCTCTTGGCAGGGACACTTTCCATTAGACCAAATTGCTCAGAGCCCCATCCAACCTGGTCTTGAACACTTCCAGAGATGAGGCATCCACAGCTTCTCTGGGAAACCTGTGCCATTGCCTCCTGGTGAAGAATTTCTACCCAATATCTTAGTCTAAACCTACATTCAGTTTAAAGCCATTTCCCCTTGTTCTATCATTACATGCCCCTCTTCAGCTTTCTTGTCGGCCCCCTTTAGGTACTGAAAGACAGCTGTAAGGTTTGCCTGAAGCCTTTTCCATGCTGCACAACCCCTCTCTCAGCCTGTCTTCATAAGAGGAGTGCTTCAGCCCTCTGGTCATTTCTGTGGCCTTCTCTGGACTCACTCCAGCAGCTCCATGTCCTTCCTGTGCTGGGCGCCCCAGAGCTGGATGCAGGTTCCAGGTGGGGTCCCAGCAGAGCAGAGGGGCAGAATCTCCTCCCTGCCCTGCTGCCTACGCTGCTTTGGATGCAGCCCAGGACACGTTTGGCTTTCTGGGCTCTGAGAGCCCATGGCTGGGTCATTCCAGCCCCTCACCTACCAGCACCTTCTCATCAGGGCTGCTCTTGACCTGTTCATCCCCCAGCCTGTATTGATACTGGGGTTTGCCTCAGCCAGTGTACCACCTTGTACCTGGTCTTGCTGAACTTCATGAGGTTCCCAAGGACCCACTTCTCAAGCTTGTCCAGGTTCCTCTGGATGGCATCCTGACCTTCATGTGTGTCAGTTGCACCACCAAGCCTGGTGTCATCTGCGAGCTTCCTGCAGATCTCGTTGTCTGTGTCATTGAAGACACTGAATGATCCCATGTCAAGCGAAGAGGCAGAGATCCTTAGGAAAGATTACTTTTTTCCTGGGCATGTGCTGTCACTGTTCAGCTCTTAGGTACATACTTGAAACCAAGTTGCATTGACAGCCAGAGTCTGGTGCATATGTTCCTTTAGTGTTTCACATTTGGAGGTGATTTAGAGTGCTGATGGTGCAGCCTCTATGGATGTTGGCGTGCACTAGAGCAAAATCCTTATCCTTAAGTGGTTTTTTTCTTTCCCAGTATTTTTTAAATACTTTTTCTAATCTAGAATATTTTCAGTTACTTTACTGGGGTTGATTGATCTTTTATTGGGAAAAGTTTTGTTAATGATCCAACACCACACAATATTTAGAACAAAATGTAATGAATGGGGCTGGGCATAAGATTACTTCTGGTAGTATATTCTGTGTCCTAGATGTGGATCTACGGTCCATATTTTGGAGTGCAGGTAATTAGTATATGGCAGCAGAAAGAATGTATGATAATAGAAGCAAAGAGGTGAATTGTAAAATGTGATATTGGTCAGCAAAAGCTGTAGTAGTTCCCGAGTATGTTGTTCAAAGTGTAACTAATCTATGCAATCTGTTAAATTAACAAATTGCTCCAATTTTTTTAGAGAACTGTGATTTACTTCATTTCCTCCCTGATCTTGGCAAAGACATCCAGATGATAATTCAATGTTGTTTGCATTCAGCTGCTGTTTTGTTCTTAAACTTACAAAAAAGATAAATGTTTCAAAAATGTAATAAATGCCTTAAGGGAATTCCTGCCAATAACTTGTGGCACAAGTTTACTCTGCTGTCCGACTACACACGATGCTGGGAGGCAGGAATAGCCAACCTGCTGTACAGGAATGGCAGGCAGATTGTGTTTATGCACCTAAGAAGTGTCACAGTCTGACCAGGGGCAGGACTGATGAATCACTGGCTGCCAGAGCAGTTAGTTATAATGTGGTGAGCCTTTTTTTGTGCGTGTGTGTTTGCCCACATGCTCCATGATAAGTGATCATGAGCATACTTGTTACAAACTACTGATTACTTTATTTCATCTCTGACTTCTAAATTAATTGACTGAAGTAACAGAAAGGATAGAAGCTAGAACAAGGATACAGGAATCCCTCCTATTACTGCAATAGGAGATGGCTTTTCTGTTCAAGATGAGGAATTGCACCAGTGCTCTGTGGATGGCTTAGCAGAGAGAGTCGCTTATTTGTCAGTACTGCTGTTTGCAGCAGTCTTACAATTTGGAAGTGGTAACCCAAAAGCAGCAGTGCTTTCTTTGGCCAGAGGTTGATTTGAAGGTGCTTGAAAACCTAGATTCT
The DNA here is from genome assembly GCA_013400315.1 of Bombycilla garrulus. NCBI lineage: Eukaryota > Metazoa > Chordata > Aves > Passeriformes > Bombycillidae > Bombycilla > Bombycilla garrulus. Next base: position 100,828 of record VXBU01005382.1, read on the forward strand.
GAGACCATCTTGCTGGAAGTAGTCAGTAACTTTGAAGGAAAATAGGGCCTAACTTTTAGCTGCAAGAAAACTGTATCACTATCATCTGATTTCCTTCATCCTGCCTGCCCATCGCTCCCCTCTGCTTCTTTCTTCCCTGGTTATTTTAATTTTTCTGTATATTTCGAACTAAACCCCTTAATGTCTGATGTTCAGACAAGGAGTAAATATGTACATGTGCCTTCACTTTTTTAGATATTTGTGACACTGTGCAATGAGTCAGTTTCTCATAGAATTTTTGTTTTCATATTGTCCTTGAGGTGGCCCAATTAAATATTATGCAACTAGCTTTACTACTATTCTTAAAAAACAAAAAATTATGAAATAAGGAGATAGTGTGCACTGCAAGTACTAAAATTAGCGGGGTTTTAACACTTTCTAAATTTTGGAACAGATTTTTTTTTGCAGTGCTGGTGCTGCTATTTCAGGTTAACAGTGCAACCATGCCTTGCTATGAGGTTGAAAAAAAATTTTTTCTTAAAAGATGAGTCTTCTGGGAGTCCACCCTGTCCTGGGTGACCCCAGATGCGTAAAAAGTCCTTTTTTCCAACCCACATGCTGAAGAATGGGTCTGAAGTCTTAATCTGTTGTTCTCAAAGCTGTTTATTCTTATTCTTATCTAATAAACTTTTTCTCTGCCCTGGTGCGAGCCGCTCAGCAAGACAGTTCGAGGCACGCTGCCTGCCCACGGGACAGAGTTGTCTTTTTATACTATAAACTACGTAAACTTTATTTACAGTTAATTTCCAATACCTATCACCTATGTTAGACGGTGACCTTCTACTCTAAACCAATCCAGACGTGCCACCATCACCAAGAAGATGGAGGCTAGAAAGAAGGACAGGACAACACCCTGATCCCTCCATCTTGTCCCTTAGACCCCCATGTACAGAATTTCAGACCCCCCTGTACAAGACCCCAAACTTTTTCCTTTTACTCTATAATTACTACCATTATGCTACTTAAACCTTTGTGACTTGCAGTTCTTCATATAACGTTGGTAACTTGTTCCATGGGTCAAAATCAAAACTACAGGCACTCTTGGTGGCAAGCCAAGGTCTCCAACCCCCCTGCCAGGGCTGAAAAGCCTCCTGGCCAGGGCTTGGGTCATTAAGGAATGCCATAGGAACCTCCTGGGTTCTGACAGAGCCTAAGCCGTACAAATGGTTTGACTTGTTTAGCTGATGAAGGTTAAATGTGTCACTGGGGAATTTTGATTTTCTTAGTTAAAGTAGCTTTTACTAAACTTCATGTAAATAACTCGGCCAATAGAGTGTCTTAGTACAGTAAATTAGAAATTGTACTTTGCACATGAGCCACTGCTTTGAAGATCATGAGGTGCTTATTTGTTCTTAATGTCATCTGTATTATACTACAACCTGTGTGTGAGGGGGAGGAGCTTGGAGGTAGCAGAAATTGCTTACTCAAGTGTGGAGGAAATGCAGAGTATCCTGTCAAAAAGACTTTTTTTGTGAAAAAGATATGACATTGGGCTTGTTTCATTTTGAAAGGCTCTAAGTCAATAATTACTGAACTTAGTGTGTTGTGAAAATGTGCTTTCGCTTTTCTTTTCTAGGTTGTACTTTGTATTTCTGTTGATGTATCTAAAGACTACGAACAGGTGGAGAATGTTCTAAAACAGGTGAGAAAATCACTGATACGCCTACATATCTTTAAAAACTTATCTCTGTGTGTTGTATTTCTGTCTTATTTGGTATGGTGATACAGGAAGGTTTTTTCCTTCATAAGGAATATCTTAACCTCTGTCCCCTCTTTCAGGCTCAGGAGAAGTTGGGCCCAGTTGACATGCTGGTAAACTGTGCAGGAACATCAGTTACAGGAAAATTTGAGGATATTGAAGTGAATTCTTTTGAAGTGAGTGAGCATACTTTTTTATTTCATCACATGATGATTTCTTATTTAACCATTCTAACAATTAGATTACATTTCTGTATCTGCAGATTTGAAGTGTTACACTTGACTTGTGCTAGTTGTCGGAATCAGATTTGCAAGGGTTGCCTCTAACTTCTCCCCTAACAATTTCACATAGTTTAAGTTTTTTCTGTTGAAGATTTTTCTAAAATATTTTTAACCTGTTTAAGAAATATGCAGCTGCTGTCAGTGCTCAGTTTTGAGATGTACGAATTGTTTCAGCTTAAGAAGCTGCTGCTCTGATGAAAAGACAAAAAGCAATCCCAAAACACGTCTATTTTGGTTACTTTTTGCCCGCAGCCCTAAGGCCTCCATTCATCTACAGATAATGCTGAATCATCTGAAAATACTAAATGGGCATAATTTTGTAATAAATTTGAATCATCCATTTTATTGCTTGTATAGTCTATCAATTGTGTTGTAGGTCTTGTACAAAATGAAATTAAAGACGTCCCTTTATCCTGGCAAAGACTCTCTAAAATGTGTAAATACATAGCATTTTTCCTGTTCCCTGTTTTAGAAAGCTCTTTAAACTTTCAGTATGTTTTCATGCATCATGCCTAAATGGATTTCTTCCTGGAGGCTGTTCAGGTTAGATTTTCCCTGAAATACTATTCTTTTTTCCTTCAATGCCATATGGTTCACAGCATTATCAGTATCTTGGATGCTATTAAGACTTACAGGATTTCTTTTGGCTTGGAGTGAGATTTTTAGCTATAAAACAGTTTATGAAGCTGTAGCATAGAAAACAGTTGTTTCTTTTGCCAGAACAGATCTGGTGAACTTGATTGTTAAAGCAGACTGAATTAGGGGTTTTTTTGATAAATGAGTCCAAACAGCTGAAGAATTCTGGATCTGTGGCTGCAATACTCAAATATTAATATTGTTTGTGCAGAGATTAATGGCAGTCAATTACCTGGGTAGTGTTTACCCGAGCCGAGCAGTCATCGCTACCATGAAGGAACGCAGGATGGGAAGGATTGTGTTTGTGTCATCTCAGGCTGGGCAGTTAGGCCTCTTTGGATATACAGCTTATTCTCCAACCAAATTTGCTCTTCGAGGGTTGGCCGAAGCCCTGCAAATGGAGGTATGTGCGCAATAATTTCAAGTAATTTTGATTATAAACAGTTTTGTTTTAACTGTCAGCACAGGATATTTTAATTTAAATAAGTTGGGGGTTCTTTTGCATTATGCAGCATTGCTAGTATCTGTCTGTTATTTGCCCTCATTTGGCAGCAGTACAAACCTATTGCTCCTCAGGGTTGCAGAAACTAACCTGATTTCAGTTGCATAAAAGCAAATAGATTGAATCTATTCCTAAAATTGAGTATGAGCACATGTGCAGATGTTTTTTTAATCTTTTATTTTAATTAAAAGGACTAGATTTTAAAGACTTTTGATTAAAAGCCTTCTTCAAGGTTCTAAGTGCAAAATGATATTGAAGATATCACATGGATGCATGAGAGACAGGCCAATGATTGCCAGTTTGTTTGAGAGTCCATGGTAAGTGGTATGTGAACCATATTAAACTAGAATTTGAGGATTGTCCACCAAAAAAAAAAATAGGTTTGCAGTGACTCACCCTTCTATATTTTGATATATATGAGTTTTTTATCCTGCAGTGATCTAATCTTATGTTCAAGACCAAAACCAAATTAACACTCTTTTCATTATTCAGTGGAACAAAGTGGGCAAGTACATCGTAGTAAGACAGATAAAACTGATTAGAAAATTACTTTTGGTGTTTTCCTGTCAAGAATGTATATTTGAGTAATTAAGTATTTATATATAATACCAGTGTTTGGTTCTAGACCCTTGCGTAGTCCCTGTTGTATGCCTTGATCAGGATAAGAATGAGGGGTAAAAGTGCCTCTAATAATTTCTGGTCTGCCAAATAGAAGAGTGTGAGTGCAAGATTTTTCTTCAGACTGGTGACAGATACTTTTTTGAAGACTGAATTATTCAAGACTAAAAATAGGGTGTTTATGGGCGTGTGGTGTAGTATATCAGTAAGTGTTTTCAAAATGGAATGTTTAATATAAACAAAAATGCTTAGTGTTTTACAACACTTTAGTTCATCGTAGCCCTCTGAATATTTTCATTAAAAGCTTTTTTTAATTTGTATTGGAGTACAGATTTGCTTTGCAGCAGTTTCTGAGTAGTATTGCACTAAGTGATGTGATTCTATGACACGTATATACAAATACATAACTAAATACAATCCTGAATATGAGACCTTTCATTTTCCCTCACATTTTCCAATTATTTTTTGTCTCCTTAGACTTTGACCTCTTGCAAGTTTATACCATGGGTTGAAAAGCCTTGAGACTTGAGTATACCTCTTAAAAATAACAAATTTGAATTTTACGTTTTTGTTGGGTTTTTTTCCCTCAGTGAAAGCCTTTTTGGCTTTGTGTATATAAGTGTTGGGTACTGTTACTTGACAGTGGTTTAGTCTTCTTTTAGAAATTGAAATTGGTAAAATTATAGACCTAAACTGCTTTAGTATTCTTCTAAATGTCTTGAAAACCACCAGGATTCATTAAATAACTTGCAAAGTTTTTAGGGACTTCTATTAGGAAAAGCACCACAACCACCTTTTAAAAATCTTCGCTGTTTTGTTTCTCAGCTGACAAAGCTGCAAGTCTTGAGATTGCTGAGTACTTAACTGTAGCAGCAATTTGAATTCATGCTTGCTGAACTTTTTAATTACAAGAGAAATTGATGAAATTATAAGGGACATGTAAAGGTTGTCAGTATTAAGATAACACTTAATGCTTTTGTAAAACACAGGTAAAACCTTACAATGTCTACGTGACAGTGGCCTATCCTCCAGATACTGATACTCCTGGCTTTGCAGAAGAAAGTAAAACAAAGGTAAATTGTCCTTCATTTTTTGAAAGCGTATTTTTAAAGCATATTAAGATTTTTAAGAAGTACTCCTAAACACTTCAATTTTAGCAGTTTTTAACTACTCAGATTTATATAGCTTGTAGGATAATTTTGTGTAGTTTCTTTTTCTGAGGCTTTAATGTTGCCCTTAAGATCTGAAACATTGCAGAGTATTTCTGCATGCAATCAGAATATTGGTGTGGGATGATAAACTGTAAAATCACTATCTGTTTTGATACTAAACGTTAATTAACCAAAAACAATGTTCTTATTTTGCATCTTCGATAATGTGTGGCTGTTGTGATAGATGTGACAGATCAAAGTGAACCTCATTTTCTTCAGTGGAGCCTGCAAACAGATCGTATTGTGTGAATGCATGTAATGACCCAGTTCAGTAATGGCTGTTCTCTAGTATTACAGTAGAAAGGAAACTCTCACACTGTGTTCATAGTGGAATGACAGTATCGCTTTTCACAAGGATGTGTCAGCAGCAGGAGGCCTTTTTCATTTGGGTTACCTTAAAAGTGAAAGTATTGACCCTTAGTCACCTCTTGTCATTTGCTATGTCCATACATGTGAAGTATAATTCCAAAAATCACATTCAGGCCCCTGTTCAGACAGTAGCATCAGGTAACCAGAAAAAAAATATCTCTTTATTTTTTATTTGCATACTGTGAACTAGAAATCTGGTATCTAAGGCTATCATCTTTTCAACATGCACCATCACGTATAATTGGAAATTGAGTTTGAATTCCATTTTGTCTTTCACCCTTTGAATAGGAATCAGTGGGGATTGTATAACACAATTCTTACTTCATCATTTCTTGATACAGATATTCTGTATTAAATGTATACTCCCACACGTCCGCATAAAGTGCCAGAATTAGACATCTGCAGATACTTGTATAGCTTGCATATTCTCTAGGATTTTTGCCTTCATAATAGCCTATTTCAGGGCACCAGCAGGCACCAGCAGAATGTACTGTTCATCTAAGATTTCTCTTTGAAAGAGATTCAGAGAGATTTGTCTCATTTGTCAAAAAAGTCTTGTCTTTTATGAGAGAATTATGCTTTGTTTTAGCCTACATGACCTTTTTGGATTATTTGCTCCTAGCATGATAATGCACCTTAAATCTCTGTAATATCGCATAATATCGCATTGCTCTGATGTTTCAGATGCTCATTTATTGTTGCATTTTTTTAATACTACTGAATTAATATTAATGTTTAATACTACTTAGAACATATGCCACTATGTTGCATCTCCTTATTTTTCTCCATAGTGGTTGAATATAGTAAAAGAAAATGTCAGGAGCTAGGATATAGCTTCAGCTTTCCTGTGTTTATTCACTAAGCTTTTTTTTTTTTTTTNTGCCTCACAAATGACAGCCATGCCTTGGCCAGCTGAGTAGCCAGATCAAGCATTTCATGGCTGATTTCTGCCAGCCTTATTCCCAACGTGTCATTACCTTCAGCTGTTTCTCCTGAACAGCTGCTATTTTTTTCCCAGATTTAGAGTATTTGAATTACTGTTGATATCCCTATATCTCATTGAGATTCGTTTGATACTGGCCAGTAAGCTCAAAAGTAAATAAGGGGCTATGAAATGGAGATCTGATGACATGAGCCATATCACTGTAGGAATGCATGTAAAGGGTTTTTGTATGTGATTTTTGCTGGCAAAGACACTGATGTGCCCCTGGCCATCCTTAAAATACACATACTAAAAAAAATTAAATTCAGTGAGCTTGGCTGGTGAACTCATAATTCTACAAATATAGGGAAATAGGCCCTTTTCTGTGAAATTTAATTACTGTAGTATTTTGAATTGATGATGAGAAACCTATAGTTGCTCAACTTGCCCTAGAAGTGCTTTTTAAAAAAATAATAATCCCAAAATTAAACTAGTCCCAGTATTAGGCAAAGCTGTTTTATGGGATCTTAAAATATTTCAGGCCTATTTTATACTTCATTTCTTGCAAAAAACCATAAATGAACAAGTGTAAGTATTGAGGAAAAGTAGTTAAAGCTATTTGATAGCTGCTAGTGCAAATAAAATACTTGGGGAAAAAAGCTCACTTTTATAATAGCAATAAACTATATACAAAAAATTATTACTCAAGGAAAAGTTGTCATTTCCCTTTGTAAAATTGGACTATTATTTATGAATGTACTTATACCTTTGTTTAAATGGGTGTTTTAGGTGGCACTTGCTAGCAGTGATGTCATTTGTGACAAAAGACCCAAACCAAAAATTTGACCTTCATGTTTTTCTCTCCTGTGTTGTTAGTTAAACTTAAACTGGTGTTTTTCTATTCAAGCCCTTGGAGACGAAGCTGATTTCTGAAACTTCATCTGTTTGCCAAGCAGAACAAGTCGCCAGAGTTATAGTGAAAGATGCCATAGTAAGTAAATTGTGGGTTTTGAGCATGTTCTGTGTTGAAGATACTAGGATCACATCATGCTTCCCTGAGACCATAAAATAGTGGCTAAGCTAAGTGCAAAACCAATTAACAAAACAGTTCTCTTAGGTTAGCTTGAACAAGAGCTGTTTTCTTTATTTTGCCACTGTGCCCACAAATGATTTTATACAGTCTCTCAGAAGTAAAAGGTATCTGAAGTTGTACATAGAATAAAATGATGCATCAGTACGATGCAATGTCTCAGAGATGGATTATGACTGACTTGAAAGCACTAAACTCTATTGACTTTATATATATCAAATACCATTTGTCTAACCTCAAAAAGCTCTCTTATTTTTCTTGAGGATGAGTTCATATAAAAATAATTTTGCAATAAAGGAAGGCAGTAGACCTTTTTTGTCTTTTAATATCTGATGTATGTGATTTATGAGTGATTAAAATACATAAAATTCTGTTCTTAGTGTATTGCCTTTTTGAGGGTTTTTTCAATGCTTTGTGCTAGGGAATTCCTGCATGCTTAATAAAGCGCCTCAGAATAGAAACAAACATGAAATTTCCTGATCATAAAGCACACCCATTGAATCATAAAATCTGCAATTACTTTGCAGTTCCAAATACTCTTGATCTTCAGCATGGTTTACATCTACAGCAGGTGTTCAGTTGTGAAGTTTTTACAGTGTTTTCACAAATACAGCACATAAACACAAAATCATGTCTGATTTTGTTTTAAAAGCAAGTACACAGTATTCTCTGGTGAGTAAGGAAAACTAATCTCCTCTCTCATCTTAAGCATTTGATATACCTATGCCATACTTTCTACACTTTGGATCATGTATTAGTTCAGACATGGTCTTTATGCACTCCAGCTGTCAGCAGAAAGACTGAAGTAAAATGAGGAAGTGTTTGTGTACTCTCAGGTGTGTGTTCGGAAATAAATAATCAGATCTAATAACCTCTACTACTTTGCATAGATTCACTCCTAACCCTGATTTAGGAACTCCACCTTTTCCTTTCACTTCCACATTCCATAGATTTAGTCCCACAGTGTTTCAGAATGTCTGGTTTCTGGCATAAAGTCAAATGGAAACAAAAGCCTGGGAATAAGAGCTGTAGAACTGCAATTTTACTGTTAAGTAATTAAAGTTGTTTGGTTGTTTGGAGTTTCTTCCTGGTGGCTTTCCCCCCCTTTTCTCCTTTCTGAATTACTTAGCAAGCTGTGGCTTGCAATTAAAAACTCCTTAGTGTAGGTGAAGGAGAACCTACTACCTAGCATTTGAAATACACCCCCTAGCCAAATCTCATGTGATAGGCAAGCTAATTTTAACAAAAGGCAATCTGTGTTTGTCACACAATTACAGTAGTGGTTGGTGATCTAATGGAGTCAGGGTATCATTCTGATTCTGGAATATGGTTATAGCTGTGAAGGCTATAATGCATTTTCTATACAAATAAACATGCCGTAAGAAGAAGTTTACAGCCTTTATATCTTGTAAAAATCTGCATTAATTTAGCCCACCTCTCTCTAAAGAGAAGTTAGCTTCCTTTCTCATTTTAAGTGAATGCCTTTTGGAATGTTGTTGTATAGCCCAAAATATTTTTTTTTCTTAATTGTGGCAGTATTTTTTTACAATAACATAGTTGTTGTTAGTGATATCAGTTATCTGTGTCTATCAAGAGTAGCTGTTGAAATAAGATACATCATGATTTGCCGCAACTGAGTAAATTACTTCTTGTTTTCTTAATCCTTCCATCCAGCAAGGGAACTTCAACAGCTCTGTTGGATCAGATGGTTACATGCTGTCAATATTGACAAGTGGAATGTCACCAGTCACTTCTATTACTGAAGGTCTTCAGCAGGTAGGATTTGGGAAGTACCTGTTGTCATAAGTTTTGACAGTTAAAAATAATTTCAGAATGTAGAACATTATGCAAACATGGAATATCTTTTCATCAAATGGCTGTTACTACTGTGGCACTTGGGTTTAGGAAACTGCAATAGTATTTTCAAGCTGAAGCGTAAATTTAGCCAGTGAGCTAAGAGTATTCCCTGCTACTCAGTCCTGAATTGTTACATAGTTAGCTTGGTTTGGTAAATTTGTTTTCTGAAGATTATATAGCCTGCCTGCCTAATTTCGTGGGGGCTTTTTTTGTTGTTGGTTTTTTTTTTTTTTAATTTATTTTATGACTCAAAAATGTGGTGTAATCCAGGATCCAGAATGAATTGAAAGCTCTTTCTCTCTGTTTCCAGGTTGTTTGCATGGGCATTTTTCGCATCATTGGCCTATTTTACCTAGGAAGTTTTGACAGCATAGTTCGTCGCTGCATGATGCAAAGGGAAAAATCTGAAAGTGCAGATAAAACTGAGTAATCTTTACTTTGAGTGGAAAGAAGAATGTCAAGCGGTCCTGGACAGCTTGCTGCTTAAGTGGGACTCAGTTTTGCTCCTGAAGGATTTAGGCTGGAAGTACAAGTGTGTGACAGAGGAGTCCCCTCAAAAGCTATGAAAGAAAAAACAAAAGTACAAATCCAGAAAATGCCAAACTATGCAAAAGTGTGAATGAGGATTGGATACCTTTTTTTTTTTGGTGATCTGAGTTGGAAAGAATTTGGAGAGCTTGTAAGTGATCTGCAGAGTAGAATTTGAGAATGGACTATGTGTGGTAATTCTGGACAAATACTTAAGTTTTCTCACTTTGGTGCTTATGGATGAAATAAGTACCATGCCAGACTGGGCAGAAGTAGATTGAAGTCCCCTGAACAAGTTGGTACCTTATGCTAACGCTTTGGGACTGCTTTTGATTTAGAATGTTAACTTTTCCTTTGGCCAATCTACAGATCCTTCTGTCAATGACAGCTTTCCTTATTCTGTCCAACATACAACTGTGGAAACCTGAAGATGGCAAATAGATCCAAGCTTTCTCAGTGTGGGAGTAATTAAAAAGTATGGTTTAATATATGCATACTTTCTAAAGGGAGATGAAGAACCCATTCCCACAGAGAAATGCTAAGAGATGTGATCGAGTCTGTAGCTCTTCTGGCCTTTGAAGTATGTTGTGAACAAAAAAAAAAATCAAACCAGTATCAAGCGTGCTGTATGACTCAGCACTTTAAGCCATTGAAACAATGTACAATTTTTTACAGATACTTAACCTGCCAGTTTTTGCTCTGGAAGGTGGCTTAATGCTACTGTTATGCACATTAATTTCAAAGCTGCAAATGATGAGCCAAACCAGTAGTTGATTACAGAATCAATTGTGATTAAAATGCTGGGCTCTTCCAGTAGCAGGAATGTAGCTTTTTAGGGCAGAGGGGTCAGGAGCGGGGAGAGGTGTGTGTCAGAATGGCCTTCCACACTGCATTTTATCACTGCACAGAAAAGCTTTCACATGAGAAATTACATAAAATACTCTCCTTATATGACCCACTTCTAATTTGTTTCATTTACATTATATGAAACAAGGCTGCTCAATAACTGCTTCAGAATACACAGAATCCAGTGGTTGTTTCTAATAAATCTCATTTAACACTGAAAAAGCTTGATGCATAACAATGATGTTTTAAGGGTGCACTATGTATACAGTTTATTTAATGGACCACTATAGTAAGTGCCTTGTGAGCTGCCTTTTTTTTCAAAAGCTGCATATTTTGTATTTGTTAGCACTGCTGTGTTTTCAGTGTCATATTTCCATTTTCATTCAGTACTCTGAATCTAAAATTGTGTAAAACTGTGCACTTTCACTTCTTTGAAAGTAATATTTACAACCAAAATAGGCAAAATTGATTGCTCTCGTTAAGAGATTCTCTATATCTGTTTAATAAGAAGTATTCAGTTAAACTGAGATAAAAAATAATAGGTGGTTGACTGGAAAACCTTAGAATGTAAATTATTGAGTCTGGTTTCTTTCCCTCTCTGCATTAGGTTGATCACTTTTCAAGTTTTCTTCACATAGACTAGACTTGCTTTAATACAAGCTGGTTATAAACATTTTTTTTGAGAGGATCACATTGGCGCTCTCATTTTAAGTGGTGAAAATTCATTAGATTGCAAATGTTGAGGCATTGTTGAATTTTTCACAAAGCCTATGTTTTAGGTCCTGCCTCTTGATTTTGTTTAGATATGTGAAGTTGTGCATGCCTATAATATAATACTAATTTTGAGAATGTAGTGTATTCCTGCATTTTTAAACAGCTTGGCTTCAGTGCAAAGAAATCTAGTGTGCATTTGTATTTCCTGTGCTGCTTAATGTGAATGACATAAAGGAGCATTTATCATACATCCATTGTCAACACTGCTGTGTTTCTTAAAGCAACATAACAATGCTATTCATAGAATCATGGAGTGGTCTGGGTTGGAAGAGACCTTAAAGATCATCTTGTTCCAATGCCCCTGCCATGGCCAGGGACACCTTCTACTAGACCAGGTTGATCAAAGCTCCATCCAGCCTGGCCTTGGAATACTTCTACAAACCCTATGATCTATGTTAGTGCTTGTTTTGGTGCAAATCAAATACTCTTTCGACCACCTGGAAAAGATACCAAATGTGAATTGGTTTGGTTGTTGTTTGAAAGAAATGCTTATGTAAATTATTTGATACCAGCACAAGCTTGAAGGTCAGGGCTTAAAACCAGTAAGCCTTTGGATGCTTGAATTTTTGGATCTTCAGCTTGGAATGATAAAGGGTTTGTGTTTAAGAAACATGACCCAGGAGGTCAGAGTATACACAACACTATAGCTGCTGGGCCTCTAAAGCTTTCAGGTTGGGCATCTTGGATCACCACTCACCTCCCAGCAACAACTGATGGAATTCAGTGCAAGTGTCTGGATAAGTAAGATTAGCAGGTGAAAGTTACAGCCCTGATCTACAGAGACTTCAGTTTGGCAGACCTGATTTTGCATAGTGTAAGTGGTTGTATTGGCAGTGAAACTGTAGGTTGAACCCCTTGGCAGTTGTGGAGATTGGAGCAAGGTATGTTTTTTAAAGCAAGAAGAATAATCTTTTTCATTGTTCTAGTTTCTCCTGTTGCAAGTTAATGATGTTAATTTTAGCTGATAAACTTCTCAACTGTTTTACTGTCAAAACAAGGTAAATTGTCAACTACAGCAACCTTTGGTGTAAATTCTGTTTTCTTATGCACATTCTCTATCTACCAATGTAATCATTTTAAGGTCCAATATAAAGTGAAGGAGATGCCGTGTAATCTTGTGGAAAAATGTTTAGCAGTTGAAAAACTCTTGCCAGTTTAAATGTTACAAAACCGCTGCAATGAAATGTTTTAGCGGTGTGTTAGATCTGTGAAGATCTTCAAATAGGCTTTACTTTCTACTTATTGTCTAATTGTCAATAATTTGATCACTTGTGCCATATCAGTTGGTGTCTTGTCTCTTGTTTTCTTGGTCAGCCTTTAAGATTCAATTTAGGCTTTGATAGTCTTTTCCATTCTATGTAGCTTCTAATGACTGTTTGCTTTATATACAGATTCATTATAATTTTACTTCTAGTTTACTTCACCAAGGTGTTCATGTGCAATTTAAATAGATTTAATATTTTAATAAGGAAAAATATATAGGTGAATAAAGTTTATTTGCTGTGAAAAACTCTAGGCACTTTTGAATGGTAAAGATATATAGCGTTATTTGTAAAAAGAGACTTTGTGCTTATTGCGTCATCATTTTTTGTGCCAGAACTGTAAACTAGTTTTCGTATTTTATATTTCTCAAAATAAATGGAGAATCAACAAAGCCTGTAACTTCTAACTTCTTTGAGAGGATAAAGAGTAATGGATAAATTCATTTGCAGGGCTTCGATGTGGTGGGGTTTTTTTTTTGGTTTGGGCTTTTCTCTTTTTAAACCTCAGATTAGCTCTGATGGAGTCTCTTAATTTTTGGGACAGCAGAGGGGGCAACATGTCCTTTCATTTTAGCAGCTTAGAGCAGAGGTAAAAAAGGGTGTAAAAATTTTGACTGAGTATTGTCAGCAGACTCATTATCCTCAAACTATAATAGAAGTGAGATTAAATTGACAAAACTTGCCTTTGTTGCTGGAGGTAGTGCCAGTATGTAACCAGTGCTTGTACTCTCTGGAGATGCTTGAGAATCCCAAGGAGCCAAGCAATGCTCATTCTTTCTAGTGGAAAACAATAGAAGTAATAGTTAGGGCAGATGTCTTTCTGTACCAGCACTGAGCATGCAGCTGTATGGAAAATCACTGTATTATGTTGGAGCTCTGTGACAGGAAGGGCTTGAGTGTGTAGCTTGCCCCTGGCATAATAGTGAGGGGAAAATAGTGCCAAGATACTTATTATCAAAGTAAATTAAAAATCTCAGATGCTCAGTCTTTTTTTAAAAGACATTTATATTAAATTATCAGAGAGACAAAATCAAAGATGGATTGAGGAAAGTATATGCTGTCTAAAATGTGTTGCTGGTGTTAATTTTTTAATTCCCCAACGTTCTAAGTCTTGAAATGGGAGAAGGCCATTTTGCAACTGGAGCTCCTGTTTTTTCCACTTCAGTACAGGTTGCAGGCCAAACTAGATTTCTCCTCAACCTTTTTCATAGTGTAGCCTTGTAAGTGAAATAAGATTGTCTTGTACTTCCATTTAATTGGGTTTTTTCCTGCTCAGCCAGCACCAGGCACGCTGTAGAGTAGGTGTGCGTGTGATTGTCTGTCAAAAGGTGGTAGTAAAAACCTCATGAAATAATTTTCCTCTGTCACTGGAGGGAGACTTCAAATGAGGTGTCTGTCTTGCCATGGCTCTCATCCTCTCTTTTACACTTTCAACCTAAGTTGCTCTAAATTGGTGGGAAAGGTTGACTGTGGGTGATGGTCTGCAGTGAGGGGAAATAATGCTGATAAGCTTTTGGATGAAACTTGCACTGAAGAAAGTAGAAAGTGCAAATACTTTTTTTTTTTAAAAAAAACCCAAAAGATGCATATCTAATTTTTGGAGGGGGGGTGGGGCAGAATCTAATTTGATGTGGGAGATTCATTTCATAGAAATGATTGGGAAAGTTTGCTGTTTGGGGAAACCTTGAGGGATATAATACTAAGTCTCCTCTGTGGTGGAATACCACCAATCCAGTCTGAAATTTTATTTTTTAAGTTGAAAACAAGTTTGCTTTGAGCTTGGAGGAGAATTCCTGTGTTAATTTTAAACCTTTCCAGTTCTAGCCCTGAAGTTGTTTCTGAAGTGGTGCTGTTAGAGCAAGGTAAATAAACATAGGGGGCGAGAGCAAAACATACATGACTAACACAATCATGCTACCAAGCACCAAGAATCAACTCACTTGACCAAAAAAAGGTGTTAAATCTATAAAGATAGCAACTGTAAATAATTTCTATAAAATTAAGTTTAAAATGAAATTTTTAATGACATAGGTTACTTGTAGCTGAGGGGAACAGCCTTTTCAAAGCTAACGGGTGCTTCAAAGAAAGTTGTTAAAATGAAGCGTGTTGGTCTTCGTGTCAAAGTACTTAGTCAAAAACATGCTTTCCCCCTTTTTACTTTAAGAAATTTTAAAAGGTGTAATAAAATGTTTATGAATCAGAGATGGATGGTCCTGTTTGTCTGGAAGACTGGTTTGATTTCCTATTCCTTCGTGCAGAAGCTGCCTGCTTTGCTCCTCTGCAGTTTCATCTGGGAAGTTGGTGCCCAATCCTTTTCCCCCCAGCAGAAAGACAGGGCATGGGCAGCACTGCCTCAGTCACAAGCACAGGAGAGGCTGGTGTCTTGCGAAAGGTGGTGAGACAGCTCAGCTCTTGTGAAGGCAAGACCCTATTGCCACATAGAGAGGTAGAGATGTCAAAGAAAGAGATATCCAGGGTTGGATGCCGCTGTTTGCCTCCTTCCAATCCAAACCGTGGGGCCTATGGATCCTGACAAGAAGTGAAGATGGTTGAGGGATGAGTACAGTACACAAGATATCTGAAAACCAGGAGCTGTTTGCTATGTTGGACCCTAAGGATATTATCCAGGTATCTCATCCAGCTGCCTTTCCTGATGAGCGCAATTAAACCCCATGAAATAAACCATAATTGCAGTTTGGGCGTGCTTTAAGTGTTTTACAGTAGCATTATCTGCTCTGTAAGTGCTTCCAGCCAAAAAGGATCCACTCCACACCTTTAGCATTTGCAACATTGGCAGGATGAAAGGCAATCTCCCATTTTAGGAATGCACTCTGAAGAGGTGAGGAAGTTTGTTCAGGTTAGCCTGCCATCATCCTGGTTAAAAATGAGGAAAATATGCATCCAGGCTTCATGGGTAGTACCTTTTCCTATACTTTTTACATGCATAAAACTGGTTTTTAAAAGTGTTGTAAATCACAGCTGCTTCCTAGGCAGCAGTGTTAGGCCACACATTGAGCAAACCAGATGAGAGAGTCTGAGCAATAAACAGTGGCATGCACCTGATAGCAGAGAATTATGTGCATCCGTGCAAGTCTCTACAAGAATATTGCTTTCAAGGCATTTCAGCCAGCTGGCAGAGATACCATAGATCCATGGGTATTGTGGTCTCACGGACAGAAACAAACAGGAAAGGTCATGTGGTTGGTGGTTAGTTTTACTCAGGGCGAGTTAGAAAGCTCTTGCAGGAACAAAGGCATGCAGAGTAAATAAATGCTGGCATGGGAGGGAGCAGCACTGAATGCCTGAACTGAGGGAAGCATGGCCATAGTGGCTGTCACAGATAAATGCCTCACTGGACATGGTACCAAAAAGCATTTACAGAGCCATTTGCTCTGTGAGGAGCGGCTTGCTAATTTGCATACGTGCAAATTTCTCACCTGTGGGCACAGTCTTAGTGGACTCTTTCAGTAAAGCCAGTGCTTAAGCTGGGGTCCCACACCATAAGGCAATGGACGTCTTCAGATGTCATAATTGTATTTACCTATATTGCTCTGAATACTTCTTTCAGGTTACTCAGATTTAGTTTCTGTTGTTGAGTTTTTTGATTGGTGGTGATGGTGGTTTTGATTTGTTTTTTTTTTTCTAGAACAGAAAACCTCTGGAGATATCAGGAAAAAAAAAAAAAAAGAAGTGGCTATGTCCTTGCTCACTGTGAGTGCAAACACATATCCTGCTTGTTTCGTGCCTGCTCAGGCAGGGCTTTAAACAATCATTTGCTTCTCTCCAGCTTCCCTGCACGTGAGCCAAGGAAATAAAAGGGTGGGCAGGTCACCAGGAACCAGGATTGCTGCTGAAAGCCTGCTGATGTGAACACAAAGGCACAGGGAAAAGGTGTCTGCTTTCAGGTTGTTGGGAAGTTTAGAGTTGCCAGGCATTACAAACTTTTCAGCTTTTCTGATCGTTTGTTAACACTACATCTGCTGTACAGCGGGCACCTGGGAAGCCACTGAAGAAGGAGCTGGCTTTCCAGGATCCTGTCTGGTCAGTTGCCCGAGCAGGGATAAGAAGGCTGTCTCAAGAAAACTATCTGTCGCTCATGCCACCAGACCTGACTGATGCCTGATGGCAATGCTTTTACTTCTCTTTAAGTGCCAAAAGAGCTTTCTGCAGGTGAGATTCTACTTGTACTCCTAATCAAGTTCTAATTCTTCGTACAGGTAATTCTTCTGATAAGTCTGATTAACTTTGGTGGGCTGACTCACATAAAGGTAAATGTGTGCGGAAGGACTTGCAGGATCAGATCTTGAGTAGTCAGCATCTTATTCTGCTACCTAAAAGCTCCATAATGTTTTCTTAGCTGACTTTGTGCACCGTGATTGCATGTTCCTTAATAAATCCTGAGCTTCTCTTGCCATTTCTCCCATCTGCCTCCAAAACCACATTGCCTTTGTTTTAGATGTCTTTTTAAGTGTTTTATCCTGCTGAGCTCAGACAAACAAGCAAGGTGAAAAGCAGTGCTGTGATGCAACCTAGTGACACAGTAATAGATGTTTATCACCCATTCAGGTAGCATGATAATTGCTTTTAAGATACCGCTCCCTTCAATTAGAGCCATACAGGTCAGATGCAATGCTTTTGACGTTTAATGTTAAGAACAAAGCTTTGAATGTGCATAATTTTGTTTTGCTTTTTTACAGAGTCCCAATTTGTCATTCTTCAAGGCACAGTTTTTGTTTCCCATGACTCAACACTAATACTCTTGCTTAAAGCAAACACTTCCCAGGATTTTCCCTTGTGTTTTTCAAATTTTTTGCGCAGTCTCAGCTGTGTTTGGTGTTAGCAAGCTTTCTGGTGAACCATGACCACAATTTTCCTTATAAACTTTTTTTAAAAGCTGGGAGCTATCATTCCTGTAGCAAAGTGCTGAATGTAGAGCTGGTGAGGAAGAAGCATCATCACTAAATCCCTTTCAAATAGAGTATAAAATAAAATTTTGCTTTCCATCAGGAATCAGTTATGAATTATGAAACTCTTAATTTACTGATTGTGTCTCAGCACATTCTGTTCATTTAGCTAGCCTCACTTGCATTTTTGACGTGCAAAATACCTTTAAATACCATAAGCAAAATCAGTGATATTTTAAATTTCTCCTTACAAAAGCCCACTGGTTTTATATGCATCTTTTCCATCTGTCCCACACTTATTTACTCTTTGGGCTTTAAAACTGACCTTGCTAGAATGTCATTGTGCAGCCTACCCAGACAGGGTTTCTGTGTTACTCAACATCTCTGTCTGATGTATTTTCAGTTGGAGGACCAACTGCATTACATTCAGTCAGTGACAGACTGAATGAACATCCAGGTTGGTTATGGCCATTCTGATTTCCTGTATCACTTGTTCCATTTAAACCATGAAAATGGTTACATGGAAATTACTTTCAGTGGTGAGAGACCTCTTTTTCCTTCATTCTCTTTCGGTAAAGGAATATAAAGGTGATGATGTTACTTGGTTGACAGATGCCTTGTCTGCATTTCTGCCGTCAGAAGCCACCCCTCAGCTCATTGCAAGTACCTTACTTTTGGAAGTCTTTCCCAAAAAAGGGATGGAGCTAAGATGAGCTTGTGGTCCAGCATTAAACCCCACATGCTGTGAGTTACACACACGCCCTGGTGAGGTATAGCCCTCGGTCCACGGTTGCACAGAGCATCATCAATCTTATCTGAACTCATTTCACACGGGCAGGCGGGAGCGCACCCAAGACAGATGAGAGGGCACCGCGTCGGTGGCTCCCTCAGTTTCCCGGGCGGGTATGAGGCGAGAGAGCTCCTCGCTCTCGAAGGGACGGAGCGGGGTCCCGGCTGGCGCGGCCGAGCCCGGGACGAGCGGCGGCCGCTGGGTGGCAACAGCCGCCCGCCGGAGAGGAGA